>JANJEY010000007.1:25234683-25245253 GCA_024703695.1 Erythroxylum cataractarum | reverse complement strand
AAGCACAGGATACAGAATTGAATAAGCTCTGAGAAGAAATTCAAAATGGCAGAAAATCTAAAATGGTAGTGAGGGACAATGGACTTATGGTTGTAGGGAATAGACTTTGTATCTCGAATTTCAAGGAAGTAAAGGATGAGATACTTGGTGAGGCACATAATGCACCTTATGCCATGCACCCAGGTAGTACCAGGATGTACAGAGATTTGAAAGAGAATTTTTAGTGGAAAGGCATGAAGAGAGATGTAGCGGAATATGTGAGTAAGTGCCTAGTGTGTCAGCAAGTCAAGGCTGAACACCAGGCACCTTCTAGCAAGTTAAGGCCCTTGTCTATTCTTGAATGGAAATGGCAACGAGTAACTATGGATTTTCTGATAGGTTTGCCCATGACTAGTAGGAAACATGATGCTATATGGGTTATTATAGATCGTTTGAAAAAGTCAGCCCATTTTTTGGCAATCAAACGGAATGATTCTATTCATGTGCTAGCAAAGAAGTATATTAATGAGATAGTAAGGTTACATGGGATCCCAGAGTCCATAGTTTCTGAAAGAGATCCTTAATTCACCTCAAGATTCTAGGGAAGCTTACAAGAGGCTCTGGGAATCAGGTTGAATTTTAGCACAGCTTTTCATCCCCAGATAGATGGTCAATCTAAAAGGACCATTCGGACACTTGAGGGAATACTCAGGGCATGTGTGATGGATTTCAAAGGAGCTTGGGATGAGCATTTTCCATTGGTCAAATTTACTTATAATAATTCGTACCATTCAAGCATTTAGATGGCTCCATATGAAGCACTGTATGGAAGGAGATGTAGAACTCCGATATGTTGGGATAAGGAAGGAGAAAGGAAACTGATAGGGCAAGAGTTACTGCAAATGACAATAGATAAGGTCAACTTAATTAAGTAATGGCTTAAGGTAGCACAAGATAGAATGAAAAGTTATGCTGATGCAGACTGAAAGGAGATAGAGTACGAAGTCAGTAAGAAGGTCTTTCTTAAGATGTCTCCTTCGAAAGGAGTTATGAGGTTTGGCAAGAAGGGTAAGTTGAGTCCGAGATATGTGGGTCCCTATGAAATTCTTGAGAGTATTGGACAACTAGCCTATAGGTTGGCGTTGCCACCGAAATTATCACAGATTCATGACATCTTTCATGTTTCCATGTCTAGGAGATATAAATCAAATTCATGACATCATTCAGACCACTGAGGTTCAGCTAAAAGATGATCTGAGTTATGAGGAGATTCTAGTAGAGATTTTAGACACCAAGGAAAAGGTCCTCAGGAATAAGACTGTTCAGCTAGTTAAAGTTCTGTGGAGAAACCGTTCTATGAAAGAGGCCACGTGGGAGCCCTTGGAGGCTAGGAGGGAAAAGTATCCTCACCTCTTCAATGACTCTGGTAAGAAATTTTGAGGACGAAATTCTTTTAAGAGGGGGAGAAATGTTGGCCCCTGAATCTCTTTTTTGATAAATAAACATGATTAAATTAATTTTAGGTTTATACTAGAATAATATATGTTGGAATTAATAAGCTTGCAAATGTGGGTAAGATACTATGACATAGGTTAAGGGAATTGAAGTATTAAAGTCATAAGAGTGTGTAAGGGCAAATTTGGCAAGTCTCATATGTTTAGAAGTCATAAGGCTTTTACATAAAGGGCAAAATGGACATTGTGCAAATCTTTAAAGGTATAAAAGGGAGAAGATGAAGGGTTGGCATGAGTTAGAAGAAGCCAAAAATGTGATTAAGGAAAAGAGAGAAGAGAGAAGCTCGGGAAAACTATAAAAAGAAGACAAAGAAGAGAGTTATGCTAGGTTTTGATTTTTCTTAGTCTTAAAGAGTGACTTTGAAGTTGAACAAGAAGGGAAAAAGGAAGAGGAATATTAGAGCCTTCTTTTGATCCAAGAAACTTATTAAGTGATGAAGATTCAAGGTAAGTTGATGTTAAATATTTTGGAGTCTCAGAAAGGTTTTGGAGCAAAGAGCTTAGAAAATGCATGGGTTTAAGTATTATAGGACCCGTTTTATGCATATGTTTCTTTGGGTTCTCTTTTGGAATTCCTATTGATTTGGGATTTGTATCAATGTTGAAGAAAATCAAGGGAGGCAAGGAGAAAGAGGAGAGGCACATTTGAGCAAGTTATAAGTAAGAAAATTCAAGGTGGGTTTCACTTTTATAATTAAGTCAGAAGCCTTTAAAGCTTCTTTCAAGAAATGAAAATAAAGGATTTTTAGCTACCTCATTCATGTGCATTTATTGTTTTGTTTATGTTGTAAGAATGTGCTACATGGCTGTATATGAATTGTGTTGATGGTTGATGAAGAAACTTTGAAAATGGATTTCTCTTTGAAAGGATGCATGATTATGAAATCATGTTTTCAAGAATGGTTTTCAAAATATATCAAGTATATGAAAAGCAAGTTTTCAAGAAGTGCCATTTTGGGCAACAAGTTTACCATGTTTAATAAATATGTGTTATGTGGGTTTGTGGTAGTTTCTCAAGAATGTCACATGCATGTTGACTAAGTCATAGGCTTCTCCTGCCTGCTCGCTAGTGGCATTGAGCTCCTCCATGGACTCCTTCAAGTTTACGACTACAAAGGACCATTATGTGGAAATGTGTAGTGCGTCATGTTTATGGATCTGCCCAAACCATTCTGATGTGTTTATGTGTTTATGTTATGTTAACAAGTTTGATGCATTCATGTTTTGTAACTTGTGGATTTATGGTTGAAAGACTAAGAAACATGTGTTTTATGAACTCATTGAAAATTTACTATGATAAGTAAAATTTTCTCAAAAGTTTTGCTTAATTTTGGTTATAAAATTGTTACCAACGGGCTTTTAGCTTACCCTCATTCTCCTCCCACATCTAGGTGATGAGCAAGGTATCGAGTAGTCAAGGGTCAAGGCATCACTCCGATTTTTGTTTACTTTGTATTTGAAGCAAAATTTGTAAAGCAAGGCTTTAGTTGCATTTTGAGCAACTCCTGATTCATGTATCTTCTGTATTTTTGGAACTTTAAGATATTACTATAATTGTAGTTTGAAATGCCCACTAAAGCTTTATAAACCCCTTATTTTTTTTATGCAAATGAAATATAATTGCATTGTGATCAAGACTCTCTCTTAAGTTTGTACATTGCATTTTTAAAGTTTTCATAAGGGAAAAGTTTGGGTTCGGACTTCAGGGGAAGATCTCATTAATCTAGGCTATTTTAGGCAGATGTGCTATCTAGAAAGTTGTAGGTCTTTCCTTTAGCTTTCTAACGATATATAGTATAAAATTTTTGGGCATCTGGATTGAAAGTTATGGTCCTTAGAAGAGGAGATTCTTAGAAGTATAGAGTTGTATCGTCTGCAAAGATATATCGTCTGTGATGATGTCACATCGTCTGTGATGACATCATTACATCTGTAAAGATGTATCGTCTGTAAAGACGTATCCTCTGTGATGATGTCATATCGTCTATAGAATTGTATTATCTGTAAAGACGCTTTGTCTTAAGAGTTGAACAGTCTTAAGTTGACTCTATTTCGTCTTAAGTTGACTCTGCTTCTTCTTAAGAGTTGCATCGTCTTAAGTTGGCTTTGTTTCGTCTTAAGTTGACTTCGCTTCTTCTTAAGAGTTGTATCGTCTTAAGTTGACTTTGCTTCGTCTTAAGTTGACTCCGCTTCTTCTTAAGAGTTGCATCGTCTTAAGTTGACTTTGCTTTGTCTTAAGTTGACTCCTTTTTTCTTAAGAGTTGCATAATCTTAAGTTGACTTTTCTTCATCTTAAGTTGACTTCGCTTCTTCTTAAGAGTTGCATCATCTTAAGTTGACTTTGCTTCATCTTAAGTTGACTCCATTTCTTCTTCAGAGTTGCATCGTCTTAAGTTGACTTTACTTCGTTTTAAGTTGACTCCACTTCTTTTTTAGAGTTGCATCGTCTTAAGTTGACTTTTCTTCGTCTTAAGTTGACTCTGCTTCGTCTTAAGAGTTGCATCGTCTTAAGTTGACTTTACTTCGTCTTAAGATGATTCCGCTTCGTTTGTCTTTCCGCTTTGTCTGCCTTTATGCTTCGTCTGTCTTTCCACTTCATCTGCCTTTATGCTTCGTCTGTCTTTCCGCTTTGTCTGCTTTCTGCCTATGTAATCTAAACTTCTTCTTCTATACACCATTCGTTTGGTGCTATCGTCTGCTCCATTTTTAACCCTTCAGACGATATAATTTGCCTTCGAAGTCTTCATGGAAATTGTAGATCTTGAAGTCTTTGTAAACGTCCTAAGATAATCTAAATTTGATATCCCAAATGACAATTATGCTAATTGCCCCAAGGCAGGTGCAATATGATTGAGGTAAAAACCCTGTTTGATTCTTTCAGCTATAACTTTGTTATGGGATCTACAAATGAGATGAGACTCTGGTCTCTAAATAAACAAGAGACATAAAGCCGCAAATATTCTGAACAAGTCAATTTTGAAACTTTGGATTAAGGTTTCTAAAAAAAAACTGTCCTAAAATAGGAGAAGGGAGTAGTTTTGAGGTTTGTCTTGGTGTGGGCTCGCCACCTTTGTGGAACACGTATTCAGATGTCACTTAGGACGTTGGGCATGTGACCCACGAGGGTGGGGTGCCCAACACTTATGGCATCGGAGTGACTAGGTTCAGGTCCAAATGTAAGACTAGGTAGGAGTATCCTAGGCATGAGGTGGGTAGTATAAAACATGAAATGAACGTATATTGTTTTGAATTGTTTTACAAGATTTGAAATTTGTTTTCTGTGATTTAAATTGTTTTACATGATTTGAAGTTGTTTTACTTGAAACTCGAACTAAAGGTTTTTAATGTTTTAAATTGAAGAACTGATTATGCCACCTCGAAAGAGAATTCGATGAGTTGTGACTCAATCTAGCTCTCACCAAGGGAGCACGGATGAATCCTATGTCTCGCAAGATACTGGGACATAGCCTACTCTAGATCCTGAGGCACCTAGTGTGCAACATAGAGTGCCTCCACCACCTCCTCCTCCTCCTATGCCTACTTTGGACTTGCTTTTTTTTTAAGCCTTCGCTTAAGCTTTCATATATGCCATGGGCTAAGGGTCACAAGTGCTAGTGCCAGTTCCAGTGGAGAGGAGTGGGCAGTATGATAAGCTCCACAAGTATAAAGCAGTAGATTTTAGTGGAACTATAAATCCAGAAGAGGCTGAAGCTTGGTTGAAGAGGATTGAGAGGGTTCTAATTCAAATGAAGTGCTCTGATAAGGAGAAGCTGGATTATGCAGTTAGCTTGCTGCAAGGAGATGCACTTCATTGGTAGGAATTAGTGCCCCATAGTCAGGATTTACCTCCAGTGTTGTCATGAAGAGACTTTTTGAAAGCTTTCAGGAGGAAGAACTTCTCGAGGGTCTATATCCAAGAGAAGGCCAGGGAGTTCCTAAATCTCACACAGGGACATGAGTGTGAGTGAGTATGAGCTGAAGTTTACTCAGTTGTCACGATATGCAGCTAACATTGATGCAAATGAGAAGGATAAGTGTCGTAAGTTCGAGGGAGGATTTCATTTGGGGATTAAGGAGAAAGTCTTGATCCACAATTTCTGTGACTACCAACAACTGGTAGATGCTGCACTTCAGGCAGAAAAATTGGAGAATATAAAGAGTGAAGTGAGCAGGAAGAGGAAGAACAGGGAGTAGTCTAGTAAGAAGGGAATGAGTGCTCCAAGGCCTAAGAGGGGTACAAAGAGTTTCCATACTCAGAGTGAAGTGGGAAGCAGTGGTCCTACCAAGAACAAGCAGGCAAGGGAAGTCTCAGGGCAAGCCTCAAATGTGGGAGGTACTGGAAGGACGGAGAGGAACAGATACACAAACCCTCAATGTGAGCATTGTGGGAAGCTTCACAAAGGAGAGTGTTTTAGGTTACTTGGAGTATGCTTCCGATGCGGAGAGAAGGGACACATGATCAGGGATTGCCCCTAAGCAACAAAACAAGAGGGGTCGCAGTTGCAAGCCCCCGTGAGAGCAGAAACAGTGGGGACCAAACTAGTCAATAAGGTGGGCAGTTTTGGAGCTGCAAAGAAGGCCAAGGGGTCAAGCTCAGGAAAGGGTGTTAGCTATGACTAGAGAGGAAGCTGCAGCCGCACCTGAAGATGTCACGGATATGGCTCAGTTATTCAATTCTGTAGTATATGTGTTAATTGATTCCGACTCCACACATTCATTTGTTTCTGCAAGCACGACATTACATGATGTTAATTTGAGGCCCTTGGGTAGTACTTTAATTGTTAGTATGCCTCTAGGGAGGAATGTGATTATAAGCTAAGTGTATAGGGATTTTAAGCTTCTCTTCGAGGGTGCTCAGCTGGTGGTGGACTTACTACTCCTAGATCTAAAGGGACTACATATTATATTGGGAATGAATGTTAAGGAAAAGTATAATGTGAAGCTGGATTGTAGCCTCAAGGAGGTGGAATTTGATCTGGGCAATGGTGAGAAGGTGATTTTCAAAGGGGATAAGAAAACACCATCACTAAGAATCAATTCGGCTTTGCTAGCTAATCGAATGATGGGAAAGGGGTCTGAAACCTTCTTGGCATATTTTGTGGACACTGAAGTGAGTGAAGGGAAGTTAAAGGATTTTCCAGTTGTGAAGGAGTTCCCAGATGTGTTTCCAGAGGACTTACCTAGTTATCCACCGGTGAGGGAAATCGAGTTTGCCATCGACTTAATTCTCAGAATCGCACCCATTTCTATACCACCTTATAAAATAGCTCCAACAGGGCTGAAGGAGCTTAAGAAACAGTTGAAAGAACTACTAGAGAAGGGGTACATAAGGCTGAGTTCGTCACTATGGGGAGCGTCAGTTCTGTTTGTTAAGAAGAAGGATGAAACATGGCACATATGCATTGATTTTAGGAGACTTAACTGGGTGACCATTAAGAACAAGTATCCTCTACCACGAATAGATGATTTGTTTGACCAGCTGTAGGGAGCAATGGTCTTTCCAAAAATTGATCTCAGGTTAGGCTATCATCAGCTCAGAATCAAGGAGTCTGATGTAAACAAAACAGCCTTCAGGACACAGTATGGACATTATGATTTTTTAGTCATGTCATTTGGATTGACCAATGCTCCAGGTACCTTCTGGCAAGTTAAGGCCCTTGTCCATTCCTGAGTAGAAATGGCAACGTGTAACCATGGATTTTCTGATAGGTTATTGTAGATCGTTCGATGAAGTCAACACATTTTCTGGCAATCAAACAGACCGATTCTCTATATGTGCTAGCAAAGAAGTATATTGATGAGATAGTAAGGTTACATATGATTCCAGATTCTATAGTTTCTGACAGAGATCCTCGATTTACTTCGAGATTTTGGGGAAGCTTATAAGAGGCTCTGGGAACCAAGTTGAATTTTAGCATGGCTTTTCATCCCCAAACAGATAGCCAATCTGAAAAGACCATTCGGACACTTGAGGGAATACTCAGGACATATGTGATGGATTTCAAAGGAGTTTGGGATGAGCATTTGCCATTGGTCGAATTTGTTTATAATAATTCGTACCATTCGAGCATTTAAATGGCTTCATATGAAGCATTGTATGGAAGGAGATGTAGAACTCCAATATGTTGGGATGAGGAAGGAGAAAGGAAACTAATAAGGCCAGAGTTACTGCAAATGACAGTAGACAAGGTTAACTTAATTAAGCAACGGCTTAAGGCAGCACAAGATAGAATGAAAAGTTATGTTAATGTACATTGAGAGGAGATGGAGTACGAAATCGGTGAGAAGGTCTTTCTTAAGACATCTCATTGGAAAGGAGTTATAAGGTTTAGCAAGAAGGACAAGTTGAGTCCGAGATATGTGGGTCCCTATGAAATTCTTGAGAGGATTGGACCGCGAGCCTATAGGTTGACATTGCCACTGGAATTATCACAGATTCATGGCATCTTTCATGCTTCCCTGTTGAGGAGATACAGATCGGATCCCTCCCACATTATTCAGATCACCGAGGTTCAGTTGAGAGATGATATGAGTTATGAGGAGATTTCAGTGGAGATCTTAGACACCAAAGAAAAGGTCCTCAAGAACAACAATTCAGTTAGTTAAAGTTCAGTGGAAAAACCATTCTGTTGAAGAGGCCACGTGGGAGCCCTTGGAGGCCATGAGGGAAAAGTATCCTCGCATCTTCAATGACTCAGGTAAGAAATTTCGAGGATGAAATTCTTTTAAAAGGGGGAGAAATATTGGCCCCCGAATCTTTGTTGATAAATAAACATGATTAAATTAATTTTGGAGTCTCACTAGATTAATATATGTTGGAATTAATGAGCTTACTAATGTGGGTAAGATAATATGAAATAGGTTAAAGGAATTGAAGTATTAAAGTAGTAAGAGTGTGTAAGGGTAAATTTGGCAAGTCTCATAAGTTTAGAAACTATAAGGATTTTAAATGAAGGGCAAAATGGACATTATGCAAAACTTTAAGGGTATAAGAGGGAGAAGATGAAGGGTTGGTTGGAGTTAGAAGAAGCCAAAAATTGAAAAAGAGAGAGAAGAGAGAAGCTCGGTAAAAGAGAAAAAGAAGAGAAAGAAGAGATTTATGCTAGGTTTTGATTTTTCTTAGTCTTAAAGAGTAACTTTGAAGTTGAGGAAGAAGGGAAAAAGGAAGAGGAAGATTAGAGCCTTCTTTTGATCTAAGAAACTCACTAAGTGGTGAAGATTCAAGGTAAGTCGATGTTAAATTTTTTAGAGTCTTGGAAAGGTTTTAGTACAAAGAACTTAGAAAATGCATAGGTTTAAATATTCTAGGACCCATTTTATGCATATGTTACTTTGGGTTCTCTTTTGGAATTCCTATTGATTTGTGATTTGTATCAACGTTGAAGAAAATCAAGGGAGGCAAGAGAAGCAAGAGGAGAGGCACATTTGAGCAAGTTATAAGTAATTCAAGATGGGATTCGCTTTTATAATTACGTAATAAGCCTTTAAAGCTTCTTTCAAGAAATGAAAATAAAGGATTTTCAACTACCTCATTCATGTGCATTTATTGTTTTGTTTATGTGGTAAGAATGTGCTACATGGCTGTATATGAATTGTGTTGATGGTTGATGAAAAAAACTTTGAAAATGGATTTCTCTTTAAAAGGATGCATGATTATGAAATCATGTTTTCAAGAATGGTTTTAAAAATATATCAAGCATATGAAAAGCAAGTTTTCAAGAAGCGCAATTTTGGGCAACAAGTTTACCATGTTTATGAAATATGTGTTAAGTGGGTTTGTGGTAATCCCTAAAAAATGTCACGTGCACGTTGACCAAGTCATAAGCTTCTCTCACCTGTCCGCTAGTGGCATAGAGCTCCTCCATGGACTCCCTCAAGTTTACGACTACACAAGACCATTATGTGGAAATGTGTAGTGCATCATGTTTATGGACCTACCCAAACTATTCTAATGTGTTTATGTTATGTTAACAAGTTTGATGCATTCAAGTTTTTTAAATTGTGGATTTTGGCAGAAAGTCTAAGAAACATGTGTTTTACGAACTCATTGAAAGTTTACTACGACAAGTAAAATATTCTAAAAAATTTTGCTTATTTCTGGTTATAAAATTGTTATCCACAGGTTTTAAGCTCACCCTCATTTTCCTCCCACATCCAGGTGATGAGCAAGGTATTGAGTAGTCAAGGAATCACTTCGATTTTTGTTTACTTTGTATTTGAAGCAAATTTTGTAAAACAAGGCTTTAGTTGCATTTTGAGCAACTCCTGATTCATATATCTTCTGTATTTTTGGAATTTTAAGATATTACTGTATTTGCAGCTTGAAATGCCCACTAAAGCTTTATAAAACTCTTACCTTTTTATGCAAATGAAATATAATTGCATTGTGATCAAGACTTTCTCTTAAGTTTGTACATTGCATTTTTAAGTTTTCATAAGGGAAAAGTTTGTGTTCAAACTTTAGGGGAAGATCTGGATTAATCTAGGTTGCTTTAAGCAAATATGCTTTCTAGAAAGTTGTAGATCTTTCCCTTAACTTTCGAATGATATATAGTATAAAATTTTTAAGCATCTGGGTTGAAAGTTATGATCCTTAGAAGAGGAGATGCTTAGGAGTATAGAGTTGTATCATCTACAAAGACGTATTGTCTGTGATGATGTCACATCATCTATGATGACATCATTACATCTGCGATGATGTATCGTCTGTAAAGATGCATCGTTTGTGGTAACGTCATATCTTTTGTGATGACTTCATATCGTCTATAGAATTGTATCGTCTGTAAAGACACATTGTCTTAAGAGTTGCATCGCCTTAAGTTTACTTTGTTTCGTCTTAAGTGTACTCTGCTTCATCATAAGAGTTGCATCGTATTTATAGCGCCCCACATTAGGGGTTAGAATATTAAAGGAAGTTAGTACGAATTATGTTTGTTATTTGCTTATTAAATATTTGCTTGATTGTGCATAAGTATTATGGCATGCATTCATGGCATTTTCCTGGTATATTGGTTTAATGAAACTTCGGATTGATTTGGACAGTATTATTATAATTTTAGTAATTTTTGTATACTTCA
>JANJEY010000007.1:25164627-25179568 GCA_024703695.1 Erythroxylum cataractarum | reverse complement strand
ACATAAAAGGTCTATAAAGGAGAAAATGAAATTTGAATTAAATTGGACTTAATTGAGAAGTTTTAGAAACTTTAAGGATCAATATGTGATATTTGATCTTATAAGGATTTATTAATAATTATAGTTAAAGTTTGACTTTAGTTGTATTTTTAATAAAATCCAAGGATATGAAAATAATTTTTTCATATAAAAAGAAAAAATTAGAAAAATGGATCTAGCACTTCTAAACTATTTTTCCTCTCAAATTCGATTTGAGTTTTTCTCCAAAAAGATCTGTGGATACCGTTAGAGGCCGGACATTTGAACGGCTCGTGGAATTGACAATTTCAGAGAAGCAAGATATTGTATCGAGAATCAGGAAAAGGTTAGTTTAACTTTGTCAATTTTGTTGTTTTATGTTTCAAATTTAATTATGTTAAAGTTGATTCTGTGGAAAAAAATTTAAATTTATTCCGCTGCGTTTAGATTCGATCTTGCGTATATTTCCTAATAGATCTCACAAGCTTTCAGAATAAACTTTGACTATCCTTTGATTAGACAAAGAAAACTAACCATGGATCATAGTTTTGACACAAAGAACACAAAAAGAAATAAATGCTTATATGCCCCTAGGCATGTCCACTCATGATGACTTTTTATAAGCTATCCACTTCTTCCTTCTTGATCAATCTCTTTTCTTCACTCTATTGACTTTTTTTTCCCTTTGAAATAATGATCAATCAAGCTCCAAACCTTCAAATACATAAAAGAATACATAATTCTTATTAGGTAAAGCACAATTCCATAAAAAATTAAGAGAATTGAAATGAAAACCATGTACAATTTTGATCACTATCACAAGGAACGAAGTAAGGGGCAATGGCTAAGTGAAAGGAAAGTTTAAAATGATAGATGGTAAGGCTATGAAGAAGTTCCAAGTTTATTTCCAAAAGTAAAAGTTAGCTTGTTAGAAAGTTTAGATGGGAAAGCTCCTGCTGAAAAGGATTATCTAAAGAGAGCAAGTGTTAAGGAAAATTTATCTAGAAGTTTGGAGAAAAATGAGAGAGTAAAAGAGATTTAGAAAAAAAAGGAGAGAATTTGTTAATAACTTGACAAATTTCACTCTTTATTCTGACATACTTTGTAAATTTTGACTCTTTATATTTTGGATATATAGGAAAAAGAAATAATAAACTTGTTCTTGTATCCTACAGAATGTATATATATAGTCATATACTAAAATTTTAATTAGATGAGTGAAAATATAAAAATATTTTAATTTTTATTATAATTTAACCATTTTAATTATGCATTATAAAAATTTAATAACAATAAGTGGGGTTAGAAGTTGTACTACTTGTCACTTTTCTAACTGTATGTATAAAGAGTAGATAAAGATAATTGACTTCTTGTGTGAGATTTTTTTTAATTCTTCTGTTGTTAATTTTTTATTTTAATCTTGATAAGAAAAAAATTTCTCCTATTAAAAAATTCTATTGTTGTGAAATATAAGGCTTCGAACTTTTCTTCCACAAAGATGAATGCATCATGCTTCCTCTTTTTAAGGTTTATTTTTCTTTTTTTAAAAAAATTTTTCTGGAAAGATATATATGTTAGGCAATGCTAGAATAAAGATGTTAATATCACAATAATGTGCTTTCCATAGAGGTTCCATTTGTCAAAGCTTATGTTTTACACTGGTAAAAGTCGTTTAAACAAGCATTTTAAGGTAGCCGTCAACTTGTCGCCTTTCCTTATTAGAAACACCTCTGTTGATCTCAAGTGTTTTATAAAAAGAATTATAAAGAAATGATGGATTTTGAAAAATACATTTTTATTATAATAACACTAGACTTAACATCACATTATTGTATATAAAATATTATAAATTTACATATACATATATATAATTGAATAATTATGATTATAATTTAAGATTTATAATGTATAAATATTTCTTATAAATTAAGTACAATAAACTCTACAATATTAAAAGAAATAATTATTTATATACTTAACTTAATTGTTACAATTTAAATGTTGATAATGCGATATGATCAACATATACTTAATTATATCCTATTCAAATGAATGAGAAATCTCATATGAACTTTATCTCTATAATCTATATGATATAGGACTTGCAAAATCCCTTTTATTCCTCAATAGCACCCAAGAGTGGAGTGAATCGGGTGTTTTCAAGATTATAATTAAAATTGACTATTTCATAAAACAACGTCCACAAAATATAATGAATGCAAGTCCAAAATAAAGATAAAAGATTTAATGTTATAAACAATAAAGTAAAATAGCAAGAAACTAATTTATAGTGGTTTGGAAACAATTCTTTCCTACATTCACTCCTAAGACTCTTCTTAGATTTCGATTATATATAATTCTTCTTTCAAGATGAAGAATAAGCTTTGTATAATTTTTTATTTTGCAAAAAGGAATAACTTTTTTAATATTTCTTCAAGGTGAAGAGTAACCCAAAAATCACTTTAAGAAAACTCAAACACAATGGGAAAAAATCCATTTAAAGCTTACATCTTCAAATTTGTTGAATTGATTATTTTTATAATCTTAAAAATGACTCACGCACCTAAAATCAAATAATGAATGCTTAAATAACTGAAAAATACTTAGAAATGTGTGTAAAAGATACTCCAAAGGTTATTGATACTAAAAACAATTAAAAAACCTATTTATAGGGTTTGACCACTCCTACTTAGTTTTTGGAGCTAAGGACTAGCCATTAAAATTACTATTTAGATAGCTCTAGTTGACCAGTATAACTTATTAGTTGACTAGTAGTATTAAAAGTACTAGATTCACTAATTATTGAGACATTAGTTAACTAGTAGTCATATTGGTCAGTAAATACATTAACCACTGTTACGAAAAATTCTCGGTGCATCACATTTAACAATTTAAATTACATTGGTCAACCATTAACTTATATGCGTTAACCAATCACCCCAAAAATATGAATTTATTAACATCAAATGGTCAAACTCAATTTGTTTAACACAATTATAAATTAAACACTTAGAAAAATGTTCCCTAAAGTTTATTTGAAAGATTAAGAGGATTTTGTATTAAAACTAAAGCCTCTTAATGAATCAAAAGACTCATATAATAAAGTGAAATAAAATGTTTATGCATGTTGAGCCTTTTAAACTATCAAATCAACAAGGTGAGCTTCTAATAACTAATGTATAATATAAAATAACACTGATATGTCTTGATCTTCTTCTATATTTGACTTGGTATTTAATGTTGAACATTTCAAATTTCATCTTTTAACTAGCTTATTACGAGAGCATATTGCCATACATCTATTAAGAATATATGAATTATTGACTAATGAATCGATCCTTAAGTGAGTTTAGGATGTTATATCATAAATCGTTTATTGCATCAATCATCATTTCATTCTCAGTATACATTGTAGTGCCTTCTATGTAAAGGGTGGCCCTTTTGAATACCTTTTGATGCAAACTCATATTTATAATGATCTTCCTCATTTCTTAGTCCATTAAATTAAATTAACTTGCTTTTTTTTATAATGTCTCAATATATTAAATAATTTATAATTTTCTAGTAACATTCTAAGATGGAAATCATTAAATTAAGTGTTTAGAATTAGAAAAAGTAAAATGATATTCTAGTTTGATACTCATATAACCTTAGAGGATCCTCACACAATATAAGTTTAGAATAAGACTTAAATTATCCTTATTGGAAAAAAAATAGACAAATGGGATGATTCATATGTTATGTATTGACTCTTTGACATATATCTTTTGCTAAACACTATATAGATGTTGTTTCAAGCATACGTAATTCCTAACTTAAGTTCACTTGTTTACTCATTTAATCCACCATTCAGAAATCATATGGCATATTAAGCTATATTGGATAAACATATCATTTCTTTAGGTTATGTCATTACTGATAACCCTTACATCCTTAAATATACTTCACATTGAAATTAGTACCTTAAGCATTAAGTTCTAATTTATCACCTAGATAAAGTAACAGAGGAGATCTTTTATGTGGGCATGTATCTTATATCTATTCAAAATACTTCGTTTATCTAGAACTGAATGCTCAAAACTTTTTCTGTCATTCATTCTATAACTGAAAACTTAATTTGAAATAAATTATTCTCATATTTTTAGAACTGAATATTTATTTAAAATTCATTTTAGAAACTTTCACTTAATTCTCAATTAAACATATATTGCATCCAATACTTGATGATAAACATACTATCATCATTAATAATAAGTATTACCAATAGTGTTGCGCCCTAATTTTTTATTTTTATTTAAGCATGATTTCAATAAATTTTGTGGTCTTGCTAGATAAATTATTTTATTTAGAGTTTAATTAACATGTCAATGTTAGTAGGATTTTATTACTTGAGTTGGTTAAATTAAAGTGTTAAGGATGTATAACAAAAAGAGCAAAATTGGCGAGTCACTTAAGGTTAAAAGACTTTAAGGCTTAATGGAAGGGCAAAATGGAAATCTTACATCCATTGAGAGTATAAATTAGAAGAAGAAAATTTTTGGCTTGTTTGAGAGGAGAGAAGCATCATGGTTATGAGAAGGAAAAGAAGAAGAGGAGAAAATTAACCTAGGGTTTTGGAGATCTTGAAGAGTTGAAGCTAAACAAGTAAGTATAAGCATTAACCTTTCTTGATTTTTGGATGAACCATATTTAGTAATAGTTAGAAGTGAAAATGAAGTCGAATGTATGTAGGAAGTTGTTGATGAATGGTATATCGAAATGTTTTAATCTTTTAGGGTTAATGATCAAAGATAGATTATGATATATTTGTGAATGATTTTGGGTTGAAATGGAGTTGAAAATGAAGTAGAAGGGATGGTTTAGGTTTAAGATAAGTTATATATGAAAGGTGGGAAGTAAAGTATGGAGAATGAAACATGTTCTGTGTATTCTTCTGTCAAAGTTCACCGCGACCAACTTTCCTTGGTTCGCTGCGACCAACTTGAAGGATGAAGTTTGCCACGGCCAACTCAGGGATTTGCCAAGGCAAAATTGTAAGATTTTACACAAACTTTCCAGTACAGAACATGTTTTGGTATTTTGAGCATAACTTTTGATGTAATTATCCAAAAAAATTGATTTTTGATTTGGAGTAAACTAGAGACATAGAAATATAAATTTTCTAATGAAATAAAGTTTAAATTTAGTCTATAAGGATATCAATGTTTGGAAGGAAGTTGAGCATAGAATATTGTTTCAATATAAAAGTAGTCTGAAAATATTTGGAGGATAACTTTTGGATTACTAAACCAAATTGAATGATTTTGGTGTCATTGTAAACTTAAGACAATGGGGGACATTTTTCTAGAAAAAAATATTATCAAATTCCTTCATTTACCTAATCATAATGATCATGCAAAATTGACCTAAAAGTTTAGGTTTTCAAAGGATTATAGTTCAATTTTAGCATTTTGATTATTGAAGGCTTATGAATTTATTTTGAATGTTGTTTGAATGAGAGCTTGGTTTGTTATAGGAAACCAATAAATTCCTATCTAAGAGCAAGATGAAAGACAACATTGAACTTAGATTGTCAAGCCAAATTAGGTGGGTAATATATTTATAGTTGTTGTGTAATATGGGTAAATTGTCTTACTTGCTTGTATGTTGTGTGTTAAATTGCTAGTTTTGAATTATGGCAATTATTGAAAATGCATTGTGATTGTGATCATGTTATGCCTTGAAAAATTTCATGGCATTTTGTAGAAATGAAAAGAGGAAAAAACATGATGAGCATGAAAAGTATGAATGTGTGTGAAATGTGTTAAGCATTGAAATTTGATTGTGTTTGGGCAATAGAGGAACGTTTCGTTAGTCACATGCACGTTGACATATAGCCTTCTTCCAGCTGCCCACTTGAGGCTATGAGATCCTAAGAAATCGGACTCGTTTTGTTCACGGTATAAACTTCGGTTTATCAGTTTTGTTCTACGGAACTCTTGAGCAATTTGTTATGTATTTCATCACTGATTTGTCATGCATGATGCATAATTGAGTGTTATGTTATGATGATAAATTACATGACATGTTCTTTGTGATGACGTCTTGGTAACTATAAGTTGTGAGTTTAAATTGTTAAGTTTTGAATTGTTACATATATATGTATATATGCTTGAATGTGTGGCTCGTTGCCCACAGCTATAAATGTATAAGCTACTGAGCTTCACAACTCACCCCATTACCTTCCAATGTAGAATGAGAAGATCATTGATCCTTGCAAGGCATCGGAAACTCCAAGATAGTTAGAGACTTTTGTACTAAGTTAGTGATTTTGGTTAGCTTTATAAGCATATCAACATTGAGCATCCTTATGTATTTTGTTTTAAGCTTTGATGTGTATGATGATATGTATTTGCTCAAGCTCTTTGAATTAGTAAGCAAATGAAGAATTGAAATTCCTTTTGTGTATAATTATGTTTCCTTGGTGGGTAAGTTGGATGGTTAGATTTGAATGTATGTGTTTGTTTAAAATGTTTGTGGGTTTTAGTTTCTAAGGGTTTTGCCACGGCAAACCTTTTTAAAGGCGTCTTCGCTACTACGAACGTTTTCCGAAGGGTCTATGGAGATAACTCCATGGGTTTGCCGCGACGAACCTATATCTCGCTGCGGTGAACTCTCCTTGCTGCCACGCTGAGATTTTATCATAAATGCAATACTTTCCACTTTTCTTTCATACCACCATCACACGCCTGTCCCGAATGGTCTTCTCGAAATACGTCTTGAGACCCGGGTCAAATATCTTTTGGTATCCAAATCGATTGTTGGGCTTCAGAAATGGGGTCTAACACATATATCATACAAGCTTTCACTTATGCCTACCCTATAGCAATATGTTTAACAAAAGATGATAGTTCGTCTAAATGATGTTCATTGGATGAATTAATTTAAATTGTTATGAATTTATTATCATACACTTGATTAAATTTTGTCCCTCCTTAAGGTTCTTTTTACCTAATGCTCTACCACTTGCTGCATTTAACAAGCTCTTATCCATTGGTAATAATTGTTAATATAAATATTGGATAAGGAGTTGCTCTGTGATATTATGATGAGGATAGTTAGTACATAACTTCTTTAAGCACTCCTAATGCTTGTAAAGGGATTCTCCATAAAGTTGCTTTATTTCATAGATTTCTTTACTTATGCTTGTTATCTTTAGTGATAGAAAATGTTTCTTAAGAAGTAGCCTTTTCATTTTAGTCCATGTGGTAATACTTCCTATAGACAAATTAGAAAGCAAATATTTTATTACATCTTTTAGTAAAAATAGAAAAACTCTTGACATGATTTGCTCTTCTTTCACCCCTGGAGGTTTCATGTTAAGACAAAAAACATTAGTCTCCTTAAGATGCTCATCTGTAAGGCTATAAATCTTAGTCAAAAGATGTATAAAACTAGACTTAAGTTCAAAAGTAATATTCTCATCAAAACTTGGGAAAGTAATGTATAGAGGTCTTCAATTCAAGTATGGGGAAGCCAACTTCTTTAGAGTTTTTGAATTGGCTGTAGCTTCCTCCAAAATTCTTTATTTTATTCCTTGAGTTATTCTGTCCTAACTTACTCTCTACATCAAATTGTGAAGGATCATGATAAGGAGACCTAGTCACAATCAAGCACGGACATTAATAAACATAAAAATATAAACCAATTATAAAAATATACAAAACAAGAATTAATATTAAATACAAAAACCAAATTAACTCCACTTCCCGATAACAATCCCAAAATTCTAATGCATACTAAACAAGCCAAAAATCAAAACCTAACAGTACTCAACTAAACTTATAATAGTGGAGAGAAAGGATTATATCCGTAGAGAGTGCATAAATTATTTTTGTAATGAACTAATTAAGTGTAATAAGGTTGGCGGTTGGATGAATTCAATTGATGTAATTAAGAAAGATTAAAACTATAGAAGACAAATTGAATTAAATAATTCAAATTTGCAAAAGATTAATCAATAGGGTTAAGTCCAATTTTTAGTTCAATCTCAACCTTCACATGCATATTCATAATCAATTGTCACATTGATTTATATCCTCTCTTTGAAAATATTAACCAAGGGCCAATAACAAGCCTATTAATCCAAATTTTCCTTAGATTGTAACAAATTGAAACAAGCTTGTTACTTTGATCTAACTTTCAAATAACCCAGAACAAGCTCTCTTAATTTAGTGTGATATATACATTAAGGAATAAGAAAATAGGTTAATCTAGGAAATAATCGCACAAACTTAAATTGCTTAACTTATGAAATGTTATCCTAATGATGCCCAATCATTAGTGATTAAATAAGGACTGTAATTATAATTTTGGCAGTAAATCCTTACATGAATGATCTAGTAAGCCCTGTCTAAATGGTTAATACATAAATCCTAAACTTTAAATATGGCACAACATAATCAATTTCAAAAGAGAGAGGAATAACATCGTTAGGATTAATCAACACCAAACAAGTTAATAGGCTTCGATATCCCCATTAAATTGGAAGGAACAAGGTGAGTCAATCATGACGCTTTAAAACACATGTCCAAGGCAAGGAATTTGTGTCACTTTATCTCTCTATTTTGTATCCCCTTTATCTAGCCTCTTAATTGCCCTTTTATACTTCAAAATTAAGGTTACACGATTAGCCACAGTTAGCTACACAACCATGTAAGTGACCTTATATTTAATTTTATAGAAATTATAGAGATACACGTTTATAGTTAGAGATATGGATAAAATACATGACTATATAACTCACTTAAAAGGGTATGTACATTTCCACATGGACATGTAGGTCACATACACAGTTAAAATAGTGTCTTAAAGTTTGTACACATTTTTAGTAACTTACATAATCCCTTATAGGATATTGTGAGTTATATACATAGGTATGCATATTGCCATATAGGTGTGTAAGTTTAGGGTTTCAGAGTTTAGAGATTTCAAAAGTTTTAGAGGTGAAAAAAATTCATTACAAAATCTTGGTAGCAAAATATCATTGGCGGTGTTTTCACAAAATTGTCGTAAACTACATTTCACTACGATGATGAGTATGTTGCCAAAAGTGAAAGGTGAGCATATAGAATATCATCACGAATGTTCTGATATGCTTTACTTTTGGGGTTACTAATATTTAGCGACGAAGAGCGAATCATTGCTGATAATGATTGGGGTCAATTTTGTTTTTTATAGCAAACCCATTTTAGATATGATTTCTAAGACGTAGCTAAGTTATTTGCGACATTTTTATGAACATAACTAAAAAGTTTCAGTGGACAATTTAGAAACATTGTGAAATCTTTTTAACTACATTTTTTAGTAAACATTACTATTAAATTTTTTAACATTTTTAATCCATGTTATTGTTTTAATATTTAGATTTTTATTTTTAATTAATCAAACGAAAATATAATTAAAAACTAGAAGCATTTTATATAAAAATCAAATGTCATTAAATGTTAATTACAAATGTTAACAAAAATAGTTATGTACAAACTAAGACTCATTCTCATTGTCACTAGATTTTGCATAATTTGGGCCAAATATTTGTTTGACCATCTTTCCAAGCCTGACCAACTTTCATTCAATATGGCTTAACTTTTGTTCATTACATTCTACTTAGCCTTTAGCGCGTGGTTCTCCTTTTGAAGATGGGCAATATATGGTAGTCTTAAGGAGGATGAACCAGTTGGCTTAGGGCCAAACCTAAGATCTTCGATACAATCAGATCTTATACCAAGCATGTTATTGCAAATGTCATATACATTTGGCTCATTTTTGTCAGACAATAAGGCTTGCAATAACTCCTACACCTTATTTTTAAATTTTAAAAACAAAATCAATATTTAATTCAAATATTAGTAGTTAGTATTACATAAATAATTAAACTTAAAAATTAAACAAAATTTTATACTTACTAAATTATTCTGCATTTCTTTAGATGTCCAACCTTCACCTTCATTGTAGTGTATCAGTTTGTAAAGTGTGATCCTATCATACTCTTGTCTATGTAGTTCATTCTGAATCTGTTTTATGGAAAAAAGAACTAAAAACACAATAAATTATATTGTATTTATTGATATACCTATAACTTTTAATAAAAGAACTTACAAATTCATTGCGTACAACAACAAATGATTTGGAGCCGACGTTGTGAGGAATTTTCATTTTGCCTTTGTTAACCTTGGCTTTCTCACGATTTTCCTAAATAAATAGAATAAATATTCATTAAATTGTGTAACAATATTAATGAAACAAAATGTGAAGAGAAAGAAGGCAAACCTTAACATTGGAAGAGGCCCAATAATCACATATTTGGCTCCAATTTTCTAGTGTCATTTGAAGGAAAAGATTTTAGTATTTATATAGTCAATAACGATGATCCTTGGCCCTTTATTTCAACAGTGAACTCGTACAGCTTGAAATTTTAAGGTTCTTAATATCAAAGATATTCAGCTTTATATGTGAACAACAAGTAAAAGTTAAATTAATATTTAAATAAGTAAAACAAAATTTCATATAATTAAATAAATTGAAAAATTACCAAAACTTTGTCTAAAACATTTTGTAACAAAATGTCTTCTTCAAGTGCTTGGCATGATAAAGGTAAGGCAATTTAGTCCTATCAATAACCCCTAACTCACTAGATAATTTTGTCAATTGAATCTTGTCAACAAGACAACCTTGCAAGGTATCAATATGCATTGACAACTTGTTGTTCATTGCAATATTTATGCATTGCAACTCAGAACCTTTAATGATACCTCTACCTCTTTTCTATTACCGGTATTATAACTTGATAACAAAATAATAATGATAAGAAAAAACACGAAAATCATGTAAATAAATATTTGAGCATTGGTCTAATGTGGATTATAAAGATTAATGACCTGAAGATCCTTCAACATTAGTTGAGGTAGAAAGAGGTTGTTGTTGACTAGTTTTATTTCTAGTTGAAGTTGTTTGTTATTATTAAATAGGGTCAGATTGATGTGGTTGTTATAAATGAGGAATAGCTTCAATTGTTGCCACCTTCTTTCCCATGTTTCTACTAGGTGCTATTATATTGAATATCTGTAACTCAAATATCAACATTATGCATAAACATAATTCAAACATCAATATTCTACATAAGCATAACTCAAGCAACAACATTTCACATAAGTCAAACAATAAAATTCACATAAACATAAGTCAAACACCAACATTACTCATAAACATAAGTAAAACTTCAATAATACACATTAACATCAGTGAAATATCAACAATACGTATTAGCATAACTCAAACATCAACAATAAATATAAACCAATAAAAAATTTATTTACCTTCAATCTTGATGATCAAGATCTTGAAAGTCATCATCATTAACTACATTATGATTGGATTCCTCATCACTCATATATTTGGTCAAATTATCGTCATTGTCATATAATTCATCCTTAGTATATGATTCATCTCTTTCTGTGATAAGATTGGCTTATACTTCGTACAATATTGGGATCAACATCTCTTTTATGGAATGATGATATATCTACAACTTCTATTTGAATGGATTCTGATAAGGTGTTTGATGTGTGTAAGTTTTAATAAAACCCTCTATAATTCGCAAGCACGCGGTTCGTTAACGTAATAACTAAGGTGTTAATCTTACGAGGGAGGATAATCTAATCCTAAAATCTAAGCCCAGAAAAAATTGTAGAAATTCAAATATAATGAAACTAAAATAAGAATTCAATTCAATCAATCAATTCAAAATAAGAATCGAAATGAAAATATTAATAATTCAACAGTTGCAACACACACCCAAGAATCAACGTAAAGGAATCACCAATTGAGAGAATGGAAATCTTACCTATCCTTAACTCTAACCTAACTGATTATGAATTACTAGATTATTGGTTCTAAACGATCCTATAGTTGATTATTCTCTCTCGAATAATAGTCATTAACTCTAAATCATAAACCCTAATTAGATTAAGAAAGTTCTTAATTAACAACATATCCAAAACCTTATTTAGTTCTAAAGTTCTCTAAGAAACTATTAGAATCCTATGTAAGATCTCTCTTCGCATAATTTACCGATTTGATTTAGTTCTTATTCTATTAAATCACCTAACTCTCATTAGCCTAATTTAATTATTTTTCATTCGATTCACCCTCTCAATTTATTACTTAATTATGCACTTGTATAATTAAATCACAATAAATCCAAATAACATATAAACATTCATATTTCATTAATTCAAAGATAAAACTCGAAGGTGAGTTTAGAACATCTCAACATTAAAAAGTCCTATCGTCAAACTGTTATTCCCAATTCTATACAATAATAAAATGGAAAATAAATAGAAAATATGATCTGAACGACTGATGGGAGGTAGTGATATAGAAAAACTCATGATCTGAGAAGTACGTCGAGTCAGCTTCTTCTCCACTTCTTTCTTCCTTCTTCTCCTTCTCAATCTCTCAATGAATTCTTTTTAGGGTTTCTCAAAAGTGGCTGATGCAAAAGCTCCCCTCTCTGCCTCTTTCTCTTCTTTTTATATCCTCTTGTGTTTTGGGTATCCCTAGGTCTTTTTCGGGGTTCAAAAGTTTCAAAAAATCCTTCGAAACTTGACTTTCTTGGGTGTCTACACATTTTCCCGATGCAGGCCACAATCGTGTGCCATATTTGAGTCTTTTATCACGATCATGGCATGTAGGCCATGAACGTGGGCCAACTTTGGTGCTTTTGTCATGTTCATGGCCTGTTGTGCTATAATCGTGGGTTGTTGTTTAGGCCCGAATGTCTTTGAAACTTCTTCGTTCTTCGATGTTGACCTTAAAACATTAATAAACACATCAAGGTATCTTACAAACATAATAATTAAGCTTAAAGACTTGTAATAACCCATAAAAACACATAAACACAAGCTAACATAATTCTAACCTAAACACATACGAAACGATTGAATTAAAAATTAAATACACATCAAACTAAGCCCTAAAATACGATGCAATTTACACTTTTCAACATCCTCATACTTAAACGTTTGCTTATCCTTAAGCAAACAAAACAACAGACATACAAAATCACAAAGCAAACAATGCAATAATAAGACAATGGCTTCAACTTCATGAACTAAATCTAACTTTAAACACATTCATTCAAGTTATTTCAAATAATTAACATGCAAAATCTACATCTAGGGGCTCTGGACTAATCATACATCTTAATCAAAACACAAATGTCAAGTTACTCACCCTTTTCAATTGTACACACACATTAATAATTCTTTGGTCATTCAAAATTTGTAACTACTCCTAAGTACGTTTTCATGAAAAGTCAAGCTATTTACAAGTTCGGTAGGTTTTATTAGAAAGCTTTTTTTGTTTTTTCTTTTCTTTAATATTTTGTATACATGGACCTAGTCTTTTACTCGGAGGCAAACATTGGTGATGAATGTCGATCCGTTTAATTCACTAAGTCATATTTTTATTAAGTTGCTTGCTTGAAACGTAATTATAGCCTTTTGATGTAGGGGTACACATTTGTGATGCGTGTCAATCTAGTTACTTAACTACATCACATTCTCAACTGAATACTGGCTCTATTTATAAATCCAAGGCTAGCAGAATAGTTATTTATTTAAAATTAACCAACAAAATTTTTTTGTTGCCTACCTTGATGCTTACGCTACTTGTTTTCATAAAAAATACTAACAAAGCTACTTTAGTCAAAAGACCTAAAATTATGAATGAATGTGACAATTTAGAAGGTGACAAAGTCACACTAAATCCATATTTAGCTAAAGAACCTACTTCACTAATTTTGCTGGCTAATGACTCTTCACAACCTAATAGACTATGTTCAAAATTAAATCAATTTCAATCCATCTAATCCATTAACACATTCATAAAAAGCAACCTAACAAACTATTATACAATATGCAAAATTCACATTCAAAGCAAAACACATAACCCTCTCCACTTTTGAACAACACATTGTCCTCATTGTGAGAAGGAGACAAGCAAACACGCATGGCAAGAAAAAAAATAAATTAAAGTAAAAAATAAAATAAAAAATAAATTTATAAAGAAAGGGTTACATACAAAGCCTCACGATGATGGAGGTGTAGATGGTGTCGGAGGTGGCAATTGGACACCTTGAGCCTCGAAGTAACGATGGATACAACGTACATCTAGGCTCTGACGTCATTGTGTTCGGGCCATCTTCTTCATTCTTTTAGATTTCCCCTCAAGTGTATCTGTAATTACTTTGATGTTTGTAGAGATTGTATCAAGCACTTTATTCTAGCCCAGTTCTTCTATTTTTGCTTCCTCCTCGAACTCCTCATTGGTCGAATCCTCTTCTTGTTATTGTTGAGTATATGAACTCACTTGACTGGTCCTGATCTTGACTTGTGTTTCTTTCATAAAAAAAGGGTCTCAATCTACTGCTAGAAGTTTATTGAAAACATGCATTGCAAGGCCATTAACATCTGCTGGTGTCTGCTTCGAATGTTGTTGGGACCCGATCCGGGAACCGGATCCCAACTGGAAAAGCAGAACGGAAACGAACAGAATCGAAAGCCACGGATTGCTTTTCGAATTCAAAGCGGAACGAAACGAAAGCAAAGCGGAAAATCGCGAATCGGAATGCAAATAACAAAGCGGAGACAAGTGCTCACACAAATCGCAGCGAATCGGAAAACGAATGTCCGACATCCCGGAGAAACACAAAGTATAGATAACTTATCGCGTTGGATTACCTCGACTAACCATCCGAAATCCGGTATAATTTTTTTTTCTCTTATTCATTCCTTTTCTCTTTACTCAATCACATTCAAATCATAATCAATCCATACAATTTCCTTTTTGGAAATTTATCCTCATATAACACTCAATTCATATA
>JANJEY010000007.1:24976576-25002000 GCA_024703695.1 Erythroxylum cataractarum | reverse complement strand
AAAAATAAATATTATTATTATTAATAATAATTATAAATTAAATTAAACGTTTAAATAAATTATTTTTATTTAAAATTTTATTAATATTTTATATAATATTTATTAATAATGTATTAATAAAATATTTTATTTTTAAAATAAATAATTTAAAAATATTATTTATTTACTAATATTTATTTTATATATTTTTAATTATAAATCAAAATTTATATATTTTAAAATATATTTTAAATTTAATTATATTTATTAATAATTATTAAATTAATTTATAAATTAAATTAAATTATAATTATTATTTATTATTATGATTTTTAAAAACATGTTAAAAATATACAATATAAATATATAATATGAAAATAAATTATTTTATCATTTTTACAAAATTTAAAAACTATTTTATAAATTTAAAAATATTAACCGTACTTATGCAAATATTATAACCAATCTCGGTATTCGTAAGATTGCTTGGCCGATTTAAATATATAAAAGGCAAAGTGCGTTCGTTTCGAGTTTAGGCTTTTCCCTTTCTAAGTCTCTGTCATAAAAATGAGTAGAAAACCGATCGTCGGCGATGGATTAACGGCGGACTTGGCGGGCATGACGAAGAACCAACTCTACGAAATAATGTGTCAGATGAAGGTATATTCTCTCTCTCTTTCGACGTTTCTGTTTTTCTTTTTATTATAAATTATCCCTAAACGCTCGACCTTTTGTGTTTTTGATCCCTTTTTTCTTATCAACTTATTGATTTTTTTCTTTCGGATGAAGGTATTAATCGATCAGAACAAACAGCAAGCTAGAGAGATACTAATTCAAAACCCTGCCTTGACCAAGGCTCTTTTTCAGGTCTTTTTCTTTTTAATCGTTTTTTTTTCTATTTTTGTAAAGAAACTTGATATACTACTGTTGGGTATTGCTTTTTTGTTTTTGAATGGTTTTGAGTTTTCCATATTTTGTAATGTTGAATTGTTTGGTTTAGTTGGGCCAAGTGTAGGAATAGGGTTTCGTTTTCTTTGTTGTATATACACCAAATAAATTCTCTTTGAAATTTTATTTGGTAATGCTTTATCATTCATCTTCTACCCAAATGTTCTGCAATAAAACGATACCTTCTTAAACTTGTTGTCTTGCTTGAGTTCGCAATTTTCATTCCAATGGGTCTTTTTTCTATTTTTGACTTTTTATAAGGACGCTAATTCATTGTGCTTCCCAGTCTGATATAAACTTATGAAATTGATGGTTTCAAGGACTTCCTTTGAACTTGAAAGTTTTGAGTTATAGAAATATTTCAGTTTACTTGTACCGCAAATAATGAGATGCTGCATTATTTGAGCATTTCTTTTATTTAATCTTTAGTTTGAGTTTTTTTTTTGGGTGAAAAGGAGCTTTGATTTCATAAGAGCTTTATCTGGCAGTTAATGCATAGAATGGTATTTCTTATATCTTTTGTTTTTGTTTGACAGTTGATTAACTTCTTGATTTAACATTGCTTGTCCAGGCACAGATAATGCTTGGAATGGTGCGTCCTCCTCAAGAGGTTTGTTCCTAATCTGTTCAATTTTCTCTCCCTTCATGTTGGTACATTTGTATAAACACAAGGACTCCTATTTGTTCTAGATTCCAAATATCCAGCCAGTAACATCGCACCAACCTCAGCAACCAGCACGACAACCTCAACAACCGAACATTCACACAGCACATTCACTACCAGGACAAGCTGGTTTTCAGGAGCAAACAGCTTCATCTCAGTCTCATCCACCAATCAGAAAGCAGCAGTATGGCCAACCAGCAATATCAACACCTTCCATGTCTGCCCCCACAATAAATGTGCAGTCTCAGTCCATGCCACCACATGCCCTGCAGGTGCCGCAGCAACCTAAGGGGCATCTGAATCCTCAATTAACTCCGATCTCTGTTCCACAGTCCTCACAAGTTCCAAATATACACCCACCTTCCATTCATTCTGCTTCACAAGCAGTACCACTTCATCAATCTCGAATGCCTGCTATGTCCAGCCAGTTGCAACAGCCACTACAGACAACAGGAATTCCTCATCTGCCATTGCAGCCACCAATGCCACCACAGGCTAGACAACCTTCCATGCCTAGCTTCCATCATCAATATGGATCCCAAATGGGGCATAATGTAGGTTTTCAACATGGGGGTCCTCAGCATCATTCACAACCTTTATTTCATGTAAGCTGAGCATACTATAGTCGTTATCGTGACAATCATATTTGTAGTCCTCTGGTATATAATTTCAATATATATTATGTTAATCTTCTTTAACTTTTTTATTCAAATATTAAAATGTTTTCCATTAGAAAATGATACTTGTCAACGCTTATAGATTATCATTAATGGTTTTGGGAAGGTTTCATGATGGTTTTAGCAATAGGAGAACCTCCATTGGAGGAGAATTAAAGTTAAGAGGAATTCAATAGGAAACTGTATTATGTAGGACTATTAACAAATTATTATTGTGCTGAATCCCTTATGGTGTTGATGGAAGAAAATTATATGTTTTTCTTAACAATACTAAGATTGAAGTACAGAAAAATTAAATAGGATAACTAAATGAGGAACATGCAGGAAGGTACAGAAAATTTAATTGTCCTATAGGTAATAATATTTTTACTCAACTTTATTTCTTTGACAACTTTCTAGTCAGGTGTTAAGGCTCAACCTAACTTGGGTCCTTCATTTCCCCAAGGACAATCAGCTCTCCCAAGTCACCTACCGCCTCGAAACATGTACCAGGTATTTATATACACTAGAATTCTCATATGATATGAGAGCATTTTGCGTTAGTCAGTCGATCTTTACTGGGTATTGTTGCCTTTTATGCAACACTTATTTAAACACGTGTAATGTCTCATCATAATTATCCACCGTTGACATTATAAGATTCAAGCAAGTATTGCAGTTGATGAAACCAGTTCTAATATACATCAGAGGGAATGTATTTATTGTGGTTTTCTTTTAATTGTCAATTGGAAATGGCTGTCTGAGAACTGAGAGCCAAGATTTTCTGGAATTATAAACTAAAATGAATGATATGATACTCATTAACGTCAATTTTGCATTGTCTGTCAATACGTTTTCTTTTTTTATTTTGGCTTTAAGGCTCAGGTTGATGTCTATATCTTCTACTTTTGTATAAAAATTACTGTTGATTATGCATGATTGGTTTAATAACTGAATGCCTAGATTTCACGGTGCATTATTGAGCACTTAAATAAATAAAAAAAATCACTTGCTAATAGTCTTCATTTCATGTATGGCCTCTATACTTCATACAAAATGAATCACTTGGAAGCATTAACCTCTCATTTGAGTTTTCTCTTATCCTTTTATTGTTTACTTTTTTAATTGGTAGCTGGGGGTTAAAATTAGCTTGTTTACTTGATTTCAAAGATTTTTAATTTACCTATTATCTGTGCATAGACATGGTCAATTCATTTAACTTCTATGGGCTTTGGCAATTCTAAAATTTTTTGATGCATGTTTCTTTCAGGCAGGAGTTGCACACATTGGAACCGATTTCAACAGTCAAGCTGGGAGTTCAATGCAAGTAGATAGAGGACCTTGGATGCCTAGTCCTCCTGATAATTCCACAATGGCCCAGCCTGCAGGACCACCACCACTGATTCCCAGTCAAATAGGCTCTGGCAATCAACCTACTCCTATTGCACAGGTAATATTTCCTGACCTCTCTCTCTCTCTCTCTCTCTATTCTGATGTTGGGTTAGTTAGACATATCTTCCCCTGATATTGAATTACCTTGTGTGCTTGGCTTGTGATCTAGTTTACGCCTGAGATGGAGAAGGCACTAATTCAAGAGGTCATGAAGCTGACACCAGAAAAAATTAATAACCTACCTCCAGATCAAAGGAATCAAGTGCTTCATTTGCAACAGGCATTACTGCGACAAGGAAACTAATTTTTGTAGACTACCAAGGAATTTCAATATGGAAGCTCCTATCATAGCGGAAAACTGCCGAATCAGTTCTGGTCCTTTCCGGCCAAATTTACTTGGAATTTGATGCAAGATAGTCCAGAAACCCTTTTCGATTTTCATTTGTAGGGATTGAATTTTTTCCAGGGTTTCTGCAGCCATGGTAACTTGTAACTGGTGTAGAAGTAGATGGTCTTTTGGTCCAGGCTGTAATATGAATGTAGTTCATTCAATTGCCTTTGAACGGGCAAAATATCTCAAGACAACGTCTGGTGTTATAATCGTAATTTGCTTTTGTACGTGAGGACCTTCTTGTGGGGTTGAATACGAGAGAATGAATTGATCGAGTAGGTTATTGCGTGTCGATACATGTCTATTAACTTCTAACTTGGCATGCTGGTTTAGTGAAGAAGGGGAGCTTTAAAGTTAAGATTTCTCCTTTGTGTCACGATTTCGAATTACAAAAACGTTTCTCTGTATAATATGGAGAATTAGACATCAACCCTTGGAAAATGAACTGATTTGCTTCGCAGTGCATAAACCATTGTCCAAACTGCAGTCAATCAGTTGGAAGGAATTTAAGAAATCAGACCACAAATCTATTGTTTTCCTTAAATACAGCTATATGGTTCAACAAAGATTGACTAAATCAACCACTAGGAATGCAACCACAGAGCCTGTTAATTGGCAAAATTGTACAAGAACGAATATTAAAGGAGGTCAAAAACTTCAGGTTAATAATTAATTACCTGTTCATTAGGCATAATGAAAAGGACAGCACCAGCTAGACATTCCAAATATGATAGAAGAATAGTTAACTGTCATGAGTCATAAAATGATCCCGATCTACAAAGCTTGAAAATTCAGAATCTTCATTAGCTTCCCCGTCAATAAAGTACTCATTCTTGTAGTCATCATCTTCATAGTCGTCGTCGTCATCATCATCTTCTTCGTCTTCTTCTTCTTCTTCTTCAGATTCAACATATGAAGCTTCAGCCTTGCTCTGCATATTCATACCAAGTTGTTAGTTCGATTTTTGCAAATATTATCCTTCTTTTCTAACAACAATAGCAATATTTAAGACGCAGCCACGACCACAAAGGGATTGTTATACCTCACAGATCCCGCCTAAGCACTCAATAACACAAACAGACGAGAAATGTACACTAATGACTTAATATGACAGTCTGATAAATTATTTAAAAGATTTCTTTGCAAGCTAGTCCTTTCCCTCGAAATGGCATAAATCTTTAAACAACCACAAACGAAACAACTGAATCCAAGTGCATTAAAGTGACACATTAAAAGGTCAGAGTGAAGTGCATAAAATGATTAGCTAGGATAGAGTAAAGCATGGTATCTTACTTGTAAAATTTCTGAGGTAGGATTAAGCTGGCCATGTTCTTCTAAGCTCCAAACATTGTCTGCGTTATCTTCCCGAGCAAAATACTACAGATAACAACCAAAGTACTTCAGTTCATCTTATTACCGAAAGAGTATAAAATAGGGAATTTAAAGAAAGTAATGATCACAACAAACAGGTAATACTGATGAAAACTAGTGCACAAATACAGCATAATAAATCTCTAAACCACAGAGTAAGCATAATTATTTAAGCTTCACACTCAAATTTGCAGGTGGTAAGCTATCCGAATACTTACAATTTCTTTCTTCATTTGCTCAATGGTTTTCTCCAAATCTGATATGTGCTGACTGAGAGCCTGAATAATTCATCCATGTAATTATCAAGGAAGTATATAACTTGACACTAAATGTGTGAGAAAAATGGGGCACAGATCAAAACCTCATGCCGTTGCATGGCTACTGATCGCTTCAGGGCTTTTGCTTTTGTCAGAAGGTTTCTTGGCCTCAACTTAATAGGTCTCCGATAATTCTTCCCACGATAGAAAATAAGAGCAAACCCTTTGGGGACCCTTTCAATTGCCACCAGTATCCCACCACTCTCATATTCCAACAATCTTGCAGTATCTTCAACAAAGGCAAGGGTCTTTTGTTTGGAGATTAGCTTCACAAGTTCCCTATACTTCCAGTGCAAATGCATATTCTCAATGACACCGTCAAAGACGCCTCGGATACCTAGATGTTATCAAACAAAAGAGTATCAAATATACAGCTCTTGAATTACAAGTTCATTAATGATCCAAAGATTTCTCACCAAGAGGTAAGTATGCCTTCATTCTTAAGCCAACCCTCCGAAACATGGCCCTTTCCTCGTCAGTGATTGTTTCCTGGTCGTAATCTGGACCAGAGGGCACCATTGAAACTTCTATCTTGGCCAATAATCGTTCTGCTCTAAGCTTCTTTGCTTGAGCCTTTTGAAGAATTCAAATATTAAAATAAGGAAATGAAAAAGACAATATAAATGAGAATACACACTATACAATTAAGAATTGTGACTGCGTATCCGTCATGCAAAAATTTGTCAAAGGTAGATACATAAAGTTGAGCTAAAATTGAAGAAAGCGGGCAGAAATTTAAATCTTTAGATACTTCAAACTAGTAAGGAGCTACATAGTATTCATCCTACTATCGATCATGGAACACACACAAAAAACAAAACAAAAAAACAACTTTTGTAGCTTTCTGCATAAAATTGCCAGATAGTAAATAAAGATTTGCTGCAAGGCCATTTGAAGAGTTTACAACCACCATATTCAGATCTTTAAAATTAAGGATTAAATAAATATTAAATATACAACAATCAGAAGAAGGAAAGAAATGTCAAAGCACTTCTAGAGGAGCGTTCAGATTCAACTTACAACCATATATATGTTACAAGCCGTTAGTTTATAACCTTGAGTGAAAAAGAAGTTAAGAGAAATTACCAGCAAGATAGAATATTATACTTACAATTGCTAATTTGTGTTCAACACGTTTCATTAATCTGGAAGTTTTAGCTCTAGAAGCATCTTCAATCATTTTCTCATGTTCTTCGGGTGTTACATTTCTTCCCCACCGAGCTTGGGCTTCGTAAAACTCTGCTAAGGTACCTGCAAGTGCCATTCCCTCATCTTCACCCGATGGTACAGCTTCCACTTCTTTACTTCTCACATTCTCTTCAACATCTTGGATCTGTTTTGTTAATTCTTGTCTCTCTGCTAAAGCAGCAGCAACACCAGTTGGCAAGAAATCCTTCCCACGATAGATTACAATGAAATACTTATTTCTTAGTAATAAAACTCCTCCTGTTAAGTTCTGCAAGATCAACGAAATATCACCAGTTACTTGCAACTATTAGTTAATTGAGGGACCTACACTTATGTTTTCTCTCCCAACTTCCAATTAAAGCACATCATTTTTCAAGATACAAAGTTGGCCACTAAATCTCAAATTTATACAAGATCATCAGCAATGACACAATCACTGTATCACAACAAAATACCCACAGGAATGCTCGCATGCATGCACACGTGCGCACACACATACATACACATTAGGTACAACTAATTGTCCCTTCCATGGTGTGCAGGAACTATGCAACACACCTTTAACTCGTCAGCCATTAGTTTGTTATTTGTATTTTGAATGCCTCGCTTCACAGCAATTTTTGCAACTAAGCTCTTCTCCCAAAGTCTGAGTATCGCTGCTGCCAATCCTTGATGATTTCTGTTTCTCCCTGCATAGAAGCTCAGAATGACATGTGGCATAATGTCATTAAAGTTGAGATTGCAACTGAGAATTTTACCAAATGGGAGCAATACCAAGAGCAAAGTGACAGGGGAGTGATTTAGCAAGTTTCCGCAGGTTTGTCATCTCCCCATTAGTAAGACGTGATCTCATTCCCGTAGGAAGTAGCCTAAAGGGCGTTTTATAACCAGGAACTTTTCCAGGTAGCATGTCAGCGTCCACGGGAAGCACTCCTGTTCCCCACCATTCTTCAAATCGAGGGCCTAATCCATCTAGCAGTTCATTATATTCAGCTTCCTCTTCGGTCATATTCTCAGTGCATTCTGCTCTCTGCGCAGCTGGTTTACTCTTTCCAGGAATAGAAGTTGCAAGCTCCTGACTGGTCACTGTTGCCACATCAGCAGAAGAAACATTTGGAACAAAAAGAGCATTCCCTTCGCGGTCAGCTAGCTGAGATTTTGATGGAGGCCCTTGATAATTAATCCCACGGAACACCACCATAACACTCCCTGCCCTCCATATAACTAAACCCCCTGTTCGACGCTGACCAGTCAGTACAAGTAGTTAGTCAAACAATCCAAAAAATCCTAATCTAACTCTAGCACATCCATCAAAATGCAAAATCAAACAACGCAAGGTAGCAACAACCAGTGGCGAATTATGAAAATCAAATAAGTATATGCAGAATAGAACAACCGCTCGTTCAATTCACAATTCTCAAGACTAGGTTACCTCCACAAGTTCATGAGCAGTCCTCATATCATGAGCAAGCACCTCATGAAACTTGAGCCTAACCAACTCCTCTTTCCTCCATTTATCATGAATTTTCTGCATAACTTCCTTTGTTAGCCCTGCTTTCGGAATGCTTATCCTTTCTCTTAAAAACATCCCATTTCTCCTTAATCTCCTCAGCTCCTCATCCTCCAATGTCAATTCCGCCAATGTTGGAGCTTTAACCCTTCTTTTCCTCTCCTTCCCAATCTCTCCCTCCCCGTCAACTCCTTCATCTCTCTCCCATGGCAATACCACTTCATCATCATTTTCATTTTCCATATCCTTCATAGAAAAGAATGTGTCCGGCCTAACCCACTCTCGTTTTAACAAATCCGCCAGCCTCTCCTCTCCCGTCACAGGAGCAAAATCTCCGGCGGCGATTCCGTCGACCCCTTCTTCTACACCTTCCCCTTCTTCAACCCCCAAACCCAAGTTTCTCAACCGAAGGACAATTCTTTCTATGGCGTTTTGGCCTTTGTCTTTGGTTAAAAATCGAGTCTTTTCTTCTTTTGCGTAGGGTGCGATTTTCCTTGGTGGGTCTTCGAGGGGAGGCTTGCGAGAGGGCCATCTCGAATGCCATGGAGCGTTTGGGGACGTATTAGGACTTCTGGGTTTTGAGTGCTTGCTGGTCCTGAGAGAAGCAGAGGAACAGAAGTGAAGCCTCAGAGCAAGAGAAGAGGTCTTAGGAGCACAGGAATTGGAAAATAGTGAGTGGGAAGTGAGTGGCAATGAGGTTCTTAGTTGAAATTCTGTTAGTTTGGTAGTTGTAAGTGTCATTGTTCTGATTTTGTGGGAATGGGATAATTTCATTTCATGGCGAAACAATGTACAGACAGGGAGAGGTTGAAGTTGATGATCTAATTTTAGTTTCAGCAGTTCTAGACAGGCTAACTTGTTCAGTGGTGTGGCAGGATAAGACTTTCTCGGGGGATATTTTCTTTTTAGGCCTTGCAGAATTCAGACTCGTTTGCTTGGGCCTTTATGATTTTAATAGATGCATCAACTTGACGGCTCATGTTTCTTTCAAGTTACTTTTGCTGAGCTTGTTTTTTAGATGATTAGATTGCAAGTTTTGTTTAACAAAGTTTGGATATGGTACACACATTCAGTTTATTTTATGTCCATTGAGATACTTGTTCAACATCATACAAGTCATGTTCATACCCCAAATAGACATTTATAATTGATAGCAAAGTCAATGCATAATGTTTAATTTGTAATTTGTGTGATGTTTTGTTTCAATCAACAGCCAATATTCACTGTATGACGAGTCGAATGTAATGTTTTAGAAGTTTGTACGTTAAATAAAAATCAAAACCTCAACCTCTGGAAAACGATTTAAACCTCAAAGAGCGCAAACAAAGAGGCTAAAAGTCAACTTATAGAGGCGATGCCATCATATCATATCCATAGCAATATAGTGTTGGCCGTTGCTTTACAAGAGAAAGTGGCAAGTGGTAACGCGCCATAGTTTGTTCTCTTGTTTCTTTGATCATTTGCAACTAAGTTGACAACAACAAGAAGCGGTGAACCCAGGAAAGTAGTGACCTGAATGTCGTCTTAAATCTTCTGATAAACGGACTTACAAGTTTTCATCCAAAAACCAGAAAAGGTGCTATAAGCATATTTTAGTCTAGTGGAATGTGGCAAGGACTGTAAGAACCTTACTTTTGATGACCTGTATGCCTATTTTTACTCTATAGATAGAAGACAATGAAAAAAGCTAGCATGCAAAGTTCAAACTCAAGAAAATCCTCTGCTCATGGGTGGCGTTGATTTCATAATCTCCTCACCAACCTCTCTTATCTTGTTAAGCAGCAGCTTTTTCTCAGTCTCAAGCTGTACCATATAGTCTTCTTGCGCATCTTGAAGACTCTCCAACTTGCTCAAAGATGCAGAGACTCCCTCAGTGTCGCTATCATCCACCAGAGATTGAAGCTTATATATCATCTCTTTTATCTGATGAAATTATGTTCATAATAACCAGCTTAAGATAGTTGATAAGCAGTTCATTATGATAGGCACGTCATGACAACCTCATGATGCATAAATCTTAGTCTAAGATAACCAAATGGCATCAATAAATACTGATCAAAAGCCTAAAAAAAATTCAGAAACAGGAAGCTGAGGAGCAATAGTCAAAGTTCAGGAAACCAGATTATCTCAGGGTGCTTCAAAAAAAGACAAGCATATTCATCAAACTTCCAATTGATCTATACTAATAATAGATTTTCCGAACTCTTTTTTTCTTTTAAAGTAGGTCAATTTTACTTAAATCCTCACTATTATGTAGGTATACTCTCACTCCATTACCAAAATTTGAACACCAAGTGTAAAGACGCCAAGTGACTTTAAGAGTGCAATGCAAATTCCACAATGCCTAAGGACTAGATTGCCTTTTAAAAAAGAAGAGGATTACAATCTCACCTGGTTTGATAGTCCGTGTGATTTAGTTAAAGACCCTTCAGAGTCCACACTGGTTCTCTTCTCGAGTTCAGGAACCTTCCTAGTAATTTGGATATGGATCTCTCCTCTTGTAACACCCTGGAGGGGTATCCACTTGTCAAACATGTGGTTTGGAGGCAATCTCTGATATTCTACAACACAATCACCTATTCTTGCAGTGGGTAGCAAAGCATTATGATCTTTCACACGCAATTCCAGTGGACTACCATCATCAGGGAACTCTAAGGTCTGATTCCAATGAGGATTCAAAGTTTTTTCCACAACCTGAAAAGCGAACCAAAGCAGAGCAAGTGATTGTAGTAGTGCAAGAAGCATATACAGAACAGTGATACAAGTTTGCTATAACAAATCTACAGGATTTAAACATATGATAAAATGCCATTTCTCATAAATATTTCCCATTAAAGTATCTACTAAAGAGAATTTTGTACCAAACAATTCCTTTTGGGCTAATTCTTAATAGTGAAAACAGATTGATGGATGTCCTAGACTACCTTGACGAGAAGAGATTTAAAGTGCAGGAGAACTGGCGTACGTCAGGCTGAATGCTCAAAAAGACACAATGTATGAACAGTGAATTAGAGACCTATATCCACAACCTTAGAGATCAAAAGATGCCAAACGCTGACATACACTAGAGTTTTCCTTTTTTAACATGATGGCATTGCTTCAAACTCTAGGCCATACTTTGGTTATAGAATGAAAAAAACATACAAATTCAGGTGAATCCGTGTTAACTATGAATGCAAAGTTCAAACCTTAGTTCTCTTCTTCAAGTTTCCATATTGCACCGTTACAAAAGGATCGCTGGTCCCTCCGACATCTGCAGCTATAAGGTCCTTAGCTTCAACGACAACAAGTTCAATCCAACCATTATTTGAACCTGCACCTGAACCCTGAGATTTTCAAGAAAGTGGGAACTGAGAGAAGGAAAAACATATTAAAGTGGTAAGCATCAAGCTAAAGTATTATAACCCCAAAAGCCAGCACACTGGGAATTCCCATCCATACCAGGACTAACACTCAGTCACAAAAAATTCACAGGGAAAACCAAAAACATACATAAGGCTATGCTGTGGACCATGAAAAGGGTATGGTAAAACTATTTCGGAGCCATTGTATCTCTGTAAGCACTGTTCATTAAAGATAAATGATACCTTGGTTACCTCTGAGTTGTCAATCCTGACTGCTTCAATTTGCAGCCTCACTTCTCCTGAATTTGCCTTTTCAAGGGGAACCCATATATCCCTCATTAATCCTTCCACCAGTCCTTCCATATTCACTCTTGCACTTCCAATATTGTCATCTCCAAAGAAGTCTTCATTATAGCACTTAATCATAAGGCATTCACCACCTCCTATCTCATCAAATTCAAACTTCTGGCTCCATGTAGGATTAGAAGCATGGGCAGTTGTTGTTCTATGAAGAACCTGAGGACAAGCTTGCAGCAGTCAGTCAGTGTCAGGCAATAAATAAATCACTAAACTCTGGTATAACCTATGTTTTGACATTTTCAAGATCTTTAACATCAGTTAAGGAATCTAAAATCCTATAAAGAAAGAACTCTACCTTTCTGTACTGCAATTTAACATATGGATCAGACCTCCCAGATCTTTCTTTCGTAGCAAGATCCCTTCCCTCAACAACTGCTAGATTGATTTTCCTTCCCGTCCTCAATTGATGATTTGATGACCCATATGCTGATTGCTGAGAGCTGGCATCGATCTTGTTAACACTATGCGTACCATCAGAAAATTGCCATTCTTTTAACACTAGTTTGACTCTCAACTGCAAATTGCATTGAAACAACATAATTCCTTAGCTATCTTTTAGAGACATGAAAAACCATAACGAGCGGCCACACTGAAATAGCAAAGAAAGGTAATATTTGGTGTTATAAAAATATCAACAATTCAATAACCTGGTTGGACTGTTCAGCAAGAAAATGAGGAACCTTGATAAGTTTACATGTAACCAGGGTTGTCAAAATTGCCAAATTCTCACTCAGAATGTCTTTTAGAACCATTACTTTGGAAGTTATGCATGAGCTTATAGATGAAATAATCCTTATCCGTACTGAAATTGCACGGTAGAAATCAGAACCAAGTTAACTGTTAGGCCAAGCCAAGAACCATGCCCTATTGCAGACAGTCCAAGGACCAGAGGTAAGTATAAAATTTTCTGACTGCTCATATAATCATTATATATCTCAAATATCATAAGGCTATAAAATTTTATTGATCGTTGCACGAGAATCCATCAATCTTTTCTTTGTGTGCTGTTGGTACTCCAACGGTCGTGCGCTGATTTCTGACAGACAGGTGTGGGTCTATTGGGATAGTTACTCTCTAGTTTCAGCCCATACGTTAAACCAACTACAGTGATGCTGCCACCAGATACTACCACAGCACTTGTGCACTCCCCAACAATGTTGCTGTCCTTGTTGCTTGCTACGACTCTCACAGTCTCTACGTAACCTCATAGCATGTTCGTGCATCCATCTATGGTTAGGTTCCCGGGCAGCAAGATATAGAATTGGAGGAGCATATGTTTGCAAGTGTACAGAGTTCATTATTGGGTTTTATTTCTGGACTCTTGAAAATTTTCCTAGATCTTCCCCACTCTAGAACCCTCCTTAGGAGTTTCACTCGGGTTTCCAAAAGTTGGCAACGTTTTTTTTTCACATATTTTCTTGTAGGTGATGCAGTGGAGTTTCCAAGAGGTACAAATGAGCTCACCTTTGCTTCTAGCCCTGCTACCCATATCTAGGTTCTATGTGTATAAAGGCCCTGGTCACCGTATCTTTACCATTGTCTAGTTGTCTCAACTTTCTTGCTACATGCATTCTAACTATTGCTTTTAATTCTTTAATTCTTGAATGCCTCTTTACTCTGCATGTTTGTTAGATTTGATTTGAATGTGATTCCCCTGCGTGCATCTTGTTGACCATCTGGGCATCTTCTTGATTCAACTGGTTGGGTCTCTCCCCTTTTCTTACTACTATTATTATTATTCTTAGTATTCTTATTCTTATCCTTATTATTTTCTTCAATATTTTTCTTCTAAACTTGAATTTTTTTGAAGCTGTTATTATTCTTTTTTTTTTTTTACTTTATTCTCATTAATTATTTTTTTTATGTATCTATTGTTTTTTAACTCTTCATGTCACATTTGCATATGGTCTACCAGAACAGTCTCTCTAGTATGTAAGGGTAAGGTTGCGTATTATTAGACCTCTCTAGACCCCCCATTAGTGTGAGATTCAACTGAGTGTGATGACGACGACGATAAGACTATATAGCGAAAAATGGGAAATGTGAAAGAAAAGTAATAAATAAACATCAAAACTCGTTAGCACCAGGATCAGGTGATTATATAACATTGATGAGTAAAACTACAACACCTTATATAGGTAAATGTACACCTTATATAGGTAAATGTATCATTTAAAAATAATTAAAATATGCAATTACTTGGAATCTAAATATTTTACCTCGCCTGAACCAATCCCCTCAAATGGAACAACCATTTCAACTTCTTTTCCACAAAACTCAGCACGGGTAGCTATTACACCGGAGTCGGGTCCTACTGCCCAAAAGATTGATGAGTCATCTGCAACATACTTGATCTGCTCAAAAGGTTACAAGAATTGAGAGAAAAAGATGAAATTCAAAGATCATGCCAATAATTAAACACTCATATAGATAGGAACAAAAAAATCATAGCAGGCATAAGATGTAGAGATTTAATATCCCTTTCTAAATTTCATGCTAGTGACATAAATGCCAAAGTTGCATATACTTTGCAAGAAAAACCAAATAAGTCACATTTCATGCTAGTGTTACAAATGCCAAAGCTGCATATACTTTGCAAGAAAAACCAAATAAGTCACAAGTTAGTTCTTAATCCCTCAGAATTTGAACAAAACTGTACCTTTATCTCACAACTTCCTACAAAGTCATACTTCACACTGCCTGGGGTACAGTTGTAAAGCTGGAATCGAAGAATTCCCGTATCTTCATGCAAAATCATGTTGAATGTTGAATCATATGTAGGACTTGACCCTGGTCTTATATTTGTTCTCCTTGTCAACTGTCCAAGCTCAACCTCAACAAATGTATGCAGATCTTCAATATCAACATGTTCTTCTGAACTACCAGCCCTAAGATAAAATTGTTTTCTTGATGGGCTTCCTTTCAAATGACTCCCAGAAAGTTTACTAGCTGAGATGACTGTCACATGTACAATTCCGCCAGCAGCCTTTTTCCTTAAATCCACTACTGGTAAACTAAAACATCGACGGCGAGGTTCAACCATAGTCTTCACTAAGGTTTCAGTAGCAATTTTGACCTGACTAACAAGATAAAATTTAAGAAATTCCATAAATAAGCTTTTTTGTAATTCAAAAGGAAAAAGGAAAATATTTAAAGAACCAAAGGATTTGAAACAATTCTAAGGTTTCATGTACCCACTGGACCATAATTTGGAATTCCTGCTAGTGTATACAATTGGGATGGCAAACAGGTTCTCATATATAGCAAAACAAAAAATCCAGAATTCATGGAGATCTAAATAATTATGAAACCCAAAAGATGAAGCACAATGCTAAAAGACCAACTTGACAAGCAACTCCAAGAGACAAAATTCCAACAATAGTTGACCATGTATCAATGAAAAATTCCAATCTCATCAAACAATACATCCCTGTTCTATATCCATTTGAAGAAACACAAACCAATTGGAGTGAAACAGAGTACTACAATTAGATAAGAAACATACAAGCCAAGAAGAAACACCGGGCAGCTCTGTCTCTGGCAGTGATTGACTTCCACCACTTCCAAAGGCCAATCCTATGCGCACTTCAGGAGTTGATACAAATGAGTACAAAATTGCTCTCCCTTCTAGAACTGGCATCAAGAGAAGCTGTAAAATGTACACAACCAGTCAAGTAGTAACATAAACATATAAACGACCAATATCTACTTATGGAGTGTGAAATGTAAATAAACTAGTTTTGTCTTATAGTTTACATTCGTTAAAGTTTATTTTCAAGTATACAATTTTTTTTGGCTTGTGTATATGCATTTTCATGTGATGTTGTGTTTTACCTATTTTTTAGCTTATTTCATTTATTCATCTATTTGTTGATAAAATGCAATCAAATCTCTGGTACAAATAGTAGCGTACATCCTTGTCAATAGATCATTCGGTTCCGAACATACGTCCCAGCAATTCTTTTTATTTCATATTTTAGTTATTAGTAGTTTGGGGAAATTCAAAAGGGACATGTTTGACAAAATGTTGATTATTAATGAGAGACAAACCTTAATTAATGGTTAAATTAAAAAAAAAACTTAGTAAGAAGGGATAATAAACAAGCAGCCAGTAGATATAGTCCATAGTTGCAAAATAATTGTATATGGATGTGGGCAGTTAGCAATTCCAACAAGTTGCAATTATGCATTATATAAACAATTCACTTTAAGTAACATTGAGACTCTAGAAGCACATGTAAAAACAGCCAATGCACACACACAACCGCAAAAACTTATCAGCAAAACAACAATCAAAATAGAGATATCTATGCCAATTTATCTGCAATGCCAAAAAGTAATAATTTACATACATCACCCTTGATGTGGAAGTTGTTGATAACTATACGAGCAGTTCCCCTGAATGGCTTGGCAAACTTAGCCAGCAACATAACTCTCATGTCACTAGTGTCCCAATCAAATCCCAAATGCATAATTGGCTGCCAAATAAACAACAATATTCCATGAAACTTCTGGATATATTTCATTGTTTCAAGGAAGAAATGACAATCAAGCTGCAGAAACCCCTAATGTACGAAAACACACACATATATAATGTGTCTTTGTGTCTATAATGTATCAATAATTCATGTCAGTTGCCTTTTGCCTTTTATGATCATAATATCTTCAAAAACATAATAGCTGCACCATTCTCAAAACTCATTTCTCACTTTCCATAGGTAACTAGGTACATCCATCTATAGATCCTCTAACTGTTCTCTTTAATTATTTTAGATATGGGCACGATATCATGAGTAACCAAAGTGTGGCAAAAGTTAAGACAAATTTCATGGCAAGCTTCTTTGCACCAGTTGACTGATTATTTCATGGCAAAGAAATGCAAAAAAAAAAAAAAAGAAATTGTGATTATTTCAATTACGTGATCAAATGAAGAAGTTAAGCAGGATAAAAAATCACCATTCATATGTTCTAAGAAACTTTCTTCAAATTGTTTGAGTTCAGGATTAGAAATTGAAACTCTCTTTATTGGGCATGTTTGCAAAAGAACTTAAAGTCTATAAAAGAAATAAAAGAGGAAAGATTGGTCAACCACGAACTTTAATTTGTTGAGATGAGGATTGGGAATTGAGTTGACATCAAAGTAGGTTGAAATTTAGATTTTGTTAAGATTCCTTATTAAATAGGAAGTAGTAGTATATGTTATTCTATTTTAGATATATTATCTTGGTTGTATAAGACTTATAGAATTTCTATTATAATATGATTTAAATCAGGAACCCTTTCCTACTAGAATAAGGATTCTAAGAACTATATATATCTGTGTTTCAACTCTTCATCAAAAATAAGCAATCTAGAATTTCTACAAACTTGAGTTTTCAAGTAGAAGGTGTAATGTTTTCTTCTAAGAGTAATTCTTAGACCCTAATAATGATTCTTAGTTCTTACGTTCCATTCTTTGTGTTCACCAGAAAATTCCAGCAACCAAAATCCTAACCTTAAGTTTCCAGCAATCAAACCTTAAAATTCCTGCTGTACAAAATCTGAAATTTCAACATTCCTAGCCAAAATTTAAAATTTGATATTCCAACAGCCTAATATCAACCATATTCCTTAATTTTATAATTTTTAGCTATTAGTGAGTAATTCTTCTATTTATCTTACGTCAATATGGTATCAGAGCTTTGGCTCACGATGGCGAGACATAGCGGAAGGGCATATAGAGAAATATTCAGCAACCAATAGTGATGAAATACTTCTAAGAGTTATAGAAAGATTGAACCCTAATGACCCTAGATCACAACGTGCTCCAAGAAGTAGTCAAGAATACAATATCAGACAACAAACTACACTTAATGGTGATGTTGGAGAAAGTGAAATCCAAGATGAAGAGGCTGACACTAATCAACAACAAATGGGGTTAGAAAATCAACACCCTATCGAGAGATCAAAAAACAAAGAAACCAACTAGTAGCATATGGAGAGTGCATACAATCCATTAGAGTACACGATAGAGTTGAAATATACAACTCAATGACATTACTAAGAAAGTTTGTGTTGAAGCCCCTGATTTTGCAGAAAAGATGGATCCACACATTCTTTTGGATTTGACAACAGTAGTGGAAGATTTCTTTGACTGGTACCACATGTTAGAAGACTGAAAAGTTTGATTTGCAAAGATGAAGCTAGTTAGAAATGTTAAAATCTTTTAAAGATCGGTAGATGATAGACTTTGAAAAACATGCCAACCGCCAATTGTTGATTGAGAAGAGATGAAGCTAAAGTTATACACTCACCATTTCCTTATCAGGAAGATCTCTAAGATCAACTAACAACCTTAGACAAGGGATTATGTCCGTAACTATGTACACGGAAATATTTGATGAACTTTCTATTTGATGTGAAGCGATGAAGTCGGAATGACAACTTATATCTCACTACAAAAATGGCTTAAGGGCAGAAATTTGCAAGGAGTTGAACAATACTTAGGACAATAAGTAACTAAAAAGTTTCGAAGTCAAGCTAGGGAGGTAGAGAACTACGATGGTGCAAAATTTCAGACCAGCACCCAATGCATCAAAATCTGCACAACAAAATGACTACAAAACTTCTCAAGGAGTTGAACTGAAAGGTAAAGTCATAGCTAAGACGGGGACGAAAGGAGGTAGCAATGACAAGAAGTGCTTTTGATGTAATGGGAGAGGTCATTTTGCTTATGAATGTCCTATAAAGGTTTGTATATGATGGGAGAAGAAGAAGAGGAAGAATTTGATGAGTATGTGTATGAGCACGAAGCTAGAGTGGAGTTAAAAGGAAACTCCATAAACTAGCTAGTCCTACAAATCTTAATGAAGTGAGACGCATACTTATGACCCCTAAAGCGAAAGAACAAGAACAATGACTTCATAGTGCTATTTTCTTGACTCAAGTTAAATGTGGGGATAAAGTATGCAAGCCATTAATGGATGAAATAGTATAAATGTGGTATCGGAGAACATAGTGAAGCAATTGAATTTACTGATATAGAAATATCCAAGTCCCTTGAGTAGATGATAGTGTTATACTAGTTGCTCGAAGGTTCTGGTTGTCTTTTAAATTTGGAATAAATGAGGACTCTATTTGGTGTGATGTCATTCTTAAGAAAGTATCTCACATTTTGTCCTCCATCAAGATGAAGTAGTGCCAATTTGTTCTCCTAGAATGTGCTTGAGCTGGGGACAGTCTCTCTCTAATTTTGGACATATGAAAATTTTGAATGCTTTTTATTTCTCCATTCAATACAGGTGCATATGACTATTATACAAGAAAAATTTAGAATGCATCCAATGAGTAGTAGTTGTTGCTGTAACTCTTCCAATTATTAATAAAGGACTAGCCAAGGAGTGGAGAAGTGAAACAAATTAAATGCTCAAGGATGTGACGAGTTAATCAACCCAACATAATTGTCTTTCATAGTTTATTTATATGGACCCTTTTATATAATTTCCCCAAGAGCTAACGTTATTGCAAAAGTGAGCTAATTATGATACTAAAGAACAGAAGGTCTTGGTAACTAAGGAAAATCTGGCTTCAGATTGTTACTCATAAAACATGGACAAGGTAGCCTAAATGGATGCACAGAGCAGCTAGTATATCAGCATAGAACATGTATTTTTTTTTATTACTTACTTTTCAGCATAGAAACCTAAGCAAGTTTGTTTGAAAAATTCAAAAACTGTGAGGCTGGAAAACAAACCTGTTCTCCTGAACTTGACCAGCTAGTCCCTTGTAAACCCAGGCAAGGTGGGCATGAACCTAGTGAAAATTCCAGTAGTTCAACTCTTTCCTACAAAATGTACAAATGTTCTTCAATAAACAGTGTTGATGTCATTTAATCCGTCAAAACAAAATACAGAATGAAAAAGTGCACTACTTACAATCAGCTTCGAGTTATGTTGCCTCAATCGCTTCTGCATTACAATTTTAAGTAATTAGTGCCGGTTTATAAACAGTTAAACAGCAAAATGTGCAAACAGCATTGTAATGACTTATGAGATAGTTGTTAATGTGTGACTGTGTTAAAAGAAGTTTGTGGTGAAAGCCTGCCAGATATCAAGAAATTATTACATCCTCTGCATAAACCAAGGAAATTATACAAATGCTCAATTTCAACTATTTTAAGTTAGATGAATCAATTTTCTAACAGTCATACTTATAGTCACAATTTATAGTCCTAAAGAAAATTTGACAACTGATTGACTTCGACTCTTCTATCACCATCGTCAAATGATAATATCTTTAAAACATATGAAAGTATGACCCAAGCAATATAATTGTCCCCAAAAAGAAAAGAGAAAACAGCGGGTTCTGGATTTGCTTTGTGCACAGCTTATCAATCTATTAACTAAAAAACATGCTAGTAATAGCCTCTTTTTTCAGCAGTAAGTTGCGGAAAACCAATAGATAATATATAAAGAAAACAGAAAGCAATTTGAACATAAACTTTATAAAAAATGTGCACATGATGAGAATAAATGGGCAATGAGCCAAGGATAGTAAATGTTTCTGCAAGTTATCAATAAGTTAATCAAAATGGCTTCAATCTAACCTCAACCATTGATGACAACCTTGACGAAAATTTTGGGTTAAAATAGTTGAGCCAAACTTCCATAAACAGCTTGTTCAGCCACTCGCAGTGTTCCACTGGCGTTATTGGCTGTACAATAGGGTTAAGTGTTATAAATTCACTTTGAAAGCAGAAATTGAAGCGAACCCGCAGGAAACTAGAAGAAACAAAGGTACCGAGGCGCTCAGTGCTACTTGCTTCCACTTTTTGTTCAGGTCTTCCACGATTATCTGACGTTGATAACTGTAATACTACACAGTGAAATCCATGTTGTAAGAATTCTTTTACACCGTCATTCATATTCTCAAAACTTGGTAATCAAACCATACCATCACTTCACAACGAGAGGAACAACAGAAGACCGTGAACAGAATAAGCTTACCTGAACAGTGGCCCAAACAGCAACAACAAGAGGAACCCAGTTGGAGAAAGAAAAAAGGCATCTTTCAATGCACCAAACGATCAAAAGCAAAGGGATTAAGAAAGAAAGAAAAGGCTTTTCGACAAAGAGCTGATTAGAGAAGTCCAAAACCTCTTGAACCTTAACAAAAGCTCTCCTTTTTATCCTCGTCATTTTTTAAGCGACAACCAGAGTCAACTTCACTCTCCTATATCCATGTAAACCATTAAAATCGTGCAGAACAATTCATGATCCTTACATAAAAGAACATGCAAAAATGGGAAATTCTAGAGTGAAAAGTTGTGGTGAAGAAAGAACGCCAAGGACTTGATAAGGCAACGGGAATCTCCAGTCCACCTCCGAAGCGACAGGCGTAACCAGCAGCCAAGTGTGCTATTGACAAGCTAGACGAGAAGACTTTCGAGTCAGCTATCAGCATCCATGTTCATTAACGACATTCCCATCCCACTGCCAGATTCTCTGGTTACATACATACATTACTAAAGTAAACATAAATTACAAAAAGAAAAGAGGACTACTTTCTTTCCGATATCTTTGTCCTAAATCTTCTTCCTTTATCTTTTCAGTTCAAATCATCTGTATAAACTCAAACAGCATGGCAAATAAGCAATCGCATCCACACCATTATAAGTCTCCAAGTAAATTACACTGTTTAACCAATAAGCTTTGCTTGTACCATTTTCATATATGATGTATAAATCTCTTCACGTGCTTTCCAACATACCGATATGCGTAGAAGAATAGTAATACGATATTTCAATGGTTCAAATTCAAGGATTTTCATGTAATCTAGAAGCAGAATTCATGTGAATCTAATTAAAATATGCGTACAAGAATAGTAATGTTAAGCCCTTGCCTCTTGGCTTATAGTTATAGGACCACGTAGCTCAAGAATAGAAAGTACGTTAGGCAACTTATGTAGGGTACAGTTTTGTCTTCGGATTTGATGGCAACTTATGGAGGAAGCTCAAGGTTCTCCAGAAACTGAAGTTGGAATTTGCGTTATAGTGCTTCCCAATCTCATCTGGCCCGCACCTTAAGGCTGCGTTTGGTTAGCGTCCGCAGACGCGAGGGCGGAGAACAAGGACATAACTGTTCTGTCCTAAGTGGTATTTGCTTGCCGTCTTCGCTCATTTTTGTCTTGTCTTCAAAGGACAAAGACAAAAATTTTTGTCCAATTCAAAACTGTGGTACAGAAATTCTTGTCCATAGGACAAGAATTACAAAAGACCAACATACCCTCTCATTAAACATAATAATAATAATAATAATAATAATAATAATAATAAACATAATAATTATAATTATAATAATAGTAATAATAATAATAATTCTTATAATAATATTAATACATAATAATAATAATAATAATAGCAATAATAAAAATAATATTCAAAATATTAACAAAAATAATCATAGTATTAAAATTAATATAATAATAATATTATTATTATTAACAAAATATTAATATTAATTAATAATAATATTATTAATTATTATTAATGAATATTAATGATATTGTATTAATTAATAATATAATATTATTAATTAATATAATATTAGTATTATTAATATATAATTAATATAATATAATATTATTAATTATTAATTAATATATTATTAATATTCATTGATAATAATTAATATTATATTAATTATTATTAATATTCATTAATTATAATTAATAATAAATAATAATTAATATTAATATTAATTAATAATAAGTAATTAATATTAATTAATAATATTATTATTAAGTAATACTAAACCCAAAAAATCTAAAATATCTAATAACCTGATTAAAACCAATTAAGATCACAAAAAATTTAAATCAAAATAATATGGTTGTAAGCGTTCAGCTTGGGTTGCATACTTTTGAAATTGGGCCAGGTCAGTCCGACAACAAAGTCATCCTGACCCAACCCATTATTATACTTAGCACCAAGTAAATTTCTTGCCAGCCCACAATCCTAACTAGGCACAATCGTGAAAGTTGATGGTCATCCACAGCAAAAAGACAAAAATGAAGAACCTAATATAGCCCCCTTTGCCTTCGTTTTTCTCCTGATTCGTGTCGAACGCTTGTGTTTACAATTTCCACTGGTTCAAAAGAAACTACTGCTAAGATCAGACCCTAAAGTTTATGAACTTAACAGTCGCTCATCGACCACTCGTTTAAACGGGGACTACAATCAACTAGGAAAAACAACTTCAAACACAATGTCAATTTAGGATGACATAAGAAAATTATGACTAGCCAATTGGCTTCTCATCTAACCACCATGAATTCAACATGATTAAGGTAATACGACTAGCTAGTAGCTAGTCAGTAAACACTACACAACATTACTGACTCTCTACGAGAAGTTTTCGAGCCAAGAAGAAAAACATCAGCGTGAAGATCTCCCTGCTGGAAAAATATGAAAGGGGTTGTCATTAGTAGGAGCAAAGAAAAATTACACTTGACAAGGAGAAATTATCAGGATGCATATAACTGGCACAATTTGACAAGCGTTGGTCTTGATAGGATGGTAAGTCCAATCCAAAGTTAACGGTCAATGTTTAGCTAAATTGGATTTTAGGTTAAACTCAAACCTAGAACGATCTATTCCTCAACTACATAATGACGTGTTTTGTGAACTTTTAAAAACGATGTTGTTATAGTCTTAAGTTTTAAAAAATTGATCAAAATGACGTTATCTTAATAACTTTTTAAAAGTAACATTATTTCAGATGCGTACATTCCAAAACCACCGACTGATTCAGGTTAGAAAAATAAATAAATAGGTAAGAAAAACAAAACCGAACTTAGCGTCCTTTCCTCTGACGACAATGAGATTCTTTGTGTCGGACACATCATGTGACTCATCCCAATTTGCATGACAATTGCTTGTTGTCACGGGTCGGTCAGTTTGCATTGTTGTCTTATATAGAGATGGTAATTGAGCTCGAGCCTCACCTGGTATAGGCCCGAATTGATCAAGCTTTAGATTGTCTAGACCAGTCCATCTCAAGGACCGATATATATAAATAAAATGATATTATTTTTTATATTTTAATTTAAAAAAGTTTGGGCTGGGTTTCTTTAGGTTTGATAAAGCTTAAGCTCAGATTTGCCATCTTGGGCCCAACCAAGCCTCAAAATCTACCTCCAATAATAATAGTCCGGGCTTTTACTACCTCCAAACTTGAATATAAAATTTTAAGTTATGATTAATCCGATCCAACTCATTATCACTCTTACTTAAAGATACTCTAATTAAAAACTTACAATAAACATTGAACTAAATAACTACAAAAAAATCTTTGAAAAAAAAAGAAAGATGGGGAGGGAAGAATTTTTAAAAATATTTTGAAAATTTTGCTAATAAGTCTTTATATTTTTCAAAATTTGCAGTATCGCCCCATATCAGACAAAATATGTCGATACTGACTGATATTTACACCTGGTACATAAGCATCTCTATTTCGTCCTGTTCTCCTAGTACCAGTAGGTACGGAACAAAATTCAAAACTTAGCTCTTCTCTCATCATTAGTGTTAAAGTTAGGTTCACAAAGTCTAATAAATAGGATTAAATTAACAAAATCCGATAAATAAAATTAGGTTAACAAAGTCTAATAAATAAAAATCTACAAATTTAAATATAATAAATAATAACTTTTGGAATAACTTAAATGACTCTTCGTTGATCAAGGGAGAGATAAGTGATTTACTTATAAAAGAGAGATTATTAATTATATTGAATATAAGTAAAACTTACTCATTGCACATACGTGATGCCAACAATGGGCCGGTCTGGGTAGGGTTTGAGCTTCTGTTGGGACCTGGACTAGGCCCAAGGCTTGATCAAACCTTAGGAAGCTTGTCCGAGTTTTTTTTTTTAAATTAAAAGTAGAAAAAACAAATGTAATATCATACTATTAGAAAACTCCATCGCACTACTTGTGAATAGAGATGACAATGGGTAGGGTTCGGTTCGGGTATTACTCTATTCATATCTATATTCATTTTTTATTATTCAATCCATATTCATATCCATCGGTTTTTACGCTTTATTACTCATATCTAAATTCATTTGATTGTTTGAATTTTTGAATATCTATCGGGTTGTATAGCAAATAAAAATATAACTTCTAAATAGAGCAGATTTTTGCGTTTGCTTCAAATCAAAATTACTTTAATAATAATAAGTCAAGATTTTAATTTGTATGTCTTAAAAAATCATAAAATTGGAATAATAAAAATCATAATGTCTAGTGCAAAGACAACATATATTTTT
>JANJEY010000007.1:24705175-24716335 GCA_024703695.1 Erythroxylum cataractarum | reverse complement strand
TGAATATTAAGCTTCCACTTGGCAACTTCTCATGGTAAGTTATTAAGCTTAAGAGTTAAGTAAATACATACCTAAGGAGTGAGCCTAGAGGGTTGCCGTCGGTTTTCAAGAACAAGAGAGGAAGAACAAAAGACTTAAAAAGGTTAAGTCATCTTGGAAAGGGTTTCAAGTCTTCTTCTTTGGCAACCATCGAATTTTCTCTTCTCCAAGGCAAAATTCCAACGTGAATCAAGCTCTCCACAGGACAGAGGTAGGCTCTAGCAGGCTTTATTTTGTTCTAGCTATTCCCAGGTCAAAAGTGTTTGATCCGGTTAGGTTTTCTGATCTCTGCGTGGATACCTTTAGAGATTGTCTCTATTGGCTATTCAGGTTTGAGTTTTCATACCAACACCGGGATCCTGGGTTTCGGGAAGATCCCGGGAACAAAATTTTTGTTTTCCGCTGCTGGAACATGTGATGTTCCTCCCTGGATTTTCCTACATTTCCCATAAGTCTTATCCTAGTTATTTTAATAAATATGATCATTACCATAAATAAAAAGGTGGTCTACTAATTTTTGTCCCACTTAGTTGAGTGATAATGATAATGCTCCTAAATATGCCATCATGATCTTTGTTATAGGATTTCACTAGAAATACTACCTAATAGACCTACTCTGATACCATTTGTTAGTCTCTAATGACACCTAAGAGGGGGTTAAATTAGGTGTTTACAAAGTTCAACAATATTTCCAAACAATATATTCATTTAACAATAATCAATATAAATAAGTATGAGAAAATTGCTTAATAAAGTTTAATCAAACAACTTAATAATAATTTATAAGGTATAGGGAGGAAAGCAAGCAAGTTGATTTATAGTGTTTCTAACAAAAACTCTTACCGACATATACTACTAAGACTTTTATTGAAATTCCACTATAATTCTTCTTTCAAGGCGAAGAATAACCTTTGTACCATCTTTTTCAATAAAGAGGAACCCTTCTTACAATCTTTTTCTATAGTGAAGAGGAAACTCAATACCACTTGTATCACCCCCATGTATAATATTCAATATGCTAACAAAGCATTACAACTCAAAAATATCTCACTTATTCTCTTAATAACTCCAAAATAGCTTAATCATATAAATATGACACAATGATACTCAAATGATTGAAAAACTCTTTAAAATGTTTGTATACAACACCCAAAATCTTTTTGATACTAAAATCAACGATAAAATATCTATTTATAGTGTTTTAGGGCCCAAAATAGTGATTGAAGCTAAGAAATAGTTGTTACAAAGGCCATATCTGATGCACTAGTTGACCAGTAGAGCATATTGGTTTTCCAATATGCATTAAAAGGTTTAGATTCACTAGTCCTTAGAGTACTGGTGGACCAATACATATATTGGTAGACTAATACAACAAATAATGCATATATAAAATCACGTTACATCAATTTCAACCAATTTAACTAATAATTGCAAACAAATATGTACAAAACACTAATTAAAATCAAAAACTAAAACCAAAACATTGACACTTCCTGGCAATGACGCCAAAATTGACAGCAGTGCGTCGCAACACTACGTCAAAATAAACTAGACCTACTACTACTATAGCAGTGGTAAATCTAGGTTGATCCTATAGAGAGTGTTCGATTAGCTTTTAAAATGAAATTAATCGATGCTTAGGTTTAGGGGCGGTTTTGGTTTTCAAATAAGAAAATAAAACTAAACTAACTAACAAAAACAAATTAAAGAAAACATGCAAAAAATGATGAAAGAGGTAAATTTGTTGGGAGTCTGGTTCTTTAGTTCAATCCGGCCTACACTTTAATTAAATATATTTCATTAAATTGTTGTTCTCAATCCTTTCCTTAACTATTAATCGTAGGATTAATGATATAATCTATTAAAGCTAGTTTTCCCTTAGGTCATGTTTAATTAATATACAATCGTTAATTAAACGTAACTACTGGATAATCTAAGATATGATCTTTAGATTCAATTAGGTAGTAGCATTACGAATTAAGGAAACCGATTAATCAAGTCAACAACTATATACGATACATCATTTAACTTATATTATATTATCCCTAATGATTACAAACCACTAGTTGCTATAAATGAGTTTTAACATAATAATTACGGATTTACTAGAATCTCTCTTAAATTATATTATCTTTATTTACTAGAATCTCTCTTAAATTATATTGCTTCCAATGTTATTAGCCTAAGCATTCATGACTAGAAAAGGTAGTCTCTTAATTAGGAAAAAACCAAACAGAACTGCTACGTATATTTTCCTTCTATGAGATTAAGTTGGTTGTAATGCATCTTTAAAAATGGTGAAGATTTTCCTAAGACTTTAAGCTATGACTTCTTGCTAGATGGTTTTGGTAAGGATATATTAGTCTCTAGTGATGAGATATAAGTCTTTTGCAAAGGTACAGAAACCTAGGGAGGCAGAACAGATAAAGGAAAGGAAATTCCTTAGAATAATATACTTCGCAGGTGTCATACAATCCAGTTACATGTAAATATGCATGTTTTTATTACGATATTTACATTTTTTTATTATTCTGCATATATAAAATATCGCAAATATATTAAAATTAAAAATATTAATATTAAAAATTCATAATTAAAAGAAAATTTGCTTTTTGATGGCAACCACTTCAACTATAACAACAAAAATAAATATCAATTTTTTAATAAAATGAAAAAGAAGCAATACTATTATCAAAGAGCAAATTTATGTTCTTATATATATTTTAGGTAATTTTTAATTTTTAAAATTTATTCTCATTTTACTTATTAAGTCTTTAAGTTAATAATATATTTTGGCTGTCGATCTCTAAACTAACTTGATATTTTAATATTAGTATAATTTTTTTATTTTATCCTTGATATAAAATAATTATGTTGATAGTCATAAAAATAAAAATAAAGAGGATAATAATTATATGTGGACTATTATAAAGTTATGAATTTTTATTTAACAAGAATATAATTTATTAAAATTTTAAATTATATTTTTGTGATGTATAATAATATTAATTATCACTTATAAAAAATATTATAACTCGTATCATTTATAAACTTAATATTTATCGTATCAAAATTAAAATTGAAGTATTTCTTTAATTTATAAACAATATTATTCAACTACTGTCACATAAATTCTCATTCTAATTCATTATTAATTAAAATAAATATAATATAATTGTTAGAACTTAAAGTTTAATTGAAAATATATTTTTTAAAAAATAATTGATTAATTTTATTTACAAAAATTGATTAATTGAATTTAATTAATAAATTAGTTGATTTTTAAAAATAAAAATTATTAAAGTAAATTAAACTAAAAAACAGATCCGATTGAGTTCTTTAATTTCTAGATTAATTTAAAATAATAACCTTAATTTAAACTTAATTACAAGAATTGAAATATTAATTATAAACAATTACTAGCTATATAATTTGAGGAACAAGACAGTCTGGTAATGGGCCGAGCTAAGAGTGGTTGAATCCAGCAAGTTAACATAATAAATTTCAACCCACTCCACTAGGGTTTCCATTCCAACTTTTTAAGGCGCAACAGAAAGCGTTTCATCTTCTCTGCTCTCCTCTTCCTTGAACGCGCCTCCTCCCCTCCTTCAGGTAACGTATTATTGTCGTTAGGAGATAGAAAGATTGGCTGTTTTACTAGTTTTCTTTAGTGGACATTGCAACTGGAAGAAGGATTTGCCTTGTCGTTGATTTACCTGAATTTGCTTGGTTTTTTATGTGTTCGGTACAGTTTCAGTGGAATTTGAAGAAAAGGAATCTTCTTTTTGATGTTGTTTCTTTATGCTTATGTTGCTCATATTTACTAGTTAACTTTTTTTTCCCCTTAAATAGCAGCTTTGTAAGGATGTTTACTACGAAGCAGAAAATCCACAAAGATAATGATGTTGAGCCCACTGAATTTGAGGAGTCAGTGGCTCAGGTAAGTCTTATGAGGCAATTGTGTGTTGTTTACAGCTGGAAGTACACTGTACTTCAAATGGATGGTACCAACTTCCTCTTCTTCCTCTTTTATCTTGTGTTTTTTTTTTTTGGGTTTTTAGGCTCTGTTTGATTTGGAAAATACCAATCAAGAGCTCAAGAGTGATCTGAAAGATCTCTATATCAACTCAGCAACGTAAGGAAGGCAACTTGTTATGCATTGAGTGGTCTTTATGAAATACTTGGATTCCTGTACCTTATTATCTATCACTTTTGCAGTCAAATTGATGTCTCTGGGAACCGCAAGGCTGTTGTTATTCATGTTCCTTACAGATTGAGGAAAGCTTACAGAAAGATTCATGTTAGGCTTGTTAGGGAACTCGAGAAGAAGTTCAGTGGCAAGGTAATTCAAGACTTCTATTGAATTTTTACAATTATTCAAGATCATTTGTGATTCAGGAATATGAATATTTGAGGAACATTTTACTCAATCACAAACACGTTGTTTTCTTTTCATAGACAACCACTTCTGTTTTTAACTGTTTTAATTTGTAACTGTCTGTTAGGATGTTATATTGCTTGCCACCAGGAGGATTTTGAGGCCCCCAAAGAAAGGTTCTGCTGTTCAGCGTCCTCGAAGCCGTACCCTCACTTCAGTGCATGAGGCAATGCTGGAGGATGTTGTTTTGCCTGCTGAGATTGTGGGAAAACGCATCAGATATCGAATTGATGGATCCAAGATCATGAAGGTAATTTGTGCTTGTTCACCTCTATGGAAAATAGGATGGCTTTCACCAATTTGGTCTGTTGTGTGTTTGTCAATGATTCTCAACTGTTTAAGGGCTTCATAATAAAGAGTTAGCATGGAAATTAATTATAGACTATAATTGTTGTAAGATACTTGGTATTGTAGTGGTTCTAGATTCAAACTAATTGCATCTTTCCTCCATACTTCTGCAGGTATTTTTGGACCCAAAGGAACGGAACAATACTGAATACAAGTTGGAAACCTTTTCTGCAGTTTATAGGAAGCTTGCAGGCAAAGATGTTGTGTTTGAATATCCAGTCACGGAGGCTTAGGAGAATGGTGTTGTTTCACCATTTACGATCTCTTGCAAAGTACTTTAGTTGCCTATTTAATTTTTGAGTTTTTTTAGCAAGCAGAAACCTGATGGACTGTATTGATGATTATCTGATTTTCCTTTATTTGGTATTTTATGGTCTATGCCGAATTTTGATGTTCTATCATTTTGAATTTTTATACTATGGTCTAAAGCCTACTCATGTCCTATTATAATCCTTTCATTCCGAGACTCAATTTATGTGATGTATGTGCACAAAGACTTCAATCTATTCGTGTTTTTCTCGAGTTAATTGGCATCTTTCATTTGGCTGGATAGATTTTTGTAGCATCAATGCATCATCGATTAGTGTGCACTGTTCTGTTTAGTGTTAACATCAGGCAAGCTTTGACATGTTATTCAATGAAAATGCAAACTGTTTTAGGTTAGCTAAAGCATTGCGCAAGCTGTGATATATATTTCAAGTTCCTGTTGCGATTAGTGTAGTTTCAATCGTCGATACTGACATGGATTCTTTGTCCCTTCATGCATTCATATAGTTGGGGAGAATAACGAGCTCATCGAATGCCTTGGTAGAAATTTTAGGCCAAAACAGGGCTGTAACAAAAAAATTCAGCCTTGTCATCTCCCAAGAGTTGTTCATGAACAATGAATCAAATTGGCTACCCTAAAACCCAAGCCTGTGGGGTGTTTCTGTTGGTAAAAGTAGGAATAACTGGAGAAACTAATGCAGAAACAAATTACCCCCGCTTTCCAAGCTTCCATTTTCCAGATTCATCACCTGGCTGGCTCCAGGGTTGTGCAAGCATATCCCTGTTACCAAAAACTTCAAAATCGAATTACTTCTGTTCAAATATGAGTGGAGAAATTAGGCCATCAATGTAAGTGGAGGAGAAAATTGAAACACATCCGTTACTGTTTCGTTGTTTTTGGGTTGCCTGCCAATCCAGGAGTTTCTGTATAATTGGAATATACTTTAAAAAAAGAAAGCCTGAACTTTTATGTTACAAAGTGATAAAATACAAAGCCACATTTGTGAAAAGCCTTTAAAAGCAGAACATAAAGGTTGAAATGAAACAAAATATTTTCATCATTTTCAAAATTGATGACTTGATTAAGGTCATTAGGTATGTCAAAGATCAACAAGGCGTAATTCTTATGTGGTCTAATCTAATTCCAGGGGTTAAAAAGAGTCTTGTCTTAAAGAATACATAAACCAGGGCCGTAAAACAATTCCAAGTCAACCAAGAGAACTAGTTCACACAACACATAACAATTTTGATGTCATGTACAGTTGATACTTTGATAGATATCAAATTCACTGTGGACTTAGTTAAAAGCCAAAGCTGGTGAAAGAAGTTTCGGTAAGACAGTACCTCTAAGACAGTATCACAAGACCAAGGTACATAGCTCCACAAAGGAACAAGAAGGATATGAACCCCCTGCAAGTTAAAGTTGGAATAATAGTCAGGACAATATAAACCACTTAAATTCCTTTACGAAATAAGAATCAAATGCTTCTCAGGAATAAGAAACACACCAAATGATTCCCCAACCCACACCATTACATGGGCAAGGACACACTTCTGCAAACTTCTCAGCATCACTTGAGTGAACTCTTCGGGATATCAGATCATCATATATATCTGCATCAAGGGGCAGGTAAGACAGAGAACATTCACAACCTGTTGCGGATTAATTCATAATCAAATTCCAATTGCTTCTTCATACCATAAACTGAAAACAAGCTGTTCATTACACCTGCAACACAATTTGCGTTAGTAACTTCAAAAAGATTACTTGAAAGTAAACTTAAGCCAGCACGTAAAGAGAGGTTAGTAAATTAGTGTTTACCAATGAACAGAATGATGTGTCGGAGTGTATGTACTTTTGTTGTTTCTTGCAGTATCCATATCACCCCAAGGAAAACAACAAACCCTGAACAAAAAGCTAAATCAAGATACAAACTCTATAATATAACTAGCGCTATTATTTGCTATGTCTGTTGAAAATCGTACCTATACACAGTCCTCGAAGAGTCCACTGCAGAAGCAATGCACACAGATTGACTGTAAGCAGCTTTTATTAATAAGGATAAGAATGAAGTAATGGCAAGAACTGATGCAGGTGTAAAGATAAAAGAGTTTGCATAGAGGCTAAAAATAAAGCATGATCTTGTTCTAGTCTGAGTTTTTCAGCCGAAGTCCTAGAGACGAATAATCTGATTTAAGACCTTATTTCCAAGCTACAGTATACTTAAATATATCACCCATGAATTAATGAAAGTTAAAGCATCCACAATTCCACTATGAGCTAGAATTGGGAGGTACTCTTGATGTTTTGTAAGCTTACATTTTTTGCCACGATGAGTACAATGAGTAAAGCAGAAATAAAGCATCCTGCTGCAATCCTTGCTGTAAGAAGATCTGTGGATGCAAGTATCAAAACCATACCCCAGAATGACGATCCAAGATCTGGAATACAATAACAACATTAAGCAAATCAAATCTTAATTTCCAAAAGGAAACAATGATAAATGTAGGAAATGAATCTATGGAATCCACATACCCTGGAAGTTTTGCATATAAACTATAAGATAGAAAAAGGACAAGATAATGTAAATGAATGTATTAGTAACTGAATAATGGAAAGTAAAAAAGAAAGTACATCCAGCAGGCAAGATTAGCCAGTATACGCCACCACGGGTCTGAGTTGTTCCACCTTCATCTGCATGGACTTGAATCCCTTCCACCTGCACATAAGCTTCATATAAAGACCACAAATAAGATACATTACATAAAAATTCACTTTTTAGTGGTGACAACTCACAGATGCACAAACACACTAAGAAAAGGTGCATCCAAGTGACCAAATAATGAGTTTTATTCACACCAATCCCTACAATAGTGACCAGAAAGAAGATGTCTTTAAAAAAATGTTAATATTTCACTGTTGTCAATGATTGTCATCATCTAGACCGAGTGCAACCTGGCCAGACTTCCCCCCAAAACAAGTGGATTTGGCAATAATTTATCCTACCACAAAATGAAACTCCTCACATATATTTGCAAAAATGAGAGCCACATCCGTGTAAAGATAACTTGAACCTATTGTTCTCTCCTATACATAGCGGATCAAGAGATGAATGTTAATTTTGAGTGGCTATAAACCATATGACCATTAGCCACATATACAAAAATTGTCAAGAACAGCAAGCGGTTACATTCAGCTATTTATGCACATTAATTTTTTCCTAAGGTCTTAACTCACACTGACTTCATTAAACACATCTTAAGGTACCATGCTCACATTTAGAGATCCTGGCACTTTTTGTTAGTAGAAACCAATGGTCCAGAATAAGATACTCTGATAATGCACTCAAAAGACTCTCCAGACCTGAACCTCGTTCACTTTGATTCCACAATCTTTCTATATTTGCAATTGCTCACAATTTGACTTTGATATCTGGACATTGTAAAACTGAAGTTTAGCCCACTATTGTTGTACATCATCAAGTTAGTAATATGAATGTGGACAAGAGTGAATGTAAGATGCAACTAATCATTTACATTATAATGTGATTCTCCTTAATACAAATTCCAAAATGAGATATTCCCAAGCAAAATTCAACTGATCTTGAAATCTTATCTTGCAAAAATTTAGGTATCAACAATTACGCTCACAACCTTGTACTTGGCCAGTAAAATTATTGTAAGATCATGGCCTTGTAATCAACCTTTATGTTCTTATTAACAGTCATTCATGTCAGAGAAGATGCATTTTCTTTGACTTGATTGCAATAATCTTGAGCTTTATTTTCTTTAGGACAATGAAGAGATCAGATAAGCCAATTTTCATAAATCTATAAATGCTGTTAGTAATAGCCCACTATGGGGAAAGTAGATTGTAGCACTTAGTATGGAGCAATAGTTGTGTCACAGATAGAACCTGTTATTTACGGAGCATATATCATAGCCAAAATTCAACAATTTCACCAATCAGGCCTAGGTTCATGAAGCACCAACGGAAGAACTAAACCTGATGGAAGGAAATTATGAAGATGTAACTGAAATTCTTACATGGCCACATGTCAGTTTGCAAGCAATGGCATGGCTTGCTTCGTGAATGAATACAGTCACTAACTTGAATGGTGTTAGCAGCATCGTTCTCCATAACTACAAAAGATCAAACAAGAATTTCTGGGAGCTTAGTGAATTGATACCAATAAAAGCGTATGTTGAGCTTTAACAACAAATATCAAATTCAATTTTAGTTTAAAGACAAACTGAAGTAGTTAGAGACTGACGCAATAATGTTATTTCAAGATTCGGATTTCAACAATTCACATGGGATTCAAGCGGGTCGGCCTCCACCAGAAGTTCACGGACTTTAAATTCTTGATTCTTCATACATTTAACAGAAGACTAAGGTTGAATAAAAACGAAAATTCCCTGTGGCAAAAGTTGCACTGGTAGCACGACATTGATGGTAAGATTAAAACGCAATGCTTTTTCTTTTTCAAATAATCAAAAACAAAGACCTGACAATCTTGATGCAGTTAAACCATGCACCCAAATTACTGATTTGAGTTAATAGTTCCATAAGCGAGGGAGAGAAAGAAAGAAACAAAACGTGCTCACTCCAATCCATGAAGCAGATGATGATGCTTAGAGAAACTCATATGCAAGTACCCATCTGCGTTCAATTTCTGACAAATTATAAATGTGTAACTGTAACCCAAAACTGAAACATCCACTGAGGACCAGATGCACCTTAGAACGCATCGGGAGTCTGGAAGACAACATGATGCAGAGAGCTTTTCTACAGTACAGAAAAACCTTGCTCATTGTCCCGATCAAACCCAATGGTCCATCTTCTCAACCATAAGAGTGGAAAAAATTAAAAGAAGAGCAACAACTTAATGCTTTAGTTACATGCATCTACACTGTAACCAACGAGATTTACATAACTGATCACGACGCTAGCTCAAATATTCCACGGAAGTAGAGAAGGGTCGAGACATACCGCAAGAATAACGACAGTGCACACAGCGACAGTGACCAAAAACACAACTTGCTCATGATGACAGCAATTCTTGAGCTCCCAATTTGGTCTCATTGTCCTCTGTCACTGTTAATTTGCTTCGAACTTTCGAACAAAAGAAGAAAAAAAAAAAACAAGAATATCACTTGATTCTTGGGTGGCTTTAAAGTGAAACAAGTATCAATTAATTCATCTGAAATCTATGAATCAGCAAAGCGCAGAGCTTGAGAGACAGAAAGATTCAATCTTTTAGTGTCTTTCTTAAACGGGTTGGTCACCAGTAAGCAGACTAAAGTTCGTGGGCATGTGTGTGTTGACCATTCGGAGACTTCTGCAATTTAATGTACATTGTTAAATCTGTCTCAACCAACCCTGAGTTGGGCTGAAGGGCAAGAAAACTTGTTTCTCCATTCCTAAGACATCATTTTTAAAATAAAGGTTAGGATACGCTTTCAACTAAACTTGTGATTCACTCAAGTGGGGCAACGTCTATGCATTGTTTTTAATAAAACATAGAAAACATAGGTGAGATCTGAGATGGACAGGATATGGAAACGGTGACAAGATCCGCATTTTACTGAATGATTATTGAAGATTTTGAAAAAAAAAAAAAACACGTGCAATTTGTAATTTTTTGGAAAGATTATTGTATTTTAGGTGCCTTATTTCCATCGAACCGTCCCCTCAAATTTTTTGTGTCAATAATCCTGGTTTAACTTTGTATCGTCTTGGTTCATAGAAGATAATGAGAATTGTAATGAAAATAAATATAGTGAGAAATAAGAATGGATAAAATCATTATAATTATGATGGTTGGTTAAAATGAAGGAATGATTACCATTGTCACTGATAGTGGTTGATTTATAAAAAATATTGTAATTAATTAATTATAAAATGAATTGTATTTTAATTAATGAATGAATTATATTTTAATTAATTAATTACAAAATAAATTATATTTAAATTAATTACAATATTTTAATTAATGAATGAAATATATTTTAATTAATTATATTGCAATTAATTAATTATTAATAATATTTTAATTAATGAATAG
>JANJEY010000007.1:24669830-24682373 GCA_024703695.1 Erythroxylum cataractarum | reverse complement strand
ATGACTTAGTATAGACTTTTGTATCAGTTTCCTTTTTGGATTGTTGTAATTAGACTGTAGGGAACTGATAGACTTGTTTATATTTCAGACTAATCTTATGAATTGAGAAAGGCTTTATGGTTTTAAAATTTAGTGATTTTGATATTACTGCTTTATTATATTGATGTCATGAGGTTTATAAAAATGATCGAATCGTAGTGCGCCCTCATCGTAGGTTATGCATCGGTACGACCTACGGTTGTCCTAGTGTATACTCTACGGTAAGGGGGCGCTACAATAACGATCTAACTTGCAGGCATCAGCTGACTCAATCTCGTCATAAAGTCTCTAAAGTTCTCTTAAAGTGCCTCCCTGCTTAAATTATCATTAGTATGTCCTTGACTAAAAAATAATGAACTTTTTTTGAAAAAAACTAAATAATTAAAACATCAGCAAGCATGAAATTCACCTTAATAGAAAAAGTAGTTCCCATGTTTGAAATAAAAAAAACTTATAAGCCTGCCATTAAATTCATCAAGTTGTTATAAAAAAATGTGTCGACATCTGTAGCAAACTTTCTCTTCCTCACAAAGCATACAGGTGTTAGATCATTTAACTTGAGAAACAGACATGGTTAATTTTAAACCTGGCTTACATTTTCTAGTTAACGTATTAACAAAAACAAAAGGGAGAGGTTGTTGTTGTTGATAACGTGCTTGATAGTTTGGGTGAAAGAGACATTTTATATTGATCTAGAATAAGAAATACGTCAAAAGGAAAGAAGAATCATGAAGCGATTCCATTTATCGTGTTGGATTCTGAATCCATTTCTTCGTCTTGCCCCATTCGAAAAATAGAGAACTATTGGTTGATGTTTCTAAATGAGAGGGAGAGAGATTGGAGAGAGAAGGCCCCAATTTCTCTTTTCCCAATTTTATGAAACCCTAGATAATGATGTTAGAGAAAAATCATAACATGGATTCTCTCTTTTTAGGTAAGTGTAGATTTTAGGTTAATAGGCATCCTTGCAAATGTTGAGGATGAAGTAATAGGAAGATCGGGCATTGGATCCTCCTTCTTGCTCCATCTCTAACTTTATGGGCTATTTATGAAGAATAAAAGAGAAAATATCTCGTGAAGATTTGAGAGAGATAGTGTTGGACCCCGCTTCCGGAGCCCAGCATTTGGAGACATTTAACGGTCGAAACTCATTGCAAATTTTCTTAAACAATTAATGCATATGCGAAAAAATTGATAATCAAAATGGCCCATTTTATTTAAAATAATTACATTCATAAAGATGCAAATATTATTGAACACATCAAAGTTTCAGTAATCACTTGGACCCATTACAGAACACAATACTTGTTTTCATAATATCTTTACATTTCAAAAACCAACCCTTTATCTTAATATAAATACAAAATACAAAATACATATGATACAGTTGAGTGTTTATGCTTCAGATGATTCTAAATTACAAAATTTCCTGAACTAACTTTGTTACAAAAGTCTTTAACTATCTTGGAGTTCCAATACCTTGCAAGGATCGCTAATATTCTCTTTCTGCACCTAAGGGGGGAAGCGTAAGTTGAGTTACCCAGTTCAGTGGCTAATATATATATATATATATGTATATACATACATATACTTGACTTATGTGATTTGAGCTAAATTTGTTGAATGTTTAAATTGCTTGAATAAAGTATGAATGCTAGAATTGTTAGATATAATACTCAATATGTTTCATACTTGACAATTTAAAGATGCAATGCGCAACAAATGACTCGAGGGTTCCATGAAACAAAATGAGAAAATCGAAGTTTACCTCATGAACAGAATGAGTTCATTTTTTGGAGCTTATATGTCACAAGTGGGCAGCCGGGAAAAGTCTCTTGTCAACGTGCACATGACAAACAGAATGACTCCACTCTCACCCAAACAGAAGCACATAACCATGCTCAGAATCATTTTACCAAAACTCTTTTATACTTTCAAACCTTTTCTTTCATCTTTCATGTTCTTTCCTTTCTATATATATACAAAATGTCATGACATATTTCAAGACATAACATTGATCAAAATCACAATTTAATTTTAGCAAGATGTCATGCCTCTTTCACGGTATAACATAATCAAAATCATCATGTATTTTCAATAAGTCAATTTCAAACAATTTAACACATATCCACACATAAGCAAGAATTTGCCCAATCACACAATAACTGTAAATACATTACCTACCTAATTCGCTTGCAAAAATCCAAGTCAATGTTGTCTTTCTCCTTGCTCTTGCTTAGGATTCTCTTGGTTCCCTAAAATAAACCAAGTTTTATTCAATAGGAATCCAATAAAAAATCCCACAATGGAAAATCACTAAAATTGATTCTAGAATGCTTAAACCCAAGCATTTCCTAAACTCCATGGACTAAAATCCTTCCAAAAATTCAAAAGATCTAAAATGTTCTTACCTTGATTCTTCACCAAATGAAGAGATCTTTAGTTCAAAGGGAAGCTCTTCTCTTCCTCTTCGTTTTTTCTTTCTTGAACAACTTCAAAATCTCTCTTGAAGGTTAACACAATTGAAACCCTAGCTTGTTTTCTCTTCTTCTCTTTATATTTCTCTCTTTTTCATAACACTCCCTCTTTTTCTCTTCAATTTTCATTCTCCTCTCTTCTTAAAATGCAAGACAACACTTTTTCTTCCAATTATACCCTTAATGATTGAGAAATGTCTCATTTGCCATTTCATTTATGCTTTATGTCTTTTATGCTTAAGTATCTTGCCAAAAATACCCTTGAACATTCTGACATAACACTTTTTTCTAGAAAAATATTTCCCATTGACTTAAGTTTCTAATGTCATCAAAATCATTCTATTTGGTTCAGAACTCTAAAAGTATTGCCCCAAACATTTTCAGACTGTTCTTATATTGAAACAATACCCCATTCTTACCAAAAATTGAAAGTCTTAGGAACTGAGTTAGATTTTGATATCTTCATACCATTTTTAGCTCCAGGTCTCTAGTTTATCTTGAAATAAGAACCATCTCATTTGGAATCCTATAGATCCAGATATATTCAAAATACCGAATTATATCCAGTAAACATCTAATTCATACTCTTTCTACCGATACCCTTACTTTGATTTAATCCATCTTTTTCAAATCAATACCAAATGCTATCAAAATCTATGAAGGGACATAAAAATATGTTAATAAACTATTGGTTCGTGAATCACTTCATTTGGAGGTCAGATAACAAAATTATAGCTGAAAGAATCAAACATGATTTTGCCCCCAATCATATTGAACTTGCCTCGGGACAAATGACATAACTCTCTCTACATATGTCATATTAAGATCATCTTAAAACGATTTCAAAGAGAACTTTGAGATCTAAAACTTTTTAGAGACCTTGAGGTCAGATTTTATCATCTCAAGGGTCAAAAATGGATCAAACTATAGGGTCAGACGAAATCAAAGGAACAAGCAGACGAATAGGAAAAAGCAGATGAATTAGAAAAATTGCTATAACGTTTCCTATAGAAATCATATTGAGGTGTTCTTTAGATAGTTCAAAAGAGGACTTCAATATCTACAACATTTATGAAGACCTAAAAGATAGATTCTATCATATGAAGGGTTAAAAATGGAGAAGAAGATAGGTATAGACGAAACCAAATGAAAAAGCAGATGAATGGGAAAAAGCAGATGAATGAGAAAATTTGCCATAACTTTTCCTACAAATATTAGATTTGTGTGTCTTTAGATGGTTTGAAAGAAGACTTCAAAATCTAAAACTTTTATAAAGACCTTGAAGACAGATTCTATCATTTGAAGGGGCTAAAATAGAGCAGAAGGTAGGTATAGATGAAACCAAATGAAAAAGCAGAGGAATGAGAAAAAGCAGACGAATGGGAAAATTGTCATAACTTTCCCTATAGATATCGGATTTATGTGTTCTTTAAATGGTTTGAAAGAAGACCTCAAGATCTACAACTTTCATGAAGACCTTGAAGACAGATTCTATTATCTAAAGGGTAAAAAATGGAGCAAAAAATAGGTACAGAAGATCAAATATAGAAGAAGCAGAGGGTCAACCAAAGAAGAAACAAAGGGTCAAACATAGAAGAAACAGATAGTCAAACATAGAAGAAACAGAAGTCAAACATAGAAGAAGAAGATGGTCAAACATAGAAGAAGCGGAATTCAAACATAAAAGAAGCAGATGGTCAAACATAAAAGAAGCAGAAGTTAAATATAGAAGAAGCAGATGCTCAAACATAGAAGAAGCAGAAGTCAAACATAGAAGAAGCAAGCAGATGGTCAAACATAGAAGAAGCAGAAGTCAAATATAAAAGAAGCAGAAAGACAAAAGATAGCAAAAAGAAGAAGAAGTGAAAAAACAAAAGATACATCTTCACAAATGATATGACGTCATCATAGATTATATGACATCATCATAGACGATACAACTTTACTCTTAAACATCTTCCCTTATAAGGACCACAACTTTTAACTCCAAAGTTCAAAATTCTCATACTGTATACCTATGAAAAGATAAAAGAAAGACCTACAACTTTCTAGAAGATAACTTTGTCTAAATCGGCCTAGAACAATCCAAAATTGCCCTTGAATTCAGAATATGAATTTTACATTGATCCACCAATGTACTGCACTTAGTTCTCAACTTCATGACAAATTTTGAGATTCTTAAAGATAGAATTTAAATTTGATGTCTTCATAAGAAATGTAGCCATATGTTTCTAGTATAATCCAAATTAAGAATCATTTCGTTTGGATAACTAAAGAAAAAGTTGTGGCTAAAAGACTGAAGCATACTTCGTGAACATTTTTAAGATCAACCACCCAAATTTGTTTCACAGTCTTTCTTTAATACAACTCATACCAATATCACCCTTTTCTACTTAATCTACTCCTCATTCTCAACTCCATTTCAAATCAATATCATCCAAAGAAAAATATAGTCTATGATTAATCATGAACATCAATAACAAAACATACACATATGTACATATTCTTCATCAACTTACTACACAAATTCAACTTCATTTTTGCTTTCATTATACTTCTAACTTTTACCTTAATTCTTCCCATTTTGAAATCTCTTATCCACTAAAAGCACCAAAGCAAAATATGAATTTATCCACATTTCTTATTTATTAGTTCTAATCTTCTAAGAAAAGTTCGGGGTCCAACAGATAGAGAGAGAAAGGACTTTGTTGGAGAGAGAAGTAAAAATTAGTAGGAAGTGAAGAGGGAAGAGTTATTAATCGGTGACAGAGAGATTGGAAAGAGAAGAGGAAGATTTATTATTGTGTGATTGAGACCATTTGTTAGGAAGAGTTAAAAAGAGTTATTAATTGGTGATAGCAATAGAGTCATTCTTCGATTTTCTTGTGTAAACTATTGACATATAGTACCTAATAAAGTAAAATTAGAGCGGTTGTCAAAATTAATTATATTATATTATATATATGTTTTAATTATATTTTAATATATCAATCAATTAATTATATTTTAATTATTTTAATTAAAAATAAAAAAGAAAATGTATGTATCACAGGCGTGAAAATTAAGTGACGCTTATAATCCTAGTATATAGTACTTAATTAACTTAATAATAATTAATAATGAATAATAACATTTAATTACATTTTAATTAATCAATCAATTAATTATATTTTAATTAATTATATATTTTTTGATTATATTTAATTAAACATGAAAAAAGAAAATATACATGTCACACTTGAGATAAATAATTAATAATAACATGCATACATAATTAATAAATAATTACTAATAATTAATAACTAATAATTAATAATTAATAATTAATTAAAGATTGAATAGAGCAAGAGAGATTAAAAATGACAAAAATATGTGTCAAGTCATGCTTGTGATCCCTTAATACTTAAAATATTAATTAATAATATTCAATGATTAATAATGACATGCATACATAATTAATAAATAATTAGTAATAATTAATCACTAATAATTAATAAATAATAAATAATTAAAGATTGAAGAGAGCAGTAGAGATTAGGAGAGCTAGCTAACAAGGAGGAGGACAAAAGAGATCGATTTATTTACTAATTAGGTTGATAGGTTTCAGCTAATGCTGTAGAAACTACCAAATTTTATTACGTTTGAGATTTCGTTAGCCTCCCACTTGATTATTCAAGAATTGTGTCAGTTTTTTTATTCAAAAGGAAGGATACATCGAATTTGTTTCTACTATTTAAAGGTTAATTGAATAAATTGGATGGGTTAAATAAATTGGGACCGTTAGATGTAATACACGTTAGGAGCATGATGAAGATCCGAATGGTCATTAACATACACTTAATAATTAATTAATAATATTTAATAATTAATAATATGCACAATTGTATGACTTGTTTAGTCACAACCGTACATGCAATAATATAAATTTAATAATAATAAAAATTAAAAATTACATAATGAAAAATTAAAAATTAAAAATAATAATTAATAATGACATAATTAATACTAAATTAATTAATAATTAATAATAACTAATAATTAATAAAAATATGTAATAATTAATAATTAATAATATCATAAATAGAAAATAATTAATAATGAATAATATTATAATTAATAATCAAATAATCATTAATCAATAATAATTATTAAATGATAATAACTTACACAGTTGTGAGTTAATAACTTTTAACTGTGCATGGAATAGTATATAATTAATAATACTTGTGAGTCGGCGAAGAGTGTGGATCATTAGAGCTGGTAGATGAATTGGATGGCTGGATGAAAAAGCGGCCCAAATAAATGAATTTCGAAGACCGAAGGGATGGCTTCTCGTTTCATCCAATAAGGTATTACTCTTTTCATTTCAAATTAACGTTAAGTCCCTTAAATAAATAATAATGGAGGCATCAATTGCAAATTGTATGGTGTAGCCGTCTAAATAAATAATAATGGCTTCTCGTTTAAGTGGGTTTTTGTTAAGCAAACATAATTTCCATTTTCTTAAATGTTTCACTTGCATTTGTTCTCCCCAAGAAACCATGACAAATGGAGGACATAAACATGATAAATGGAGGACATACTTTAATAGTAGACTATATTGCACCGATGAGATCGTTTCATTAATTTTTTAGTGTGGTTTTATTTTTGTGATTTTTTCTTCTAGAATATGATTGAATTGAGCGAGTGAAGGGAACTTGATATGATGTACATGCTAGTGTTTGTTGGATGTAGAGAATAATCATATCATGGATCTTATGTACTTAAAATTTTGCTTTTCAGTCAATATGCACACAACCAGAATTTATATTTTGTCAATTTCTCACTTGATTAGTCTCAACATTTGTGACAAGTAATCTAATCTTTATTATTTACTTTATCACCTATTAAGTCATTTATAATACTACATCTTTAAATTGTCATTTATAGTATTGCGTCTTCCCACTCAATTACTCTCAACATTTGTAATCGTCATTTGTAGTACTGCATTTTCCGACTTCATCTTCTCACTCAATTATTCTGCAATCTTCATACTAATATCTTATGAAGAATGCCAAATATGTTCTTATACAATCTGGATGTAATATTGATGCTGTTTGAAGGAGCACAAGTAAGAGCTTTCAAAGCTTGCATTCTTCATGCATGGACTTCAAGGTAAAAGACAATACAATCACGAACTACCATAAGAGCCTTACAAGTTACATTAACATTTATAAGAGAAACAAACTACATATGGTGCCAATATATAAAAATGCAAGGTGCTGTGAAATGTTGCAAGATGAAAGGAACTAGTTGCAAGATGAAAGGAACTAATTCAAGAACCAGAAAGGGTCTAATGTGAGGTAGCAAGCTTACTGAAAATAATATATCGTACAAATTAAAACATAAATAGATATATTTACAAACTCATCAAAAAAAAATAGAAAATAAAAAATCAATCAAACAATTTCTCTAGATGGATATCGAATAACAACACCTATAAGGGAAGTCCAAGACAATAAGCAGCTGGTACTAAATATTCAAACAAATGGAAACAAGAATGAAATATAACACTTTACATTCAATATCATCATTTGAAGCCTCATGAAATAGTTGGTCTACTATATGTGGTACAACATCAGGTCTTAACACCCTCCAACAACATTAATGTTAGCCAGGGCATCCCAATTAGGAGTGGGAATTCCACCACCTGGACCTAAACCTTGAGCACCGATGTTTGATAAGATTATGGCCAAATAATAATAAACAAGTAAGTAAGATGAACTGTTAATATATAAATGGGAAGGAGAGTAGAAATAGAACATATCATGAGAAGGGATAGGGCTAAAGCAGGAGAAAAAAGAAAATGGTTAAGGTTGCGACTTACTTTACAATGACTTTGGGAGCTTTCATGTCCAAGCCCTCCATCAAGACAAGAAGATCCCCAATTTCTCTATACCCAATGTTATGAAACCCTAGATAATGATGAATGTCTCTATTTTAAGCACCAATATCTGATAAGATTTTGACCAAATAATAATAAATAGGTAAGTAAAATGAATTGTTAATATATAAACAGGAAGGAGAACAGAAATAGAACATACCATGAGAAAGGATGTGGACAAAGAAGAAGGAGAAAGAAGAAAATGGTTAAGGTTATGATTTACTTCGCAAATTTACTACCTTCAGATTTATTCGACGATTACTCTCAACATTTGCGCCATTTGATGTCAAGTTTTGCCAATTTTGAAGACCCGAACTCTACTCCTAACTTATCTCAAAGAACATAAAATAAACATACCCATCAATGACAAGCGAATGAAATTTCCATCTTAAAATAGAAAGAAAAATACCCAACAATTATACATATAGTTAATATACTTAATTAAATTAGTATTCATAAAGCGGAAAGGTCCGAAAATAACTTTTTATTTATGTTTGTAATAATGCAAAGTAAAAAAAAAAGAATCATACTAATAACTCTCATCAAATTTAAGCACAACAATACTATAACAAAATGTATGAAGATTGTGGCAAACAACCCTGTGCAACCGAGGAGGAGGTGTGGTGGTAGGGGTAGAACTGGTGGGAGACAATGTGTTGAACAAGATGTGAGGGAGAGAGATCGGAGAGAGAAGGTCTCAAATTTCTGTCCCTAATTTTATGAAACCTTAGATAATGATGGATGTCTAAGGGAGAGCTTCATAGTTTCCATTTGAGGGTGGAAGACAGTACGGTAGATGTTAAAGGAGTGTGCGGTGGACGATGAAGGAGTGGGGAAGAGGCCGGTGCTGTGACAAATGAGGCAAGTGATGGTAGAGGTGATGATGATGGTGAAATACATGTTAAAGCAGATGGTTGGGAAGGTGAGGGGTTGAAGAAGTCGACGGTGGAGAAGGAGAGGAAGTCGGCAGTGGAGAGCAAAATAATAAGAGAGAATACTTTCTGCAACTTTGAGAGAGGGAGAGAGAGATATGTATTTTGATTTAATAAAGGTTAAAGTGAAATTAGAATCATTGGATGGTTGGATGACAATGCGTGGTCATCATCCCTATTGGATGAACTCTCAAATAAATGAAGCTATGGCATGATTGAGACGAAGAGATTAGAGAGTGAAGCAAGAGGAGGAGGAGGACAGCCGTTGGATGAATTGGACGGTTGGATTACAATTTTTTTTGTCATCACATTCACGCTTAGTATATAGTAGTTAATAATTAACTAGATTAAAAATTTTAGGAGGAGAGATTGATGGACTTATATACTATACTTACATCAATTTTGTTTGAAAAAGACTCAACTATGAACAATTTTATAAGATTAAATAAACAACAAGATAAATTTGTGGAGATTATAGAAGAAATTAGTTTAATATTATAGTTCTATCTATGCATAAGTAACAACTTTATATTAATTTTTCAATAGAGAAATGTCAAACTTAAAGCAAATATTTTAACTTTTATTTGATGTTTGGAAATTAATTTAATACTGCAAAACTAATTATACTCCTATTTAATTATGATAAAGGAGTGAGTTTGACTGATTTTTTTTATTTCTTGTTTTTTTAATGCATTTATGAGATGCTAGGTGTCGTAATGTTCTACAAACAAATATTTTAGGTTTTGAGTATAAAACATAATAAGTCAAAAAATTATTAAACATTTAAATTGTATATAGAATTTTTCCATTTAATTATAAATACATAAGTACAACTATAAGAGGTATTGACATTAAGAAAAAAGACAACTTGAATTTAAATTCATAAAAATAAGGTTAATTCTGTAGTGTGTAACACGAGCCTCAACTATGCATCCAGGATCGAACTTGAAAGAGAATGAATGACGAAAATACGAAAATACCTTTTTTTTGTTCCATGACTTTCAACAAGTTTTTCGGTGCCAAAACAAATCCAAATTTTTGACGACCTTCATAAAAGTCAATCACCGGAACGTCATTAATGTCTTTTTGTAGTTTTTTCAAAACGTGAACCTCTAAATGGGTTGGAGTAACTTTACGTTTATGAATGAATTGAACAACTACAGGAGATCTTAACCTTATATATATATATATATAGCTTCCATATCAAGCTTTCCTATTAAAGGCCCAAAATGAGTTCGATCTACACTAATTATGGTCTATTTTCTTACTCGACTTCGGACCACTAATGTATATACTTTATTGAGTTATTTTATAACCTTTATTTGGATCAAATTTACTTAAATTAACTGATAAATTATTGAAAATCGACAAAATGCAATCAATTATTGTCCACCAAATGAGAAAATTTCTAACATTCTCCCCTTTGGACAATAATTGATTACAATATTGACATAAACTTAAACTTTTTTTGAAAATATGGTTAAGCCACATTACTATAATGGTACCAAGTTTAAAACAAAATATTTAATCCAAAGATAATGAAATTTCATCACTTCGTCTCTCAAGGATTTCAATACAGAAAAATATCAAACATATGTGTCATATATCATATATGACATCTGTCCAATATAATCACGCATATCTAATACCTCACTAACATGAATGAAAAAATGAAATGTTGCAAACTAGGATGATACTTGTATAATCTGATATGTATCCTTTTTCCATTTGTACGTCTCGATTTTTCTAAACTTTACGTTAAACTGCATTAGAGAAATATTGTTTTATCTCACCAAATGCTAAACACCATTAGAGAAAAACTTTTTATTCCCTTACTAAATGCTAAACTGCATTAGATCACACCATTATAGGATTAAACACTTATATCCCCCTATGTCATGTTAAAATTCATGGATATGCTTATTAAATTATATGTGTCCTAATGGCATAGACTTATGGTCAATCCATATATATGCCCAATGACCTTAACAATGCTTAAGATCGACACAAACCTTAAGACGTTTACACGTACTATGACAACTTATAGTAACAAGTATGATTGAGGATAAACAATTATCATCTTTTTTAATAACAATCATATTGTCATAATACATCAAAATATATAAATATACAAGGTGAAAACATAATGATCCCTAACTAATAGTGTTTAAGGACTTAAATATATCCATACTATATACATGTCTTTCAAACACAAGTGGGTGAAGTCCTTTAATTAAAGGATCAACAAGCATATTCTTAGTCCTCAAATGCTCAACCTCAATGTCACCTTTTTGTATCAATTCATTTATGTTTAAGTATTTGAACCCCAAATGTTTAGATTCTGTAATATTTTTATTGTTGTTCCTAAACAACATAGTAGCAAGATTATCAAAATACAACTAAATGGATCTAGCCACCGAATCATCCACAAACAATTCAGAAATCAAGTTCCTAAGCCGAACTACCTGTGTAGCCCTTATAGCATGCTACAAACTCTACATGGTTAGTCAAGGAAGTCATCAATGTTTGCTTGACACTTTTCCATGATACTGCACCATATACTAACATGAAGATATAATCTAAAATGGACTTTTTGTCATCTGGACACAAAATCTGAAGCTACATACCATACGAGGTTTAAATAGTTGAATCTTTTGTATGTCAACATATAATCCTTGGTTCCCTTTAAGTATCTCATAATCTCTCAACATGAGAGATTGGTGTCACAACAGGTTTATAAACAACCATATTAAACCTTTGTAAAATAAGCTCAATGTGTGCATTTTGTGAGAGGCCCAAAGAGTGTTGAGATTTATCCCGTTAAATTTGAATACTTAGGAAAAAATGCCTCTTCAAGGTCTTTCAGGTCAAAATGCTTTGCCAAAAGTTGCTTATTTTCATGCAACATGGTCAAGTCATTTGATGCGAGCAATATATCATTCACATATAACAATAGGAAGATAACTTTGCTTCCCTTGACCTTATAATACAAGCATCTTCCAAGTTTATTTTCCATGAAGTCAAAAGAGCTTAAAACCTCATCAAACTTTAGGTATCACCATCTGGAAGCCTATTTCAAACTATATATTGATTTTCTCAATTTTTAAACTTTGTCAGTCTCTACTTGATTTTGATATCCTTCAGGTTGCTCCATATAAACCTCTTCATAAAG
>JANJEY010000007.1:24652768-24668262 GCA_024703695.1 Erythroxylum cataractarum | reverse complement strand
ACTCTGGTTCTCCCCATATTAATGGAAGGCGTTAGTTTTCATATTATGTGTGAGGGATTTCAAACTCTGGTCTCATCTTCTTCTTCTCCAAGCTGTAGGATTATAGTCACCATGACTATATGGAATGATTTAGGGCATTTCATCAATCACATTGAATCTATACCTATAATCATCCATCATCCCACCTAAGCATGTGTAAGTCGACTTGTGCATGTGTAAGTCGACTTACGCTACTGTGCACATGCAAGTCGACTTATACCATTGTGCAAGTCGACTTACCTGTCTACTGTTCACGAGCAAGTCGACTTGTGCATGTGTAAGTCGACTTATATGAGAATGCAAGTCGACTTGTGCATGTGTAAGTCGACTTGTGCATTTAGAATTGCTCTCTAATCGGCTAATTTCTCAATCCGTGCAGTTCAAATTCACAATACCAAGTGTAATATACTTTACTTTGATGTACCAATGAAACACTTTCATTGTATCATGCTTACCATGTATAATCATACTATACATGAAAAACTTGAAATGGATTAATACACTATTAATCTCTTAGATTTCTAAATAATTTTGCGAATACCAAATAATCTTCCTAAGTATCTCTAGGTAGTCTACACTTTATCAAGACTATTTCGGCACTGGTCACTAAATTGGTGACGGCCAAAACAATCAAGACAAGGAAATATATTAACGAGACGCTAATGAGACACATTTGACATCCGAAAATTTTTGGAAACCCAATTTCAAGAAAATGAGTTTGGCAAGCATACAACATCAATGTAACATATTTTTAATCACATTAAAAATGATCCAAAGCATTGGAACCGAAAACTACACAATCAATCATTCCAAACAAAACAGCTCCAGCAACTTTCTCAAAACTGTCAAGCTCTGTCTTTTGCTTGGAAAAATCATTGAAACAATTTCAATAAATTCTGAGAAAATTACAGAGGTTACTACATGTTCATAACATGCTCCATGAATTTTTCCAGGATTTATTTCCAACAAAAACTCATCCAACCTCAGCAACCAAAACAATGCTGAATCTGTCTTCCTCAACACAGATATTCCCAGCAGCACACAATAAATTCTTAAATAAATAGTAAATCACCTCAAAAATATTTTTCCATCCTTCTAGACATTTATAAACATCTTAGAGACATGTCAGTGAAAGAAAATCCGAAAAAAAAATTTCTACAATTTATTCTCGAATTTACAAGCATGCCTATTCAAGGAATGTGCACAAACACAGCAACCCGAACATAAGGGAATAAATTAGGAAAACCATATCAAATCACATTGATAAATTCTTTCCTTCCACAGACATATTCAGCAACATCTTATGAGCAATTCTGGGCAAGAAAATTCCAAAAACAAGATTGCTACACTGATTTCGAATTTAACATAGTCAACATGCACAATGGTCACAAGCAATAGGCAGCATCAACCTAGTCATGCTTTCTTCTTTATATACGACACAAGTAACTTTGATACCAATGTAGGAAAATCCCGGTGTGTACATCGCATATACACGGTGCGGAAAAACACTTTTAAGATGCAATTATGCCTTTCTGTCACACTAGTTTGCTTAAGACTACTCAGCATAGTACATTAAGTCACTATTCCACCCGATTCTGTATGCCTCGAAAGTGAACCCTTTTCTTGTCCTGAAACCCCATGGTTTCCATAATATTCTTCTCTAAGGTCAGCTCTGGCAATCTTGATAGCTTTTTCCAAATAGTTCTTAACTTTAGCCTTAAACATCTTGAATTTATCAAGAACTTCAGACTTTTCTTTAAGCAAGAACACAAATTCATAATGGGATTAATCACCCTTAAATGTCATAAAATATCTAGAAAAGCATAAGTAATTGTATAAGGTTTGCATATGTCTGTGGGGTCCAATAAGCCAGAAGCATGAGTTGACCCCCTTTCTCCTTATTTTAGTTAACTTATCCCTATGACAATCAACATATGTTTCCAGACCATCAAAACCAGAGATGAAAGAATGTTTTCCTTTATCAATCTCTCAACTCTATATTTGGAAATGTAGCCTAATCGTTTATGCCACAATATTTATGACTTTGAATTTATCAAGGCTCTATTTTTCATGACCTTTTTAACAAGATATGAAGAAGCATATGTCTTATTTGGGGCAAAACACATTCTATATCAACCATATGATAAGAAAGGTGTACTAATATGTTTTGTATTGAAAGATAACTATACAACCAAAGTGTCAACTACAAAACAATAACCTTCTTTATCTAATACTGATATATATATCATATATAAAATGTGTTAAGTGAAAAAAAAGGCAAAATGAACCATGTATCAAGGTTTAAACATACATTCCCTATAGATATTTCATTTACTTCTTCATTGTTGCCAACCATCAGTTTCTCCTTTTCTTTAGGTAGCTTTCTCCTGGATATGAACTCCTAATGGTTTTTATCTTTCCTTCCAGGCCTTACACCTCTAGTAATCCTGCTTTTATGTCCCTTTTTTTTCATAAAAGAAACGCCTCATTCTTTATGTCATAAAGCCTTTACCAATACTAGATTGACCAACATCAGCATGTAGAGAAGATTTAAACTTCCTACCCTTATATCTTTAGGGCTTAACCATTTGTTTTCCTTTAGTTGTTAAGAGAACTTTATGAACAATATTCTTTAACTTCTCGTCTTCAGCAACACAATCGACAATCAAAACATCGAAGTCCCATTTCTCATCATGTGAATAATGTGTTGTCACTAGATTACTAAACTCTAGAGGGAGTGTGCTCATAATCTGGTGAACTATGAAGACATCAGAAGAGACATATTCAACTCCTTTAGTTTACTGTGGAGACAAATCATTCTTGATATGTGCTCTTTCACTCTCCCTTCTCCATTGTATTCTATAGAGAATAATTCTTTCATCAAGAGAATTATCTCAGCATTTAACGAGACTGAGTATCTCTGGGAGACATTATTAAGAAACTCCCGTGCTATGGTTGTCTCTAAAAGTCCGTTGAGTAGATGGTTAGGAATGGATCTTTTAATGGTCATGCTACACAATTTGTTAGACCAATCCTAGGTTGCATAGGCTGCTTTATCAGCCTCCTAGCTACAAGATGTAGGTGGAGGTGGCCTATTCGTATGTATAGCCATTCAATATCTATTATCGTCATTGCACTCAATACATCCTTTATCCACTTCTTCAACTTGAAACAACTCAAGGTTTCAATAGTGACATTATGTTCATTGACTGAAAAGGCAACTACAAAGTGACAATGTAAAGATCAACACAAATGTAGGAGAAAGTGTTACTAAAAGTTATTAAATAATATCTGTACTGAGAATCTGATCACACATATTATGAAATACCTATGACCTGAATGCACAATATATGCTACTAGACCTCCACATAAAGAAATTAAAGTACACACCATCAACTCTCATGATACTACCACCTGTGGGTGAATAGATCATTTAAGAAAGGACTTTCCTCCATCTAATGCCTTTATGCTCATCTCAAATCTTATATAAAGCCAACAGTTGTAGGCATAATAACCAAACATGAGACTAGAGACACTCCCAACATGCAAGTAGAATAATTCAAATATTGAAAGGTCACTGTAGTGTCTACAATCTCATCAGTACCTACAAGGTTCATAAGCACAAGGGATACATCTTTATGTTAGCTTTACATTCTTTATAGAAAAACAGTATGTGACAATATTCCATTAATAAATACAAAAATTGATGCTCATTCTAATTATCACATACTAGTGATGAAAGCATTATCAACAAAAAAAATTTAGACTTTTATGGCAAAAAATCTCTATCCGAGTGACTATCATGCTATTCTGAATATTGAATTGACCACCCAAGACACAAAAACCTTAAGCATCTCAATCATGTCAAGTTTGTAACGTGAAAATTCACTCAAAAATGACTTTAGAATGTCTTATATTCTTTCATGGAGTTAAACTTTATTTATTATCAATGTAATAAATCCCAAAAAAATAAAAAAGTCATTTTATAAATTCTTCGAACCTGGGAGCCGACCCAAAATGGTCTGGGATATCTTTACGGGAATTTTGAAATTTTGAGTTTTTTTACGTTGACGTCATACATACATCAGCAAGGTATTGCAACACTTATGTCAATGTGACAATTGCACGCCCCCAAAACCTATAGGGTGCTTGTACTGAACCTGTATAACACTTGACATGCACTCGCTAGCCACCTCTGGTGTGTCTTACACGAGTCGACATATGGTTGCACTCCAATTATCCACGTGTCCACGATCTGTTATGCGCATGTAACGCACGTGCTAGACACACCATCTTTCTGACGGTACTATAACACAACATTTTCTCTGTCCTTGTTAGAAACAAGCAAGATTCGGTCAATTTTTTAGCCTCCAAAGCTAATTTTAACCTCGTTTTTCAATGCTAACACATTCAACATGTATTCAAGCAGTCATGCGTTAGAAAAAATTGAAAATGGATTGTTTTTCTCCAAGTTTCATATGAAGAAAAACCTAAAAATGTTCTTTTTCGTTTATTTGATCTTGTAACTTCTCTTATATCACGTATAGTACCTAACAAGAGTCTTAGTTATCTAAGAAAGTGCATGTAAATTTCATGTCAAAAGAATCTAATATATTTATAAAGCCATTGTGAGAACAAGTCTCAGATACTAAAATTATAAAGAACAGTATGTCGAAGAAAATCAACGTTGAGCATATCTAATGTCTGTTAAGATGGATCTAAGATGTGTTCAAAAGTCAATCTCTTTCTTGTCGTCACATGTGAGAGAGACACCTGGTGGGCCAAGAAAATGAAGAAAAAAAGTGACATTGAAAAGGAGCTAAAAAAAATCCTAACATAATATCTAGAGTTAGCACAGAGATTACATGTACTACGTTGTCAAAAGACTCAACCTAATTAAAAAAAAGGGTTGCAAAGTTGTTAACTTATTACACGCATACATCACTATTTATTGACTTTTAGTTTTTTTTTTTTAAAATCCAGTAAACAATGAGTTCCTACGTTCCAAAGACTACTGACAAAGCTAAACTGGTGCGATTCTTTAAAATGAAATCTTGTGTTAATTTTCCCCCTTTCTCTGGTATGATAACTACGTACCTAACAGAAGTGGTCATTTATGTGGTAAGACTATGGAAACGACACAACACGTATTTTATTATTGTGACTTTGCCCAGTCTGTTTGGCTTCTCTCTACTGTAGGTTGGAACACTATCTCCTCTCTACAGGAATGGCTTTCGAGAGTGGTCTCATCCTTTTCGCATTTCCAATAAGAGGCGGTTTTTATGATAATCTGGAGTTTATGGACGTACCGCAACGAAGTCGTGTGGACATCGCGTACTCACTCCCATCAATTTGTTCTAGGCCGGGCAAGGACAACTCTCTCTGAATGGAAGACAACAAAAACATCCATTGTTCCACACATATCACTACATCAACGTTCCCTAGTCTCTTGGGTGGCTCCAGAACCAAATAAATTTAAATGTAACATTGATTTGGCTTTATTGGATAATGGTTTCTATGGCATAGGTATGATAATCCGAAACTCCTAGGGGGACAATTGTGTTGGGAAAGTCATGACGCTACTAGGGTGGAGAGATCCACAAGTCGGAGAAGCTCTTTATTTTCGGGAAGCGTTAAGTTAGATAAAAACTTTATCCTTCTTTCCGATTTGCGTGGAAACGGATTGTCAAATCGTCACTCATTTTTTGCAATCCACGCTTGATTTCTCTTCATGTTTTTCTATGATCATTCAGCATTGTAAATCTCTGCTTCAAGAGCTCCCACTTACCTCCTTTGCGTTTGTTAGAAAATCAGCGAATCAAGTTGCTCATACGATTGCTAGGGCAACTAATTCTATGCCTGGTTTCGAATGGGGGATATGTCCTCCTTTTTTTTCTGTATGATGTTTAACTATAGATATTAATAATATGCGCTGAGCGCAATCATTTTATAAAAAAAAAAATCATAGGCCAAGTTCGAACTTTAGAAAGTCAAACCAATGTCATTTTATCGTAGGCTGGTCGAGTTTGAGACCCTAGCTCGAGGGCGTCTTTAGACTGGGTGACCTGGGGTAGGCTTAATTGTCATCCCCTGTCAAAATAAAACCTTCGCTACAAAACACACTTCATTTTGTTCTGTACAACACAATTTTCTATAACCAACGTTGTTTAATGCATTTCAAGCCAAAATGTTTGAATTTCAATGCACTAAAAAAAAAAACGAAATTGTTATCTTTTGGATTAAACTTTCAGATTGACTAAATAGCTTGCAAATTACGTCAATTCAATACTTCGCACTAAACAAGCCCTATACGACAGGCTTAATCGAAAGAGTGTAAGTAGGTCGATTACCCCTAAAGGTCAATGTCACATTGAAACATAAGTTTTATTATTATTATTTTTTGGTTATTCACAAGGTATCTTAGAAGGATTCTAATTATGAGAAGACACCTTTAAGTCATCTACTCCTAAATTAATCTCCGCTTGAGTCAGATAGGTCCTTTACGGGAGGCAAAACTCTGACCTCAAGTTTTAAACAACTGCATACATGAGAACAGTTTGAACCTATAACCTCAATTAAGCCAAAAGAATCTCGTACTTAAATCAGGAAAGCTGCTTAACAACTTATTAAATGCATTCGTAACAAAAGCATGAACACGGTCATCACGAAAGCATGTTGTCGTCTAAGTGAGATGGGACCAAAGAAAGCACAAACAGAGACTTTAGAGGAAACTATATATATATACTTTGTTTATTTAATTAATAAAAAGATAAGAATAATAAAATATATTTTTATTTTCAAACTAAATTCTCATATAAAAATAAAAATTTAAAATTCTATAGTTTAAACAAAAATGTCTACTTTAACTAATTTTAAAAAAATATAATATTGAAAATTAATATAATATTTAGTTTTTAATTTTAATTTTAATTTTTTTTCCTCTTATACTTTTGTTTTAAAAATAATTGTAAACATTAATAATAAATATGAACCGACCAAATATTATTGGTACGAGAATCTAATTTAATTAATTTAAATATATCAATAATATTCTAAAAATTAAAAATATAAATTCTTTTTTTATATAATTTTAAAAATTAAAAGTTTAAAATTAATTAAAATATATGGGAGTCGTTATTTTCAGGACATAATCTTTTGTCCAATATTATGGTGTCTTATTTTGTCCCATAAATCTCAACCATTCATTTATGTGGATCCTGCATTCATTTATACGGGACCCACGTGGGACTTACATAAATAAATGACTGAAGTTTATGAAACATATTGCAAATAACGAGATGAATGATGCGATGGAACATATTGCAAATTTTCTTGTATTACTATAAAATGCATAGTTTATTATGTATTTAGCTTTTTACTCATCTTGAATATTAATTTTGGGATTATAATATTATTTAACTTTTTTATATGTTTTAATATTTATTTTCATATTAATTTTATTTCCTACAAGAAAATGAGACATCTCTTTAAATTATTTCCTACAAGATAGTTATCTAAAATTTCCTACAAGATGGTTATCTAAGAAATAGGTAACTGTAAATATAATATATTCAGTATACTTTAAATATTATTTAGCATAAATAATTTATTATAAAATAAAATAAAGATAAAATTAATAAAAATAATTTTTATTTTTATGTTACCAACTTAAAAAGCTGTTTTTTTAATTGACAGTCAAACAATCAACTAACTTTTCAGAAAAGCTCTTTTCAAAAAATCTTTACTAAAACAGCGCTACTAACATAAGTCTATCCAAACAAGACACTAAGAAACTATAAAATTAATAAGAGGATGTAGACTCGTTATTTTGACCCTAAAGATATAAATTTAAGTATCGCAATGATAAAAGTAAAGGATCTATGCGAATAAAGTTGTTGAAATACAGCCATAAGATTCTTAGAGTATGTTATTGATACGATAGACGTAATCACTTTTCGATAGGTAACGACTTACTTCTGGTTCTTGATAAGATTTAGTTTCCCTAGATAACGTCGAACTCTGTACTGATTACTGACAGTCTCGTGGAGATTATATATATGTTAAAAGTGTTTGAACAAGGTTTGTTTCTTTTTCCTGAATTGGGTTGGTTACACTGGAAAACAAAGAAGAGTTTTTTCACCTGCATGCAATCACAGCCAGAGCTGCTTTGGGAAGAACTGAGTGTGTGAGTTCCAAAGGTAAAAGCTTTTTCTATCATTCGTTTTCTGGGTTTCATCATTTGCTGTTTGTATAAGGTGTTAACAGTCACTCTGATCTTTCAGTTGTTCGCAAGATTAATGTTTATATTGCAATCTGTATTTTATTTACTACTCCATGTTTTCTGTAGTTTAAACTAGGTGGGTAGTAACCAGGATAGAAGTGGGTATTCGCCACTTGATGTTGGTTTTAATAGGTTTATGTTATTGGTTCGATTTGTTTATGTTTTAATTACCTGATCTTGGATAATGACACATAGTAGTTGGGCTGTCATCTGTTCGTTTATACACGTCTCTGAACATGGAATTTAGGGTGATTTCGCTGTATTTGATAAATATGTAAATGCGTATTTAATGTGTCATCAAACAAGAGATAAGAATGAATGACATAAATAAGGAAATAGAGTCGGGTTAATCCATTTAATTCTCTTCATTACCCTTTGTTGTTAAATGAACTTGTGGGTAGTGTAGATACTGAGAAAGGGGACACTTAGTTGTCAAGATGGTGGAAGGGATTCATGTGCCATCTGACAAGACAGAATTTTCAGAATGTTGGAGAACAGTATGGAGGACTCCTTATATCATGAGGCTTGCACTCTCCGCAGGCATTGGGGGACTTCTTTTTGGTTATGACACAGGTAATTGATCTTCCACTTCTCTATCTTTTTAGAGTTTGAACTTTTCAGCTTAGTTCTAAGAGCTAGTTTTTGTCATGTGTTAAAAGACCTTGACAGGATTCTTATGATCTGTAATCGCAGGTGTTATTTCTGGTGCTCTGCTGTACATTCGTGAGGACTTTGACTCTGTGAACAGGAAAACGTGGTTACAGGTAGCGAATATGGAAAACAGGTTCTGCATCAGCCGAATGTATGTGTTGTTACTGCAATGAAATGCTTGATGTTTCTTTTGGAACGATGCAGGAAACTATTGTGAGTATGGCTGTTGCAGGAGCCATTGTTGGAGCGGCCATTGGTGGATACATCAATGACAGGTTTGGAAGAAGAAAAGCAATCATGTGCGCTGATGTTGTATTCTTCTTTGGTGCAATAGTTATGGCTGTTTCTCCAGCTCCTTGGGTCATTATTATAGGGAGACTTCTTGTTGGCTTGGGAGTGGGAATGGCATCCATGACCTCTCCTCTTTATATTTCTGAGTCTTCACCGGCAAGAATTCGTGGTGCTCTTGTCAGCACAAATGGCTTGCTGATCACAGGAGGGCAGTTCTTGTCCTACCTAATCAACCTTGCTTTCACTAAGGTGCATTAAGGATCTGTTTTCTAATTTACTTCTATTTCCTCTAAGTACTGTTTCTGATATTATCCAAAACTATGTTTCAGACCCGTGGGACATGGCGTTGGATGCTTGGTGTTGCTGGAGTGCCACCTTTTATTCAGTTCTTATTGATGTTGACTCTCCCTGAATCTCCCAGATGGCTCTTCAGACAGGTTTCTAATAGTAACTTTCTTGAATGCTTCATCTTGATTCAAGTCATTTTGGTCCCCAGCCTGGGCCGCGTTGTCAGTATAATGTTGTTGAACTTCTAATTGTCTGATAAGCCATTCTATACTTTTGCAGGGGAGAACAGAAGAGGCAAGGAGCGTCTTAGAAAGAATATATCCAGCTGAACAGGTTGAAGTAGAGATGACGGCATTAGCATCATCAGTCGAAGCCGAAAAGGCAGATGAAGCTGCTCTGGGGGATGACATAATATCTAAACTGAAGAATGCATTTGGAAATACCGTGGTTCGAAGAGGGCTTTATGCCGGCGTTACAGTTCAAGTAGCACAGCAGTTTGTGGGGATCAACACTGTTATGTACTATGCCCCAACCATTGTTCAGTTTGCAGGATTTGCTTCAAAATCAGTGGCCTTGGCACTTTCCCTGATTACTTCTGGCCTAAATGCTCTTGGAACCATCATTAGTATGTTCTTCGTTGACAGATATGGCCGGAGGAGGTTAATGCTTATTTCCATGGTTGGAATCATCATTTTCCTTGTCAGCTTATCTACTGTGTTCATGGAAGCTAGCATCCATGCTCCTAAGGTTAGCGCAATCGAAACTTCCCACTTTGGCGGCAATGGTACATGTGCAAAATATTTGTCCTCTCCAAACGTATCAAAGTGGAATTGCATGTCATGTTTGAAAGCACAATGTGCTTTCTGTGCTGATGGACAGAATCAAGTAAGACGACTTTTCCTTATTCAGTAATTTGTCATGGCAAGGATATACCTGAGTTTATGATTTACCTTTTAATGTCATCAGCTTAATCCTGGAGCATGTCTTGTTTCAAACAAGAATATGAGAGGCATATGCCATGGAGAAAATCGTGTCTATTTCGATAATGGTTGCCCGAGCAGAGTCGGATTTCTCGCTGTAGTATTCCTGGCACTCTACATTATAACATATGCACCTGGAATTGGTACAATACCATGGATAGTGAACTCAGAAATATACCCATTGAGATACAGAGGGCTTGGTGGAGGGATTGCTGCAGTGGCCAACTGGACTGCAAATCTTATAGTGAGCCAGTCCTACTTAAGTCTGACCAAGGCTCTGGGTGCTGGAGGAACGTTTTTCCTCTTTGCAGCCTTTACTTTCATCGGCCTTCTATTCATTTATAGGTTTGTGCCAGAGACCAAAGGAATGCCATTCGAGGAGGTAGAGAAAATGTTAGAAGTTGGCTTCCGGCCAAGCCTATGCGGAGGAAAGAAGTCCAAACCCAAACCCGAACCCGAAGACGTTGCTAATGATGCATAGCATGACTGGTTCTTGTGGGTAGTAATTGTATGTGAATACAGGTGTGGATCATGCAACAACTTCAGTCATTCATTTCTATCAGCAATGACTGCATAAAGGACTCTATTTGGTTAGTTTGATTGATTAAGAACTCTAGCCTGCCTTGGTAGTTTTATACTTTCTGTTTCATATTTTTTTCTCCATTGCTATGAGCTAAACAGATCTACATTTTATTTCCTCCGACTATCTCCTCTAACACATAAACAAGAGACAATGTGTTTAGTAAATCAAGCCACGCAAGTTTATCTTATCCATCATTTGGATAAGAATCTAGGTTAACCCGTTAGTACAAGAAACTTGTTAGAAAAAGAAAAACTTAAGCAAAGTTAAGATTAACTAAGTCAAACTCCATATGTTGATGTTGAAAAATGTTAATTGATATAACAATCAAAGCTAGATTAAAAAAAATACATTTTAAATGCTTCGCGGGTATGACATGTTAAGTCGCTCCCGTGAAAAGGTCTCACGGGTGTGACTTAACTTGTCGTCACACCCGTGACATACAACGTTCTCATCAATAATTAAGTTGGCTATAAAAAATTTAAAGGCTGGCCTTTCTTAGAGAGAAAGCATAGTTATCGATAATGTAACAATAATTTTTATTATAATATTAGGAATGCAATCAAATTTTCTTACACTTTTTGTATTGCTTCTTAGTCTTATATTTTTTAAAAAAATCAATCGTTTTTTATTTCTTCCATTATAAATAAATGATGTATTTTTCAAAATAAAGAACAACAAATATTGCTTTACAATCTATCGGATATTTTCTCTTACTTTATGTTCTTGGTTTTTTCTTTGAAATGTAGAGAACTTGACAGCAGATGAAATTTTTCACTGAACTTACAGAAGGGCTTGCTTATGTAGTAGGTCACAATGAAAATTTCAGGCCTATTTTGGTAATTTTTTAACTCCGCCAATTACATTTTATTCACTTTTTCATTCTTTAAAACTGATGAAAATTATCAACGATATTATTTACATATATCTTTTCTAAATTTCGTTTTGGCATTTGTTACGTCTAAACTCGTTCTAAAGATTTATTCTTCCTTTACTACTGTTGGATGAAGATTTTTCACTTTAAACAAGATTTTCGGAAGTTCTGTTCACAAAAAACCATATATAATTTTTGATTGTCCGTCTATTTCAAATATTATCTTTCTTAATTGATTATTAATCATATCAAAATTGTATCTTTTGCTTTCATTTATGTAGATCCACACACTTCTTTGCGTTTACTTTGGAAGTTGCCATATCAACCATGTGAAAAAATTGTGAACAATTTGTACTTCTTTTTGGTGCAAACATGTTGATTTCTTCAAACACTCCGTTGATAACTTATAAAAGTATAGCCACTATTTTATAAAAAAAAAATGCTATGGTGTCTTTTCTGCATCGTGAATTGATAGTTTTTCATCAAAAACCTTTTAATTAGATTTAGATCAGTGAATTCATTTAACTTTGTCATATGTTATTTTATAATTTGCTCTTTTTATCTTGTCAGGCTTTTTCAAGTCTGCTTTAACTTTCATAAATGTACTTTTTTCAACATTGAAAATTGTTACCAACTATTATCCATCTAGACTTTACAGAGTTTTTGTAATCGACCCATCATCTTTGTTTTCTTATCTATGGAAGGTAATATTGTTATTTATATGCATGTTGTTTATATGTGTAATTCTTATTTATTTTATCTCGCTTTTAACATCTTTATGAAAAATACTCATTTTTTAGACTTATTAAACATGCATGAGCCTATTACTAGCCTACTTATGTTACACTTTTTACCTTCATTTTGTTATTTTTCTAACACGTCATCTCCTATTAATTTATAATTCAAATCTTGATTGTTATTACAGGGTATTCGACTATTTGTTGAATTTTCAATAATCACCACGGTGGTGTGTTCATTAGATTTTGAAGAATCATTAGAATTCTATAATTTACATAATCATCTGCAAGTCTCTTCCCTTCGATTTCACCCTTTGTCCATAAAATCAATAACTAAAGATGGCTCGTGCTCATTAAGGTTTTCATTTACTATGTTGCAACATTCTAACTCAACCAAACCATGGTATCTTACCTTAACCCACGCAGCTTCTTCAAAAATAGGGTCCATTAGCAAGTATCCTTTAAGTTCAACACAGATTAACCTATTCAATGCGAATTTTATTTCCATTGACTCCCATTCCACAACGTGTCACCATAACTAAGTCAATTAAAATTGCAGAACTGTAGACCCCATAACCCTCTTTCTTTCAATCACCCGCTATGTTTTTATTTTCCAAAAAGATCTATAAATCTAACATCTCTAATAAGTCATTCTTACTGTTCCTAAAATTATACTGAAGCCCCTATGACAAGATCATTTATAAGTCAGGCGACGTCACATGTCCATATCACATCGATCTTAAACTAAGAGTTAAGTTAGGCACAATGCAAAGTCTTATTCGTATCATATATGATGAAACCCTTTTGTCTACTATAAGAAGATGTACTTGTTATTTGCTTGTTTTTGCATTAACAAAACAACATTTTTTAAGTTTTGCATTATGAAAAAAATCTATATTTTAAAAAATAAAGAAGACCACTAGTGTCTGATGCTTAACTTAGTTAGAAGAAAGAATTTTAATGCTCTAAAAAATAATATATCTTATTTGATATTAAAATTCACAATTTTTCATCATCTTTATAATTATTATGAAACTGATTAGTGTTTATTTGACATTTAATACATATTAAAGTTTTATAGTTATTGAAATCAGTACATAATTTTTAATTAGCTATAAATTATAATTTATCGTAAGTATATTTGCAAAGAATTACTATCTAACTCACCTTTCACAATCGTGATATAGCTCTTGAAATTAATGTATAATTTTAATTTATTTATAATCTATAAATCATGTTTTAAGCATACTGTAGAGAATTAGTCATGTAAACAAATTATTTGGGTCATTTAATATATATTAAAAATTTGTTGTTCTTTTTTAATATGTAATTATTAATTTTTATAATGTGTAATTTATCATTTATTATACTTTATTGCAAAAAATTAATTGAGCCACTATTCTCAAACTTATTGTTCATGGTAAGTCACAACCGTGACAAGGGCCATTTAAGTCACGGTTGGTGGCATCCAAGTCACGGTTGTGACTTATTTTAATTTTAAATTAAATTATTATTTTCATTGCCTTTATCACGATTGTGACTTCTTTATTCTAATTTTAACTGAAATTATTATCACCTTTCATCATCTGGATACCATTGCATTAAAACACAATTTCACTTATAGTTACTGGCAGTTGTGAATTAATTCACCTAAAGTTAATTTAAATTGAAATGACTAATCATCCCTCCACTTTAGGTATTTAAAATTGGCAATACTCCAACTCTCAATCACATCACTTTAAACTTTATTTAATAATAAAGTTAAATTGGTTGCTCTGAATTAAAAAAAAAAACGATGATGCTAAACAATTTTTTACCTTACACTATATTTTGTATCTACCTATAGCTGTTTCCCTTAAAAAATTAATAGTAATAGGTTCTAATTAATAAATTAATAAACCTAATCATCACTAACTAAAACATTGTTATACATTTTCTTTATACATCACATGTTCATGCAAACAGAGCAATAGTGAACGTTCCAATAAGATCCATAAATGAAATACACATATTACGTCCAAACAAGTAGAATTTAATTATTAACTGCAAAATTTATTATATTACATTAGATTTTGATTGATGTTAAATTTAGAATCAATTCCAAAATTTATTATGATATGCTTCAATTTAGAGCCTCGCATTTTAACTCATTATTTATTATATGTGGCACTTTGATGGACATAAAAGCAAACAATAATCTTTAGTCGATACTTGAGAAATAAATCTTTTTAATGATAATCTGACTTTCTGCTATCAATTTAGTCCCGTCGTACTTTTGATCACTTTGTCACCCTATTATAAATAATCTACCCAGTTATAAAGAATATTGTAGCCTCCAATCAAAGATTAGGTTTAATTAAAGGATGAGACAAGATTATTATTTGTTTTCTGAACATTTGTCAATCAAACAACATCTGTATCCTTTCTTCTATATGTTGGAAAATATACACAAGATTAAATCTAAACTCAGCATAATGAATATAAAATTTTTCCACAGAATCAACTTTGACAGAATTAAATTGAAACATAAAACAAGAAATAGATCAAACTATACTAACTTGTTTTGATTTCGTGTTACAAATTTCCACAAGCCGTTCAAACGTTAGACCTCTAACGGTATCCACAGATCTACTCAGAGAAAACTCAAATCGAATTTGAGAGGAAAAATGTAAGAAGTGTTAGCTTTCATTTTCTAATTTTTCCTTTTTATATGAAAAATCTTATTTTTCATATCCTTGGATTTTATTAAAATTACAACTAAAGTCAAACTTTA
>JANJEY010000007.1:24464704-24483285 GCA_024703695.1 Erythroxylum cataractarum | reverse complement strand
GAATAAGTTGTCATATTATAGAATGTTGCACTCTGTATATATTACAGTCGATACCATAAAATAAACAAGAAGAAAGGTTTCCTTTTATTCTCTTCGTCTCCTTTCTCTTCATGGTATCAGAGCCATCATGTTGACAAACATCACAATGGCCCAAGAATCATCTTCAACCTCCTATCAAACTCGACAGTCACAGATCTCCACCCCTCTTTTAGATTTTCCAGCTTTGGAAAAAACACTAAATTTCAACTTACCAATCAAACTGGACATAACTAATTTCATCAATTGGAGAGCTCAAGTGACAGCAGCTATTCAGGCACTTGAACTAGAAGACTTCATTTCATCAGATGTTTCTCCTCCTCCACAAGTCATCACAGAGCCTGCTTCAACATCAGCATAAGCTCCTCAAACTGTGATAAATCCAGAATACCATTTATGGAGAAGGTCAGACCAGCTACTTCTTTGTTGGCTCCTTTCAACCATAGGTGAGGATGTGGTAGGTCAGGTAAATCAATCATCCACCTCTCTTGAATGCTGGAAAATACTAGAAAATCTATATGCACAAACATCAATGGTTCTAGTCCTGCAGTTAAAACAACAACTGTCAACAATACAAAAAGGCTCACAGACAATTTCAGGTTACATCCAGAAGATCAAATCAATTGGAGACTCTCTCATGGTAACAGGACATGCAATTTCAGATCATGAGCTTATCCTTAGTGCATTAAATGGTTTAGGCCATGACTATGACCTAGTTGTTGTTCTCCTAACTCATGCAATGAAGAATGCAACCCTACAAGATGTGTAATACAGTCTTATGATGCATGAAACAAGACTTGAACAACTAAATGCGGCATCTCATACTCTAACTATTTCTTCTCCTTCAGCCAATTTTGCATCTTTTAACAGAAATAACACTCATACTAGAAATCAAGGAAGTCATCATACCTCTCGAGGAAGGGGTAGTCATGGCAGAGGAAGATGGACTGGTGCCAATCGCCTGTACTGCCAACTATGCCAAAAACCAGGCCATGATGCCCTTCGGTGCTACAAAAGATTTGACCAATCATGGCATGGAAATCAGCAAATGCAACAATCAAATTCATCCACACAACATCACTCTCAAAATACTGGACACCATCAAACGTTTAATGGGACACCACAAACTTTCCTAGCTCAAACAAATGTCGGTTCTGACCAACCTAGTGCCTCTACTTGGTATGTTGACTATGGAGCTACAAATCATGTTACTGCTGACCTTAATAATCTCTCCATTGGTCCAAACTATACTGGTAATGACCACATCACAGTAGGTAATGGAAATTCTCTTCCTATTACACACATTGGCTCCTCTTACATTCAATTCAAAGACAATAAACACACACCATTATCTTTACACCAAATACTCCATGTTCCAAATATTACTAAGAATCTGTTGAGCATTTCCAAGATTACAAAAGACAACAATATTATTGTGGAATTTTCTGACACAATGTGATTGTTTAAGAACAAGGCAACGGGGACAATTCTTCTCAAAGGGATGCTTCGGGATGGTCTCTATAGCCTTGATGTTCCACCTCAAACTCAGCACATCACTCAATTCAAGAACAACCCACTGCCATCCTCTCCTCCGAACCCTTCTAGTTTAGTTCCTTATCCACAAACCTTTTCTACTCAGCTTTCTACAAATGATGTTAATGTTTGGCATGCTAAACTTGGCCATCCATCATCAAATGTACTAAACCAAGTTCTTAATTTAATGAAAATTCATGTCAGTACTAAAGATTTGAAATTTTATGATTCATGCAAACAAGGTAAGCTTCATAAACTACCCTTTCAAACTCATGATATTTCTGCCAAATATCCCTTAGAAATTGTTTATTCAAACATTTGGGGTCCTTCCCCTCTATTGTCAACCGAAGGCCATAGATATTATCTCATATTTGTGGATGCTTGCACTAGATTCACATGGTTTTATCCACTAAAACTTAAATCCGAAGCTCTTGCAACCTTCATCCAATTCAAAAACTTTATTGAGCTTCAACTAAACAAAAAAATAAAGGCTCTTCACACAGACATGGGTGGGGAATACAAAGCCTTCTTGCCCTTTCTAACTAAGCATGGGATCCAAACACGTTTCAGCTGCCCCTACACCCACCAACAAAATGGCATACCTGAAAGAAAACACCGTCATATCACTGAAACTGGGCTCACACTCTTAACCCATGCCCATCTACCCTTGCGGTTTTGGCTTGAGGCCTTCACCACAGCCACTTTTCTTATCAATAATCTCCCATCCGCCAAATTACATAATCTCTCACCTTTTGAACTCCTGTACCATAAACAACCGAACTACAACTCCCTTAAAACCTTTGGCTGCTCATGCTTTCCATACCTTCAATTCTATTCCCCTCACAAATTCAATTTCCAAACAACAAAATGCATCTTCCTAGGCTATAGCCCTGTTCACAAAGGCTACAAATGTCTCACGTGCAAAGGCAAACTTTATATCTCTAGCCATGTTGAATTTAATGAACTTGACTTCCCTTATCCTACTCTCTTTCCTTCCAACCCCCCTACAGTCTCTTCTTCATCTCCCGGTCTTCCTTTATCTACTTTGCAATCTGCAGTTTCTCCAAGCCAGTTTCTCCATCCAAGGCCATCCTCCAGCAGCTCTCCTGTGCAGGAATTGTCTCCTATGCCTTCTCCCTCCACAACACATCCTCAGGTATTTCCTACCTCTTCTTCTTCTTCTTCTCCCATTTTACCTTCTTCTTCTTCTCCTACTGTCCATCATGTTCCTTCCCCAGTCATCTCTACCCATCCTATGCAAACCCGATCCAAAAGCGGCATTTTGAAACCTAAAGTTTACTCTGCCTCTCTTCATTCTATCCCCTCCATAGAACCAGCCTCTGTCACCTAAGCCCTTAACAATCCCATATGGTATAATGCTATGTGTGAAGAACTCTATGCTCTCTAGAAAAACCAGACCTGGACCTTATCCCTCTATGAACATCCTAGGCACTAAATGGGTTTTTCGAACCAAATATAATGCCGATGGCATTGTAGCCAAACATAAAGCCCGCTTTATGGCCAAAGGCTTTTCCCAAAACCCTGATGTTGATTTCTTAGATACCTACTCTCCTGTGGTCAAGGCTTCCACCATCAAAGTAGTCCTCTCCCTTGTCGCCTCTCACAATTGGAGCATTCAGCAAATAGACATTAACAATGCCTTTCTTAATGGTGACCTTCGTGAACTTGTCTATATCTCTCAACCTCAAGGTTTTGAAAATCCCTCTCTCCCCAATCATGTCTGCAAACTCTCTAAAGCCCTTTATGGCCTTAGACAGGCCCCAAGAACTTAGTATCACAAACTTCGTTCTGCTCTTCTCCTATGGGGTTTTCACAATTCTAAGGCTGACTCCTCTCTATTTTACCTCCATAACAATGGCTCTATCCTCCTTCTACTAGTTTATTTGGACGACATCCTCATCACCGGCACCAGTACCTCTCAAATACAATATGTTATTACTAAACTCAGTACACAATTTGCTCTCAAGTCATTGGGCAATTTACATTATTTTTTGGGTTTTGAAGTTTACAGAAACAACACAGGTCTATTTCTGTCTCAAAGTGGCTATGTACGAAGTCTACTTACCCAGGCGAATATGCTGCTTTGTAAGCCGCGCTCCACTCCAGCTACCATGGGGATTAAACTCTCTCGCCATGAAGGTCTGCCTGTTGCCAATCCTTCTCTGTATCGTAGCCTGGTCGGTACTCTCCATTACCTCTACAATACACGGCCTGACATCAGTTTCATAGTATATAAACTCAGTCAGTTTGTCTCAGCCCCCTCTCACCCCTCACTGGGTTGCCCTCAAGAGAGTGTTTCGTTACCTGAAGGGCACCTCCGATCTTGGCTTGTTGTTCCGACCGTCGTCATCTCCGTTTGACCTTCAGGCGTTTAGTGATTCTGATTGGGCTAGCTCTCCCGACGACCGTAAGTCCATCAGCTGTGGTTGTGTCTTCCTTGGCGGCAACCTTGTTTTCTAGAGTTCCAAGAAACAGACGATGGTCGCGCGATCTAGCACTGAGGCCCAATATCGAGCTCTTTCCTAGCTCTCTACTAAAATCCTCTAGTTATCTTCCCTTCTCTCTGAGCTTAGATTCCGACCTCACAGATCTCCAATTCTCTGGTGCGATAACAATGGCGCCAGGGCTCTCTCCGCCAATCCCGTGTTTCACGCCCGCACCAAGCACATAGAAATCGATGTCCACTTTGTGCGTGACAAAATCGCCGCGGGTCTCTTAGAGGTGCGATATGTTCCCACTGCTGACCAGCTCGCCAACTTGCTCACCAAGCCTCTCTCTGCCGCACGGTTTCGCGAACTGGCTTTCAAACTCAACCTAGTTCCCAATCATAGGTTTCGTTTGAGTGGGGGTCTAAAGGATTCTACCCTACCGGACTCTCCTCATTCCTCTAAGCCCTTGGGCCAACTCCCTTGGCACAGGCCCACCATCATTGGCTCTCCTACAGCAACCACGCAACTCTCTGATTTTCAGTCTCCCATTGCTTCCTCTACACTTGCTACCACCGAAGATCCTCTCCTCCAACAAACTCACAACTGTACATAACTAATTTCTGTTATCTGTAAGAATAAGTTGTCATATTCTAGAATGTTTCACTCTGTATATATTACAGTCGATACAATAAAATAAACAAGAAGAAAGGTTTCCTTTTATTCTCTTCGTCTCCTTTCTCTTCAAGTTTAATTTGTGCATGAAGTGTCTTTTGAGGAGCTTGACCCAATCTCGGTAAATTTTGAGGGGCGAGTTCTTGCTCCTCAGATCCTTTATCTTCTCTATTTTGTACCAACCTTATTCCACTTCATCTTAACCATATATTTATGTGGGGATAACTTCAATTTATGTGGCAAACCTATATGTTAGAGAGACTGTCGTTTTTCTTTTTTCAATCTACAATGCAATGAAGACTTAAAACCATCGAATGAGGCATATTCCTTGCTTGCAGAGAAGAATGAAGGCATGGGTTATACTATCTTTGTTGCCAAAAAAAAAACAAATGATTATTTGCATGCAAATGATACTAATTCTAGTATGAATGCCAATGATGATGATTCTAAAATCTAGTTAAGCTTGCATAATAGTCATTTGATCCAAGCGATGCAAAACGTAGGTCTGTGTAGTGAAGTTGAATTGAAGTTTTCATTGGAAAGAAAGAAGATCCAAAGGATAATTTGCTGCATCACCTACTAATCCAACTAATGAGTTTTGTTTCAATATGCAATACATATAGGAATTCTACAAGTAAGGGCTTAAATTTCATATCGTTAGGTTTTTATTGAACCGAAATCAAGGCTAAGTCCGTCTATTATCAATGTATTAAGGCTAGGTCTCTCCTTAGATTCTCACAAAAATACATAATTCCCAATAATTTAATTTAATATTAAATTTTGAGTTTAAATTTTATATTTAAAGTTTAAAAATACTAATAAAATAAAATAGTATTATAATATAATTAATTAAAATAATATAATTAATTTAAAATATATTTTTTAACAATCAAACATAATTAATTAAAATATATTATAATTCGATCTGAAACGGGCATTGTCTCGCTTCTTTGGTAAGCTAGCGGTGATTTTGACATATTCTGAAAATTGTGTAAGTAATTGTCGTTGACGGATTATATATTCTCTTTTTTTTGTTTTTTTTAGATCTGCGATTTATAGTATTATTCATCACTGTTTTAAAAATCGAATTGATGACTGAATTGGAGAAGTAACTGATTTAAAAGTCAATTGTTCAATTAAAATTCAAGATAACAAAACTCACTAGTCATATTTATCAAAAAGATTAAAAAAATCACTAATCATAATATTTATTTAAGTTGAAATCATCAAAATCAAGATATTTTAAATGGATCGATTGATTTTTTCTTTCACCGGTTCAGTAATTTTTACTGATCCGACTACAAAATAAACAAATTAATCACTTACAAAAAATACGGATTAAACCGAACCATTTTATGCTTTAAGTCACCGATTCTCCGATCTAAGTGACGGAGCCAAGAATTTAAAATAGGAGAGCCAAATTTTTAATTTTTTCAAATCTTGTAAGGGCCAATTTATCACTGAATTCTAAATAACTCCATATATATATATTTAATATTTAATATTTTTTAAAATTTTGAGAAGTCAGTATATCGATGACCCATGTGACTCCGTCAGTGGATCTAACCGACCATTTCGGTCCGGTGGCATTCACCAACATTCGACGCCTGGTTTCGTGTGACAAGAGTAAGTAAACATGCTATCGTTCCTACCGTGGATTAGCTTCTTCAAATAACTTTCTTGTCGTATATTAAAAAAAAAAAGCATTAATTTAAGATGGCTCAAATGATTTTACGTTTTCTGGAACCATTCTAATGTTTGATTGAAAGTGATACTTAACATCCAAACATTTCTATGCCTATATCTCTTCCATAATAGGCCTTTTGATCTTATCCTAAATTTTTTAGTTCAAATTCCTATCCTATTTTATGAATATTCATCTATTTAATTTATGCAATTCTCATTTATTGATGAATGAATGATTATAAAATAAGATAAACACAAGATAATAGAATCAAACGATCTGTTACATATATATATTTCTAAATCTCAAATTATTGATGGGTATGAAAACGATATATATTGACCTAACTATGTAAGTCCGTTACAGTAGTCAAGTCTTAATAAATAGGTGGTCCAATCTAATCTAGTAATTAAGTCTCCCGTCTTGATCAATTTGGCTTTAAAAGTATTGGTTAATTAATTAAATTTCAAATGAAAGTTTATGGTCACTAGTAAGAAATTAATGTTAATATATATTATATTAAAGATTTGTAAATAACTAGAATTACTGGATAAAATTTAATTAATGTTATAAATAAAAAAATATCTAAAACTAAATTAAAGTTTTCTTGAAAAATATAAGTACAAATTAAATTTACCTTTGATTTCCACAATTTAGTTGATAATACGAATTATATATGATGCCTGCATATACGTACAGACAGGGTGTAAACCTACTTGAAGGTTGAATCAATTATGTAATCTTCCTATACTATCATAGCTCTTGCTTTGACGCTCCAAATCAAGAAGTTAACTTCTTTCGTACAAGTAAAGGTTAACTACATTCGCAGTTTATGAAGTTCCCTTGCATGCGTATTCATCTTCAAGCGTGTTGCTGTTGTCAAATATTTGATGAACACAAAAGTCTTAAGGAAAGAAAAAAAAAAAAAATTATCCCACCATCACCGTTCCAATGTGCTCTCTCTATTAATAATTTCTACGCTTGACTAATGTCTCTCTTCAACTACAAAGAAGGACATGGATTCTCATCAGCATGTCCGCCCACAACTCTCCCTCAAGCTTGTTAATGGTCCAATTCAGCTTCGTAACTTCATCTTCTATTTGATCATCTTCGGCTCTGCCTTATTCGTTGGTTTTACTTTTTGTTTCTTTCTCAACCAGATTTCTTTTAACTTCCTACACAGCCAATTCTCTGTCCAAAACCCCCCGATACGTCAATCCTTATCCTCTCCAATCCCACGTCCACCTCCTTGTTTACCTTCGGTTCCAACCGAAACCAAACCCAGGATCCGCTTAAATGAGTTTCTGGGACAGCACAACTTGTTTCACGGCATGGAAGAGGAAGAGTTGCTGTGGAGGGCATCTTTGGTTCCTCGTATCCTTGAATTCCCAGTTAAGGTTGTCCCGAAAGTTGCGTTCTTGTTTTTGAGTAGAGGGTCTCTAGGATTGGCTGCTCTTTGGGAGTTGTTCTTTAAAGGGCATGAAGGATTCTATACTATCTATTGGCATACAGGCCCGGGACTCAAAGAAACAGTCCCAGAAAGTTCTGTGTTCTATGGCAGGCAGATACCAAGTCAGGTCACTTCTTTTCCCATTTTGAAGACCTTATACGTATATATATCCTACAGTAATATTGCCAGCTAGTTGGGTAGTATTTTGCTATTTTTTTGCAAATACCTGTTAACTATGTTAATAGAAAGTAATGCTACGGATGCTAGCTCTTGTTCAACGTCTCCTGTACCAACCTTGTTCCACCTCCTCTACCAACCTTGTTCCACTCATTCTGATCCATACATTATGAGTGGATGAGAACGTGTGACATAGAGTTGGCACAGGGAGTTGAGAGAAAAATATCCCCTGATAATGCTACATTTAATCATATAGGACCCATAATTTTAAAAATATATATCGATAATTTACTAATAAGTGAAACTGGAACAACACTTCTTTGGGAACTTGATCTCAGCCGGGTACATCTAGTTCATACAGTATTACCAATATATGAAAATCAGCGAGCACCACTTGTATACTCCAACAATAAACATATGCATGTTGCTTTCTGCTTTTGCACAAGCAAGAGAAGAGGAACTGCAGCGTACGCTTGTGTTAAACATATTTAATTCCAACACGAAATCAGTAAGAATAGTGGCCATATTATATAATAATCAACCCAACACGACACCACAAGTAAAAAGTAAATATAGCTGTTTAAATTTCACTGGTAACCTAGTTGTCTCATAACCTAGTTGTCTCAAGGTTCATGCATCAATGAAATATATATATATATGACTTAGCTTGGTGCTTCTAGTAATAGGATAGTTTCGATCAATTGGTACTTCAGGAAATTTCAGCAGTAGCATTTTTTCAACCAAACCATGCACATGTAACTAAGAAACCTGCTAAACTTTAACATGTCATGTCATTTTTCTGACAAGTACAAAGTACTAAAATTATTGAAGACAGAGAAAGTAAAGACAAACTTGTGAAATTCGTTCTATTCTGGTTGTTTAACTCATGGCTTGGATTCTACTCCTTTTCCGGGGCAAAAGAAAATCCTACAAATTCCCTTGCTTTCCCTCATTCCCACTTCTTTACATTCCTTTCTTCTACCTGTCCATCTGATTGGCATACAAAAGTGTCAGCGGATACCTGGAGTAGTTTTGAACCATCTGCTATTATTGTATATGATTAGATATAAAGGTAAAATTGTCAGGAATTTCACACGAATAAGTACGAAAGTATTTAACAATTTATAATAATGTATAAATCTCTTACTCTTGAGTTAGCTTTTAGGGATGAATTAGACACTTCTAATATGATATCAGAGTCAAGTTAATTTGTCTCGATAGTTTGGTGCGGTACTCGGTTATGTCCCTTTGTCCAATATATTCATCAGATATTTATTCATATTCTAGATTGAGGGGGTGTGTCAGGAATCTCACATAGACAAATATAAAAGCATTCAACAATTTATAATAATGTGCAAACCTTCTACTCTTAAACTAGCTTTTAGAGATAAGTTAGGCACTTATAACAAAAATCATAAGATACAATAACAGTAGATCCATTCTGTTGTGCTACTCGTGTGTATATATACTAAACTCATAAGAATGAATAAATATCTCTTTCTTAAAATCCTACATAAAGGAACAAAGCTAAGAATCATAAGTATAACTAAGTTTTTCTAAATAAATATAAAAATCATCCATGAAATGTTTGAAGCATGAACTAATATTCGCTTTGCATTGCAGGAGGTTAGATGGGGACAGAATTCAATGATTGAAGCAGAGCGTCGCCTATTAGCCAATGCACTGTTGGACTTCTCAAACCGACGTTTCGTTCTCATCTCAGAATCATGTATTCCCCTGTACAACTTCTCCACTATTTACACTTACCTAATGGGTTCAGCACAATCTTTTGTTTCGGTATACAACGACTTGCCCAGCCCAGAGGTCCGTCGCCATTATCGCTCACAAATGAGACCCGTAGTTCAGTTTCACCAGTGGCAAAAAGGGTCACAGTGGTTTCAAATGAACCGTCACCTGGCCGTAGAGGTTGTCTCCGACACTACATATTTTCCGATGTTTCAGAAATTTTGCACTTCCCCATGCGTTAGCGACGAGCATTACTTGCCAACGTTTGTGTACATAAAGTTTGGGGAGAAGAACGCAAACAGAACATTAACATGGGTTGACTGGTCCAGGGGTGGACCCCATCCACGCAAATTTGGAACAGTTCATGTCACCGTTAACTTCTTGGAGTGGATAAGGAATTCGACCACTTGTCGGCACAATGGACAGACCACAAACGTTTGCTACTTATTTGCAAGAAAGTTCTCCCCTGATGCTTTGGAGAAGTTACTGGAATTGGCTGCAACTGTCATGAAATTTTAGGCAGTTCGTGAAACTGCAGCTGGGGTTTCACCTCTCCCTTTTCTCCAGGTTTTTGTTCGGGATACATTTCTGCTGCTAATATCACAAGAAGAATCTTGGATTGTTCCAAAAATTTGAATGAAACGTTACATAGTCTGCTAATAATAAGAGGGAATCTCGGTTTTTGGTCATTCATTATTGTCATAATCCTTAAATTTCTTGGCTATTACTACTAAATAAAGATTACTTGTGATACTTTATATTTCCATACTTGCAACTGTGTCAGGGGATGGGAACTCTACGGTGTTGCAGGTAAGAAGCTTTCTACACTCGCATTGGTTTGCAAAGCTTAAGCCGCATGATATAAATATATAGCGAGTATTTTTAAAAGAAGTCGTGAACCCATACCAGTATTTTATCTATTGATACTTGATAGGCTCCTCAGTCCTCACATCAACAAATTGTTGTGTAACTCGATTCCTTGTATATGTGGCGCTATGATTATACTGTGTGAGCTTATAACATGTTAAGCTGGCGTTCGTCTTAATTTTTAATGATATATTAAAAATTATTATTTAACAAAGTCTCTTTAAATTGAAAACCTGAGGCCCTAATCACAACTCTCAATTTCAAAATCTAACACCATTTTTGTTCAAATAAAACCTTGTGCTTCCGTTAATTTTACATAAGGGTTATTCCTATCGTTTTATAGGCCCATGATAAAGTAAAAAGAAGGGTTCTAATTAATCGGTAATATATAAATATGTAAACTTCAAAAGCATATTTTAATTATCAAAATTTAATATCTATACATAGGTCACAAAGTCATCAACCCACATACTTGAGAAAATAATAAAGCTAAATAATCATAATAGTAGCTAACAATATCTTGCAAATATTAGGAGAAACAAAATCACTAAAAACAACAACAACAATAATATAACAACAACTTCATATTAGAAAATACCAAAGTCTCTACGTATCTCTAGATGCAAAATTATCTATAATAATATAAAAGTTAATATTGTCTAGCATATCCTTCTCGATATATAAAATAACCAAATCATTTAACCTTTTTTGTGACATTGTTGACCTAAAGTAGGTTATTGATAATTTTAACTTTGAAAATGTTCTCTCAACTGATGTTATAGTCATAAGTACAGTCAATAAAATTCAATAAGTAATTAAAATATTTGGATAACAATCTATAATTTTAACAAATTCAATAATTTCAACTGCTAACATTGATTTAAAGTTATTTGTAATACATTTAATTCAAAAAAGATAATCTAAATCTACATTGAATGCATTATTATGAGAAAAAATAATCGTAAAATTGGTGCAATATTTTTTTAGTTTATTATCATTTGAAGGCCTCAGCTTCTTTAAATCAAATCCAAAAATACTTTCAAATGTCAATAATTGCTTTAATTTATTCTTCAGTTAAACAATTGTCATATCAATAACAACTAAAAAGTAACTAACTTTAAAGGACTGCTCAGCTGATTATATTTTTCCATCATGATCATTTTTGTCAAATTGTCTTTCCCTAATAATACAATTTCTAGTTGGAAGTGTAAGCCTTACATTCATCTCATATGCAGGGCTTTCGACAATATTCATACAGAAGACAAATCCTTCATTTCTATATTTCTCAAAAGATACCATCACATCTCCTAATTGGTCTACAATAATGTCGAAGCATATAGATTTAGACTGTAACTTTTTACTCATTATGTTAATAGAAAATAAAATATCAAACCAAATAACCATACCAAATATAAACGCAAAATTGTTAAATATATTAACCAAACTTTCCACTTCGCTCTTTGGCTTGGCATCATTACAAGATATAGATAATTCCACCAAAGCCCATCTTATTTGAGAGACTTGAAATCTAATAGCTTTAATAATTTTTATTTGATTCTACTAACTAGTATTGGACAATGATTTTATGGTTAAGTCCAAAAAATTATCAAGTAAAACCTTCTGCATTTTAAGAGAACTTGGAAGTAATGCATATGTGTATTGCACAATTTAAAAAGATGAAATAGATCACTGAGAGTAAGATTAAGACTGATAAGTACATGACGTATATAATGTTCTTGAATTTATTTCAAGTAATCTGATAAAGCTATATTTTTCATTATTTTTGACATAATTTCTTTCCCATTTTTAATTGATTTTGTACTTAATTTTGGGGTATTAATTTCATGATTATCTTTTAGGTGCAAAATCAAGGATTTGGTAAAGATTTAGTCAAAGTCAAGGAAGTTGAAGCTTCAAGTGAAAATATGGACACAAATGTGGCTTACTGTTAAGATGAGAAGATGTCGTATCCTAGAATCTTGAAGGTCGTCATCATCATCATCACACCCAGTCCGAAGTCCCGCAACGAAGCGGGTCTGGGAAGGTCTGATAGAATGCAACCTTACCTTCACATAGTAAAGAGATTGTTTTCAGTAAACCCACATGCAAATGTGACAGAAAAATAATGATGCAGGTAAACAAAAAAATGGAACGCAGAATATTTAAGTAAATAGAATTACAATACAAGACAAATAAGGACAACTTGATGGTTGACTCGATCTGCTAGTACCTTACACCTTATAATGATCGACTTTTTTATCGCTAGTCGCACTAGGGGTCTTCACTGAGCAACCTTGAGGAAACGACAATCCTACGGTTTTAGGCATCCATCGCGGGAAAAACTACACTTGACCTGAAGCCTTGACCAAAGACTTATCACTGGCAAAGGTATAACGAACATTTGGTTATACTTCCTATGCGATAAGTACAAGACACGAGGACTCTAAAAGGTGTCGTTTACTCTTATCCTATCACGCCAGACTTTCATAATTCTAGCAATTGCCTCAATAAGGGCCAATTTTGACATATCTTTTTTTATCACTTCCATCTAGGTCTTGTATGATCTTCCTTTCCTCCTCTTGTATCCACTAAGGTTTATTAACTCACAGTGTCGTACTGGAGCGTCAGAGGACATCCTGCACACATGCCCAAACCACCTAAACCTTTTCTCTCTCAACTTCTCGGCAATACTAGCCACTTGTAGTCTATCTCATGACCTAATTCCGTAGCCTATCTCTTATGGTAATGTCACACATCCACCTCAACATAGACATTTCTGCTACCAACAACTCTGCCCTATATAACGTGGTTGGCTAAATCACCATTCTATAAAACTTTGCTTTGAGTTTTACAAGTATCTTTTTATCGTGTAAAAACCTAATGCTCTCTGTCATTTAGACCACCTAGATCTAATACGATGTAATATATCATCATCAATATTACCATCTGTCTAAATGATGGATCTGAGGTATTTAAAACTCGATTTCTATAGATCTGAGATATTAAATTATGATGCTCTAGAGATTACATAATGTTTGCATAGATTAAATTAACTCAATTTATAAAAGAGATAATAAAGGTGTAACATCTACGAGTAGGTTCATATGAGTAACCTTTTTTTTAATGAATAGGTGGTCGATACATTGAAAGGACAACTACTTAACAAATCTTAAACCTTTCCATATTTTTCCATTCCAATCTTATCCCTCTTATTTTTTCAATTGAATTTTAATTTATCTAAGTCCTATCAGAGCAGTGCTAATTAAATAGTAGATTATTAAGTATATCTCAGTTGATTAATTTTCACATAAGTTTGCTAGGATTTAATCGAAATAAATAAATTTTATATAATTTAAATTATAATTCTTGTACTATTGATTAACGTTAAAATTCATTTTCTATCATTAACAACTCCAGTTTGAAATGATAAGAAACTATAAGATGATTTTAATTGTATTTTTTAATTTATGACATTTATGAGACTGATTAAAAATATTAATGTTTTACTTTTATATAAGAAATAAGGTTACAAACTTTGAGTATAGATAATTTTATAACTTCAAGTGTAAATAATGATAACATTTTAGTATTTGTTTAACAGGCTCAATTTAAGCTGTGGGACTTAATTAAAATAATATAATTAGAAAAAAAGTTGCTAAATTGTTCCCTTCATTGAATCTCACATAATGTTATTGGCTACTCAGTCCTATCCTTGTAATTCCTTGTAATTAAGATCGATGGGCATGTTTATGTTCAATATATGAAATTAGCTATATATAAAAATAATCATAAGTAATCATTATAATGAGATAAACATTATATATGAGCTTAAAACAAGCAAAGAGATTAACATAATCGAAAATATCACATTTGTATTAACACATCTAGAATACGAAACAAATGCAAAAGTGAAATTTCATTAGAGATGATTTACATTGATCGTTGTGGTTTACGATAACCCAATATGGAGAAGATTAAAGAAAGAAGGAGATCGTTAGAAAGGTATGTAAACTTCTTACATTTCATTTTTTTTCTATATCTATATGCATGAGTAGGTCTATTTTTTGAGGTTCCATTTTATTTTCCGCTGCGTATATTTGATATATATTATGTATGAGATGTATGATTAGAACCTTACAAATGCTTAATAGTTTGTTGAAGGAGTTCTACTATCACCTTTACTATAGCTAGAATATTGCTAATTTGTAGGTCCTGCAAAATGCAAAATTTTGGATAAAAAACAAACTTAAATATTAGTTAGAAAAGCAAGTTTATTCAAAGAAAGCAAGTTATATTTGAAAAATGGCTCATGTAATGCATAATTCAAGTAAGATGAGGGCTTAAAGTAATAATTTTTATATAATAAACTAATTTAACATAATATTATTTTATAGACTTAAGTCTATCAAACATTTGAAGTATGGTGCATACGTGATTTGAAGCCTTAGTATCTATTATCCAAGAGCCATGCTCAATAAAATTAAGTGTAATGAAGCAATGGCTCAAAATAATACCTATGAAATCATGAAAATGAGAAAAATTCACCATGTTATTTCCATCCATCATACATTTCCCTTTAAAATAGCTTTATGTTATGTATCTCCCTAAATCCCAAAAACTAGTTATGTAAGTTTTATTTCATTTGTTGATTGAAATAAAATGGAACTAAGAAAAGAGGAAAAGAAAATAAAAAGGGGGTAAAACACTGAAATTGTTTTCGATAAATTTCAAGGGAGGATGTAATTTATTTTACTTGCAAATGGTGGCCCACTAAGTGAAGACTTTTTTTGTCCCATGGGTGGAAGGACTAGTGCTTCATTGCTTGGTGAGTAAGGCGGTTGTTTTGTTGGCCTATTAGAGAAGCAAATTTATGATGACATAAAAAGGCTTTATAATTTTTTTCTTGTTATATGTATTACTGTAAAAACTAGAACAAAGGAGGAGAAAAAGAGAGGTTTACTTTATTTTTTTTGCGTATGAGATGGCAACTATTTGGTGACATACTTAGGAGGAAGTGGATCATCATCGACAAGTATTCAGTATTGGTATCTCTTGGGTTTGTAGTGAGTACTAAATTGATTAGGGTTTTCAATTTGTGCTCGAATCTATATATAATTGTATTTGTCGCTAAGAATATTGTTATTGGTTATTGATTGTACTCTTGATTATTATAGTGGATTGATTTTAGTCTGTAAAGATCCAGGCTATGGTTTTTCCCCTAGTTAAGAGGGGTTTTCCATATAAATTACTTGTGCATTGATTTTGTTTCTTGCACTTTATTTCCCTTGTTATTATTGTTATTATGGTTGTGGTAATTTTTCCTAACAAAGTGTTATCAAAGTTGTGGCTGGAGGATCTTTGTGTAGGGAAAATTATTACTTGTTTGATTTATGGAGGAATTAGTGTGAGAAGAGAATAGATGAAAATAGTACTTAGAAATTTCACGTTCCTTTGTTTGATGGAAAAAAATGAACTTTTAAGTGTGGATGAGTACTATTGAGGGCTTGTTAGTACAACAAGATTCAAATGCACTTTGGAGGCAGACAAGTCGACAAGTTTGAATGATGCCAAGTAGGCATGGATGAAGGAGAAGGTGGTTAGTACGATTAGGTTAGTTATAGCTCCAAAGTGTGTATCCCTCCAAATCATTAAGTTACAACTTGCGCTTGAGATGGGAGTTGTACCAGTTGAGGATGGAGGAGTACACAACCTTGTAGGACCACATTAATTTTTTCAACCAACTACTGGCCCAGTTGAAAAATGCAGATGAGAAGATCACCGATCAAGAAGAAGCTCTCTTGTTGTTGGCTTTACTAACCAAGTCCTACTGACCCATTATCACAATGCTTCTTATTAGTAGGGAGAAGATTACACTAGATGAAGCTATATAAGTATTGAGGGAGAACGAAAGGATGATGACACCTGTTGATTGAGGTTCTTTAGGTAATGGTGATCAAGTACTAGTTGCGAGGGAGTTTGAAAGAGGGAGGAATCAAGAGAGAAGGGTAGGTGGCCTAAGGAGTAGATCGAAATCATGCGCGAAAGACTTTAGTAACTTGAAGTGCTACTATTGTAAGGAGAAGGGCTACATCTAAAGCCACTATCTGAAGATGGTGGAGGACTTGAAGTGTCTCCGATTGATGTAAGAGAATAAAGGCAAGACTAAAGTAAATAATGATGGTGATTCCTCTAATGTGGTCATAGTTGATGGTAATAATGATTTGTTCTTGGCTACTCATGGTGAGGTGAAGGAGGGCCAAGAAAGTTGGGTGTTGGATTTGGATATGACGATTCATGTTTGCAGAGACCAAACCTTGTTTGATACTTTGCACCAAGATGGGGAGTATGGCCATATCAATATAGTGGGTGATCAAAATTTGAAGGTACAATGTATGGGGATCGTGAGGATGAAGCTCGATGATGGTATGACTTGAACCATCTACAATTTGAGGTGTGTGCCAAGTGTTATGCTAATTTTATTTCCTTGGTTGAATTGACAATGTACGAGCATAGATATGTTGGTAGTGAGAGGTGGTGCAAAGTGTACTGTGGTGCTCGCTTTGTGAGACAAAGGAGGAAAGCCGATAACAACATTTGCTATATGGAGAGTCATTGCATCCAAAGAGACAGGGATGTATAGAAGAAGGTGCGATTCTCAGATGAGGTGGAGGTGTTGGTGATTTAGGTTGAGGGATGAATATGTTGAGTATCTCCCCAAATCCTAAATACTAGTTATGCGAGTTTTATTTTAACTATTGTTTGAAATAAAATGAAACTAAGAAAACAGAAAAAGGAAATAAAAGGGGATAAAACACCGAAATTGTTTTTAGTGAAATATTGCAAGGGTGTGCATTATTTTAATTGCAAGTGGTGGCCGACTAAATGAAGAGTTTTTTTAGCCTATGGGTGGAAGAGGCTGATGCTTCACTGCTTGGTGAGTAAGGTGGTTGTTTTGTTGGCTTATTGGAGAAGCAAATTTATGATGAGATAAAAAGACTTACCCTTTTTGCTTGTGATGTGTGTTGCTGTAAAAACCATAACAAAATAGGAGAAAAGAGAGTTCTACTCCATTGTTTTGGCGTGTAGGAAGACAACTATTTGGTGAGATAATCAAGAGGAAGTGATCGTCATTGACAGGTATTCGGTGATGGTATCTCTTTGGTTTGTAGGGAATACTAAATTGATTAGAGCTTTCAATTTATACTAGAACCTAGAGATAATTGTACTTGCTGTTAAGTTATTGTTATTGGTTGTCGATTGTACTCTTGATTATTATAATGGATTGATTTTAGTTCTTGGAGATTCGAACCATGGTTTTTCTTAATAATATGTTATTTTGATATATTATTTGACATTATCTACTTTGTTTTGAATTTATTTTGGTGTTTAAATATTAAAATTAATGTTTGTTTTATGTTAGGAGATGAAAAGTGGAGATTGCATCAAATTGGGACAATATTGGTGATAATTACAAAATTAGGATAAAATGAAGAGATTGCTACAGTGAATAAGACTGATCACTTGAAGCGTTAGGGTTTAACTGGGAAACTTCCTCCTTTCCTTATCATGTAGGAATTTGAATTTATTTTATATAGATGTATTTACAAATCAGAATTAGATTAAGATTAGATCAAAAACCTATAAAAGGGATGATCCTCAAAACAGAAAGAGGTTCTCTCTTTTTACATTTTTCGCATTTTTTTTATCTTTCTTCTACTTTTGTTATCGGAGTACAAATCATGTGTAGCTAAACTCACTTATTCAGATTCAAGGGGATTCGATATGGTAGTAGTAATTTTGTGTTCCAAACTTTTATTCATATTTTAATTCAAATATTTATTGTTTGGAGTTCTCATATTTCATGAATGATTAATATTGATTAATTTGACAATTTAATTTAATGTTGATTATTCTATCGCTATTCATAAATTCAATGATCCGTAATTGTCATGAAGGATTGGTACAA
>JANJEY010000007.1:24257002-24279624 GCA_024703695.1 Erythroxylum cataractarum | reverse complement strand
TAACATTTTCATCTCTAAGGGGTTGGTCAAAATGATGGAAAAATAATGAATTATTTTTTATAGAGTAAGGGGAAAGGAGAAAGAGGAATTGCTAAGGTCAGTTGGACTCATATATGTCAACTAAAAGTTTCAGGAGGATGGGGTTGGAGTCAATTGGAAGAAGCAATAAGTGTTTACTGCAGAAAAGGTTGTGGAGAATTTTATGGGAAAAGGAATCATTATGGATTAAATGGGTGCATAGATATATCTTAAAGGGTGGTAGTCTATGGGCCATTAAACCAAAAATCAGCTTCTCATGGTTTTTTTAAAACTAAATTAATAAATCGGGGGAGGAAGTTCAAAACCAGATCACTTGTAGGATAAGGACAGGGGATCGAATTTTACTATAGTATGACAATTGGATGGGTCAAGGAGCACTAACTCACAATCCAATAACTAAGGAGATGCTAGATAGATTCTAAAAACAAAAAGCTAAAATCCAAGAACTAGTTGCAGGTGGCAACTTGAACCTTTCCCAAGAGGAGATTAGATCTTTGTCGATACCACAATATAGACGCAATGAAGGAGAGGATACATATCTATAAAAGGGGTTAGCTATTTTGGATGTCACAAATAGACTAGCTAAACAACTTAATTACAGGACAAACACAAGAATTGGTTGGTGTAAGCTGATCTGGAGCAACACTATCAAGCCTAATGCTAGCTTCCTGAGCTGGTTAGCAATGAAGGATAGACTTAGCACTATGAGAAGACTAACTGTTAGAAATAATATCTATGATTGCATATATGCTTCTTTCCCCTTCTACAAAGCTTCTGTTATCACTCTTCCTCCAGGTCTTGTGAATGCATGTTGTTATGACAACCATGTACACTTCCTTGTCATGTTTAGAAACATGGTTCAGCAGTATCTCATGGAATATGCTGTTCAATTTTATTGGATAAGAAATGCAGTGAGAGACTAGTTACTTCTTGGAGACTCTAACGAATCTCCAAGACCAGCCAGTTCATATTAGATCATTATTTTCGTATAACCAACCACACAATAATTGCTGGAATCTAAAGGGAAAGCACTTACTTTTTGGGATCTCTCTTACGTGAGGTCTTCATGTTGGCTTTTAAAGTTTAGTACTCGCGCGATAGAAGATTAGCTAGATCTCAGAACCTATAGGAAGCCCATCGATTAGTCTTAATCAAAGAACCTAGATTAAGGTTGAAGACCAAACCAGAAATTACTTACCTTTTTAATCGTCTAGATAAAGAATTAATGAAACCTTGAGCCCTAATTTAAAAATTGCTGGCGACTCTTTAGTGGGGGCAGTTTTAGGGTAATTCTAAGAATGCAATTTGGGAAACTCTGAAAGATTTCACTTGTTATTGTTTGCCACATGTAGAGCATATGCTATTTACTACGATGTCGTTTTGACTTCCTTTTGTTATCCTTATTGAAGGATAGTGTTGTACTGAATATCTCCCTTATTAATTTATTTTATTTTTCAGAAAATTATTATCTTCAATATTTATAAATATGTCGGGATCTATATTTCATCATCATATGAAGTTGGTGAATGCATAAAGTTTTAAATGAGAGCCAATATTTACATTTTGCCTTAGTAGGAAGTCCTGTTCAAAAACAAGTAATATATAAACAAAAATCATCTATTAGTTGAGTGACCCCTAAAACAGTGTAGGGGTCATTGATTCTACTTTTATTTTTTATTGTAACTTTCAGTTTTTGTTTTTTATTTTTAATTTATGTTTTTCTTTCAAACAAAATCAATGTAGTTATATTTTTATCAATGATAATAATTATATATTAAATAAAATTCAAAGATAAATTATTTTTATTAAATAAATTTATTTAATATCTTATATAATATTTATTAACAAATTATAAATTAATAATTATTTTAAATATATTTTAATTATTAAATCAAGTTTTATTTGAAATCTATATATCTTGAAGATATTATAAATTAAATTAAATTAAATTAAATAATTCATAATTCTTATTAATAATTAAATATAATAATAAATTAAATTATTCATAATTATATATGTATTTAGTTGAGAATAAATTAGATTAAAAAGTAGAAAACAAAAATTAATTTTTATGGTTTTGTAATTTTTACAAATAGGAAGGATCAGAACTAAAAAAAATTAAGAACTCAAACAAACAAATTTTTTATTAAAATTGAAAATAAAATAAAAATAAAAATTAAAAATGAAAACAAACAGATGCACAATTTTTGTCTAAATATAAACAAAGATCGTGCATTAGTTGAGTGAGATTTTGTCTATCAATATATAAACCTCTAAATCTTTACTAAAAGGTATCCTTTAGAACGTCTCTTTTACCTGAGCTAAACCTAAAACCCCCTTTTCATTTAAAATAAATTACAATATTTCATCATTGCATAAACATAAATGGAGTTGTGGAAATTCAACAAAATCTTCAATTGGACTGTTAAGTTTTATGTTTTATTTTAGTAATTAAAATAATTTGATGTTAGAGAAATTTGTCTGGCCCTAAAATAGTAATTAATTTTATCACATCATTATTATTCAAGAAGAAACATAAGCCTTAATTGCAGAAATGTCCAAACCCATTTTTGTAAATTTTAAATAAAAGTCCTTGAATTATTATTATTTACTCATTGATTATGTAAATTGTTACTATTATTTGTATAATACAACTTAAACTATAATATTATGGAGCGTTCAAATTAAATCTTAACGTTTTTAAAATATTCAAAACAGATCTTAAGTAGATGGAAAATTTTATAAACTTAATTCCTTGTCAGTTAAATGTTACATTAATAATGACCTGATATTATTTTTATTTTTTAAATAAAATGTAGGTCTCATTATGTGATATTTAACTAACGAGAAAGAAACTAATCCCGTTAAACCTTTTATTCACTTAGGATTTATTTTGAATGTATTAAAACTGTTGAGGTTCAATTTAAATGCTTTAAAATGTTAGATCTGTTTTGTATTTTATTATAAATATTGTAAGTTAAAAATGCATTTTTAGTCAAATTTTGCAAGGACACTGTTGATACTTAGAGGTAAGGCATCAATATTTTTTTAAAAATAACACGGTCACAGAAACAGAGTTACTATCTGCCATTTCCAGAACCTGAAGGGCCCATTAGCAACTGAAATATTTCTCAAGTTTGTCCTTTTCATCGTAATTTAATCAAATTCCCTAAGTAAAACAAATTAAAGAAGAAGGTGGATCCCCCCCTTCGTTTACCAAGAAATAAATAAACAGCGAAACGCACAATGTACCAGAGTAAAACGGCAAATAAAATAGAAAAAGTATAATGTTTCTAGAAAAAAAGTCAAAAACGAAAAGAATAGAGGAAGTAGCCGTTGGGACACAGATTCAAATCAAAACCCAAAGGGTCACATTTCAGCTTTTCGTTTCATAAAGAACAAGAACAAACTGCACTCTTCTTCCACCTCTCTCTCTTTCTCCGTCCCTCAAGCGCTCCTCCGGTTTCTCTTTTTAGATCTGTTTCTTCTTCTTTCATAGGATCTGGACAATATCTGGGTGAGTAAGTGCTCGCATTTCCTTTCCGATTTATGCTTTCTAAATGTGGAACCTTAACATGGCCAGGAAATGAAGGCAGCTTAACTTTCCTTTTCTGTCTGGATTCAGATTGCATTTTCGTTTAGATTGGAGTATCTATTGTGAGTTACGATTTTAATTGAAGTCGTTAATTGAATTTCAAAGATCGATTAGTTCTCTTTTGCGTCATAACACTTTAATACTCAATTTAGGATTTCTTGTTAGTTATCTGAACAAATTCATGAATTAGTAAAGCTACGGTTTTTAATCATTAATAGGCTTACTCTTGTCTTCAATGGCATTATAATCAATAGGTTCGTCACAATAAGATGACAAGAACACCTGGAACCCCGGCTTCGAGGATTGATAAGACACCGGTGTCGACACCTGGTGGACCCAAATCTAAGGAAGAGAAGATCGTGGTTACTGTAAGATTGAGGCCTCTAAACAAGAAGGAGCAGTTGGCCAAAGACCTAGTAGCATGGGAGTGTGTGGATGATAATAACATTGTCTTCAGGCCGCCGCCCCCTCATGACCGTACAGCTCAACCAGCCTCTTTCACCTTTGGTAAGTTTTCCATCTGGGTTGAATTGGATTCATTTTATTTTCTGGTGTTGATTTAAATAATAGATTGCTTTTTTTTTTGACAGATAAAGTTTTTGGCCCGTCATGTTTAACCGAAACTGTGTACGAGGATGGAGTTAAGAATGTTGCGTTATCTGCTTTGATGGGCATAAATGGTGACCTAATAATCCATGTGAAAATCTCTATCTGATTCTGCACTTCCAGTGGAATTAATTATTGATTAATGTTTGTTACAGCTACCATCTTTGCCTATGGTCAAACTAGCAGCGGCAAGACATACACGATGAGAGGGATAACTGAGAAAGCTGTTAACGACATCTATAACCACATAATACTTGTAAGCTTACCACTTTTTTACTCATATCATTAATACAAGCCTATTATTCTATGTTTTAAACCTATTTTCCGTTTTGTCTTTTGACTTCAGACTCCAGAGAGAGATTTTACAATCAAGATTTCTGGACTAGAAATCTATAATGAAAATGTTAGGGACCTGTTAAATTCAGAATCTGGTCGCAATCTCAAGCTTCTAGATGATCCAGAGGTATTGCTTTTGCCAACTTCAGTCCACAAATAAGAATGGACTACTCGTACTCTTCCGAATGTTTTTCTATTGTCTACTGAATCTCTTGCCACATGCAGAAAGGTACTGTGGTTGAGAAGTTGGTGGAAGAGACGGCAAGCAATGATCAGCACTTAAGGCATCTAATAAGCATATGTGAAGGTAATTTGATGGCTTGCGTGGCTGAATTTTCCTTTTCAAATATGTGCCGATGAGAAATTTGATCAATGTATTTCTGGTTCGGTTGTAGCCCAGAGGCAAGTTGGTGAAACTGCCCTTAATGATACTAGCTCACGGTCACACCAAATAATAAGGCTGGTAAGATTCGTGGGCATGTTTTCGATTGATTTATGCTAGCATACTTTGACCGCAGAAACATGGATGTAACTGCATTTTTTGTTGTTCAAGCAGACAATACAAAGTACTCTCCGTGAAAATTCAGATTGTGTGAGGTCTTATGTTGCAAGTCTGGTAAGAAATTGGAAGTTCCATTTCCATCCATCATTTTTCCTCATGAACCATCCATATTAGTCAAGTGATTCTTACAAGATTACTCTTCTTGGAAATCAATTGTTCACAGAATTTTGTAGATTTAGCTGGAAGTGAAAGAGCCTCGCAAACACATGCAGATGGTGCTAGGCTGAGGGAAGGTTGCCATATTAATCTTAGTTTGATGACCTTGACAACTGTAATCAGAAAGCTAAGGTAAGAAGTGATTTAGGCTAGTCTTTCATGTTTGGCAAATATTTGATGACCTTCAGAATAGTCTTGCATTTTGTATTTATTCTTCAGATTATCTTGAATTGATTGTGGATAATTTCCAGTGTTGGGAAACGAAGTGGTCATATACCTTATCGAGACTCAAAGCTGACTCGCATACTGCAGCACTCGCTCGGTGGGAATGCACGAACTGCCATCATATGTACTTTAAGTCCAGCACTGACTCATGTTGAACAATCACGAAACACACTATTCTTTGCCACGAGAGCGAAGGAAGTAACTAATAATGCCCAAGTTAATATGGTATCAATCTGTTGTTTCCAAAACTGTTTGATTGATCTCACTTCTAACATCAAGTGACAACTTAAATATTGAAAATCTCATCATTTTTCCTGTTTCCTTTAAACAAAATTTGCCCAGGTTGTTTCGGACAAGCAATTGGTGAAACATCTGCAGAAGGAAGTAGCAAGGTTGGAAGCAGAGCTACGCACCCCTGATCCTTCGAAGGAAAAAGACATGAAAATACAGCAGGTAAGTTTCTGTGCAGGGGTTTCCGGGTGAAGACTAGCATCCGTGGTAATGTTAATAAACTGCTTATTTGAATGTAATCGTCGCTATGTCTAGATGGAGATGGAAATTGAAGAACTTAGGCGGCAGAGGGACATGGCACAATCTCAAGTGGACGATTTACGTCGAAAACTTGAAGAGGATCAGCAAGCTTCAAGCACTTTGAAATCACCACTACCATCAGTGAAGAAATGTCTTTCTTATTCTGATGCACTGTTTCCGAAACTTGACGGAAAGGAGTTAGGTCAGTGTGATAAAAGGAGAAAAACCATATTACGGCAGTCTATGAGGCAATCATCAGCTGCGCCATTCACTCTCATGCACGAAATTCGCAAACTTGAACACCTTCAGGAGCAACTTGGAGAAGAAGCTAATCGAGCTCTTGAAGTATTACAGAAAGAGGTGGCCTGCCATAGGTTAGGTAACCAAGATGCAGCGGAGACAATTGCTAAGCTGCAAGCAGAAATAAGAGAAATGCGTTCCATCCAACCTCTTCTAAAAGAAGTTGAAATGGAAAATGTCATAGCCCCTAACAAAAGCGTTAGCGCCAACCTTAAGGAAGAGATAACAAGACTCCACTCACAAGGTAGCACAATCGCCAACCTTGAAGAGCAACTGGAAAACGTACAGAAATCTATAGACAAGTTAGTAATGTCCCTTCCAAGCAATAATGTAGAGTCCAACTGTGAAGCAACTCCAAAATCAAAGAACCAACCAAAAAAGAAAAAGATACTTCCCCTTGTTTCAAGTAATGGGGCCAATCGGCAAACTTTCATAAGGTCTCCTTGTTCTCCTCTATCGACTTCTCGACAAATTGTGAATACTGATATTGAAAATCGAGCTCCAGAGAATGATGACATTGTATCTAGCGAGACCTTGCCAGAATCTGAGAAAGAAACTCCTACAAAAACTGAAGAAGGTGGAGATGTACCATTGAAAGAAGGCACTGGCTATAGGCGATCAAGTTCAGTGAACATGAAGAAAATGCAGAAGATGTTCCAAAATGCAGCAGAAGAGAATGTCAGAAGCATACGGGCCTATGTGACTGAACTGAAAGAACGTGTTGCAAAACTGCAATACCAGAAGCAACTACTTGTTTGTCAGGTATAAGAGTTTATATTCTTGAATTGAATCAGAAGATTTCCAATGCTTATCACCATAACACTCAGTTTGTTTTGTTTTAAAATTTTATATTAATGATAAACCTTCTGTACGACGTACGCTCTTTCAGGTCCTTGAACTGGAAGCAAACGAGGCAGCTGGATATAATCCAGAGGAAGAAGACATTATGGATGAGCCAGGGGAGCCCCCTGTCTCATGGCAATTAATTTTTAAGGAGCAAAGGCAGCAGATCATTGAGTTATGGGATGTGTGCTATGTATCCATTATTCATAGGACACAGTTTTATTTATTATTTAGAGGGGATCCTGCTGATCAAATATACATGGAAGTGGAGCTCAGACGCTTGACCTGGTTGCAACAGCATTTGTCAGAACTCGGCGATGCAAGCCCAGCTCGTGTTGGAGATGAGCCAACAGTTTCCCTATCATCAAGGTTCTCTCTTTTTACTTCTCAACTTAACCGGGAAATACAGCTCTCTTTGTTTTCTTTCAGTTCTTTCGAGTAATGAAAGAATCATCTAGTTATCATATTTACTTGCAGTATTAGGGCATTGAAACGTGAAAGGGAATTCCTTGCCAAGAGGCTGACATCACGCTTGACTGTAGAAGAGAGAGAGCTATTATATCTTAAATGGGATGTCCCACTTGAGGGAAAGCAGAGGAAGCTGCAATTCATATGTAAACTGTGGACAGATCCCCATGACGCGAAGCACATTCAAGAGAGCGCTGAGATTGTAGCAAAGCTTGTAGGATTTTGTGAAGGAGGAAACATGTCGAAGGAGATGTTTGAACTCAATTTTGCAGTTCCTACTGATAAGAGACCATGGATCATGGGCTGGAACCCAATTTCAAACCTGCTAAATTTGTGAGAATTGCATTTTCTGTACATGTAAATCAATTCTGGAGTTCCTCTCCAAATGTTTGATGTTGAATTTCCGTCATAATGCTTTCGGATACTTTCATAATGAATTTTGCGTTATCATTTCAATAAGAATTGATGCCTGTTAACTCCATGAGGTAGAAAAGTTCATTTATTTATTGAAGGTTGGATCTTGGTACATCTTATGTCACTCCGATGAACGGGATGTTGTAGGCTGATGAATGAGATTGTGAGAGCTCTAGTAATTCTGCATCAGTGTGTGAGGAGAGATTATAGCAATAGTTCCTAGGTTCTAACCGCAATGTTTGGGTATGAATGATTCAATAGAGGCTGGTGCTTATCCCAACAATTATACATATGATAAACCACACCAAAGTTCCAATCTTGTTGCCATGTGATCATGACTACACATTTATTTACGGGTTCTTATCAAACTATTGCTCCACAAGGAGTACCATACATATATCATACATGCCACACCCAAATATAAAGAAAATCTAATTTATGATCCAAATGTGGGAGAATCTAAGAGCAGCAGCAAGATAAAGCTTTGGTGATGACGACTTAGCATTTGGGGTAGGGAGTTCCACAGGTGGATGCAACCTTCCTGGCATTTGGGGAGTCGACAAACTTCTTGAGTCTTGGGTCGTTAAGGTACTGGCAAAGACACGGCTTCTGTTCCTTGATCTTGTCGCAACACAGCTGAGATGGGGGAGAGTTTGAAGTTATAGCACTAACACAAGGGCTCAGTTCAGTTGGGTTGCATGTCACTGCCAGCGTCACTTGTACTTCAGCCGCCATTATCAGCATCAAAAACAGAGTGCAAATTGCGACATACGAGCCCTTCATTTTCACTGCACAATGAATGGACTAGCTTCGGTGTGCGCTTAGGGAGAGATAGAGAAGTGGGTTTATGGTACATTAAGCTTTGGTTGCGGTCTCGCTTTATAGATGATGGCAAGTGGAAAAGAATAGGGCTCAAATTAATGGTCATGGTCACCATAAGGAAAACAAATAGAAGAAAACTCAAGCTCAGTGGTCCACTCATTTGTTCTAATGAAATCCTTCCTACCCACTTCGTAAGGGAGAATGATAGGAGCAACAGGATACACCTCTCTGCCATTGTTTTAGGATAAACCAACTTTGGCCGCATGACGTACCTCAGTTGGTTTCGAAGGGGCAGATTTGTAATAAAGTGTAAGGTTCAAATCTCACGGTTTGCAGTGTGGGAGCAACATTCTTGAGTCCCTTATGAGCTTTGAGGGTGGGCTCTTTATAAGTTTGTAGGTTGTTCGCCTCTCCTTTAACGGGCCGCTGAATACCTGATTTACATCCTTCCAATTGCTTTATCTAGTTAGAATATGAGGGGCATTTGAATTGGAGATTCAACCTTTTTACAACACGAAGGATAAACCAACTTTGCTGCTTTTCTTACTCTTTTGTACCTCACGGCTTACACACCTTTTCAAGTATCAGATCTTCAAGAGGAGGAAATCCAGTTTCTTTAAGGATATCAACAAGATTTCACATCTACCTAGGGCCAGTTCTAATGATTTGATATATCTCTCTAGTAGGTATCTATCTCCACTTTGTCCTCCACGTTGATGCCATTGTTGATTTCACTAGTCAATGGGTGAAAATGTGGAATATTGACCTTTTTTTTTCTCTTGTTGATTTCTAGATTAGTGGAACCCTGCATGCTTAGAGTATCATTAATCATTGCCCCGGATATGGATTAGTGCTTCATGCATCTCCTTCTCTATTTCTTATAACCTCGGTCATATCATGGCAATTAGTCAACATTTTTACCGTATTTTCCAACTTTCGATATACTAAAAAACATTTACAAACTAAATCATCATCTTTAGTTTTATGCTAACATTCCATTTCTTGAATGGTTTCTTTGATGAATTATTGCAAGACATAAGGTCTCCTTTTGTAAGACAAGGTTTAAAGTTAACCTAGTATGTTAATAAGTTATTCAAACCCTTAAATCAGTTGTATTTTCTAATTTTAAAAATCATATATTTGATTTAATTTTTAGTTTTGTTCTAAACTCAACCAAAACAAACCAATATAATTCAATATACTTTATTAATATATTCATTTTCAGTTATTTAAATTTTTAATAAATTTCTTTTTGTTAAAAACTCCAAACAATGGTGATACTGTTTAAGAAAATAACATCTTTTAAATACTTCACTCAATTTCTCTATTGTTTTTTGTTAATTCTTTTGAAATTTTAATTTAATAAAAGTATAGAAATTTATGTTTAAAATCCTTATCTACTTAAATTTCTTAATCTTGATACTTAACAAATGTTTAGATGTTTTCTAATATAATATTTCATATTTAATAATATATAAAATCGACAATATTTTTCATGTTAAAAAATTTGTGCTATAATTATTCAGTTAACTGAAAATTTTATTTTGTAAATATTTTTAAATTTTATGGAATTATGACTAAAAATCTTACTTTTCTATATACAACTCACTCGTATATTTAGTCTATAAAAATTTAAAAATATTATTATACTTTTTATATTCTTTTAGATATTTTAAAACCAAAAATTATTAAACCACTTTAAACCACCAAAAAAACTAAATTTATTTAGATGGCCTTGGTAATTTTTGGATTATTTAGTTTGATTTAAATACAAAAATCAATATATAAATTAATTGATTTATAATTTTTATAAAAATCACCTCAAACTACCACCACTCATCCCTAAATGCACCAATTACTCATGCCTCTTAACCCATCCCTACCACCACCACCCTTGCACCCACCACAATATGAATTTAAACCCCACCCCTTCTCTCTTCTTTCACTTAACCATCCTCTTACAGAACACTCAAGTGAACACATGCCTATACCAATAGCAACTAAAAATAACCAAAAGCCACAAAAAACCTAATCTTCAAACATGAACATAAGTGGTAGGAGAATAGAACGTCAACATTAAACTGTAATGCACTCCTCCATCTAAAATTAGTCAGCATAATGTGGTATCTCCTCTAATAAAAGTCTTGATGGTTGGAGTATTAAGATGGAGTACAACAATTATAGACTACTTTATGGAAAGAAGATTCCCATTTCCTATAATGAGGGCATGAGCTTTTTTGAACTAGAAACAGTATGGACTGACCGAAGTACTAATGAATGAAGAAGAAACCATAATTTTTAGATTTGCCAACTTAAAGGTAATTGATTCCAGTCCTTGACATATACATAACAACCCTATTTTTCAAGTGCATTCAGAAGGTGTCACTAGAATAGTAGACTATAAAAGGGCAAAGTTATCTAGCTAGCTTTGTAGGCAAACTAATGTACCTAGACCAGGTCATAACAAAAATCAAAAGAATAAACTATACAAGGGTGTGTGTTCTCATGGAGATAGTGAGGGATCTCCCAGGAGAAATTCCAATAATGAGACTCAATGAAGACATGGAAGTAGTTGAGAATATGGTGAAGATGTCATATGCCTAGAAGCTTGAGTCCCAAATTAAAAAACTTTGGAAACTCATAGGAAGAACTATCAAAATTAGAGAATATAATGAGTTAACTGTAGGATTGGGTCAGGAGGAATTGGATATCTTACCTAGTGAGAAGGATAAAAAAGAAAATAATAACAACACATCAGGTCTGCATGCAGGCAACATTAACACAGTAGATTTGCAACATTTAATAGAAGGAATTCCAATAGGAAAAAAAAAATTCTTCTTCTAATAGGAGGAGCATGATAATAGTAGCATGGAGTGTTAGGAGGGTTAAATACCTTTGCAAAACAATTGGACATAAAAAAAGTAATTCATGATTTCAAGCTTGAGATTTTGGACCTTTTGGAAATAAGGATTAGGAAGGAGAAATGCTCTATTTTTCATATTTTTTCTATTAAATAATTTTTACTCCCACTATAATGAGAGAATTCTAATCTTATGCAATAAGGACAAGGTTAAAGTTTAAAGTGTTGATACCAATGAAAAATTTTTAAAACCAAATTTAGTTGTAGGAATACATGATGTCTTTTATACATGGCTTCGATCACAATTTTCAAATAAAGAGCCTTGGAATAAACTAAGATCTCTAGCAACCAACTAGTCACCATGACTATTGTTTGGAGACTTTAACACAACACTTAACTTTGAAGAAGTAGAGGGTAACAATAGTAATATAAATCACAGTGAAGATTTTAGGAGATGTGTGTGTAGTATAGATTCACATTGTAGGATATGGAGAAATAGGCCATGTCCAAATACTCTAAATATCTATTCATAGAATACTCAATTAGGAAACAAAGAGCCAGACAAGAGTGGTTTATTAAGAGGGATAAAAACACAACATTCTTTCACTAAAAGATCATTTTAAAGATAGCCTCTAACAAAATCATTTTTCCTTATCCTTAGATAACATAACATAAACTAAGAAAGAGGTGGAAAAATTCACCATCAAAATAATAGGCACCCCCTCTAAAATTATATCCATAGAACAATTCATAGAGAAGGTATTGCAATATCAACTCATAGAAATGGAAATCAACTTATTAGCTAAACTAGTGACCAGGGAGAGGTAGAGGAAGTTTTAAAGAGCCTACAAATTGATAGGGATCTTGGGCCAGATCGTATAAATGCATTTTTCTATTAGAAAGCTTAGAGATTGACAAGGAAGATGGTGAATGAGGTCTTAGAAGAAATTCTCAAGAATGAGAAATTCCTGTTAAAACTTAACATACCTCTTTTATGTCTACTCAAGGAGAAAACATGAAGGATTCATAGATTTTTTCCCTATAGCATGTCATAATTTTGTTTACAAAATCATAGCTAAGGTGCTCTAAAAAAGAATGAAAACAGTGCCTCTTAAGCACACAAGATTGCAATAAGATGCATTCATTTCAAGAAGGAAGATAGGAGATAATATCCTAATAGTTCCATAAATTATAAGGAATTACACAAGAAAAAGGTATAAAAATTGCATATTAAAAGTAGATTTCAGAAAAGCCTATGACTCATGAGACTGGAATTTTATCCTCAATTACCTGAAAGCCTACAAATTTCCTATAATTTTCATAAGATGGATTGAATGGTGCATAACCAGAGTCTCATATAATATGCTAATCAATAGAGAACCATCTAACAAAATTATAGGGCAAAAGGCCTACATCAAAGGGATCCCATTTCCCCATTCCTATTCTCCATAGTTATTGAATTCATAAACAAGCTCTTGAATAGGGCGATAGATGAAGCCCCTATGTAAATTTAGGGATCTTAAACCTCAACTTTACAGGTGCTCTACTATTATTCTCTAGAGCTAATCATCATTTGATTACCTCGCTTATTACCACTCTAAGAATATTTATAAAGTATCAAGGCCAGAAGTTAACAATTAAAAGAGTGGAATTTACATATCAACTAATGCACTACAAATGCTTGGTAGATCTACAATGTTAGAGGTACAAAGTTACTTCAATCACCATTTACCTATCTTCATATACTTATAAACTCTACAAAGCATAAATTATTAGAGTTCAAACCATTAAAGAAGAAGATCATAAGTAGAATTCAGAATTAGATTGCTAACAACCTAGTAATGATAGATCAACTGCAATTGAATGATTATATCCTATCTTTAATCAACATTTACTAAGCCTCTCGTATGGTATTACTAAGCATAGTAATAATAGCCATAAATAAATCAAGAGAAGAATTTTATGGAATGGAAATGGGCAAGGCAAAAACAAAGCAAGTATTAAATGGAGTAATATTTGGGCAAGGCAAAAACAAAGCAAGTATTAAATGGAGTAATATTTGTAAGCCTAGAAAACAGGGAGGACTAGGCCTTACAACTATCAAAGTATTCAATGACACGATGTTAGTAAGAAGATTTTGGAAACTAATTAGAAAGGAAGATTCCTCATGGGTGAATTAGGTGTGGTGGGAATACATAATCAAGAAATATCTGGAATGTTAAAATTCTAGATAGGGGATCAAACTACATAGAGAAAGATTACACATATAATGAATATAGTCGGACCTCATATAAGACACAAGGTTGGAGATAGCAAAGAGACAAGTTTTTGGTTTGACAAATGGTTGGAGGTAGGGGTCTCACATGAATAACCACAATTCTAAGGGTTGAAACAACATTTCCTTAAAGAGACCACTGTTCAACATGGACTTAATAATAAGGAGATCGTGCAAAGGATGATCCCATATACAATGTGGAAGATGCACCTACTCAACACTAATATATCTGCTGATAAAGATAAAGTAACATAGAATATAACTTATAATGGTCAATTCACAAACAAAATAATAAGAAACCACTCTTGATGAGAACATTGCAATCCCATTACTTGTAGCATTCTGCTCTAAATGACATTGGTATAATCACATTTAAAGAACAAGCGATTAATAGACTCACTTTGTTAATTGCATAGCGTACATATCTGATATGTGGCTCCAATTAATCTATCTTTAGTTTTCAACCTGACCTTTGCTGCAAGAAAGTTACAAAGGAGGCCTTAGGAACTTAGGATCCTTTTCATACAATATAGTTCCAATCAGCTCTAGGATGATGTTGAGCAATGGCTTTAAGATAACTTTGATTAGTGAAATCTCTACCTTTGCTAGGCATTAAGTGGAAACTATCATCTCTAGAAGTGTTGGGGTAGTAACCAGGCAAATATGATCTTGCTCTTTCAACACCTCTAAAATCAATGAGCCAATTATGTTGCTGAATAATAACTTTCACACAAGACTGTGTAGGAATTCTATTGATGAAAGGAGAAACTTCCCCTTTCAGAATCAGAGGGCTACGTAAAAACCAATTATTAAACCAAAACCAACAAGAAAGACCATTCCCTATTTACTAACTTTGCATTATGCACCTGATGATAAATAGTAACTTTAAAGATGTTATAGTTGATATTTATAATTATAGTGGACCAAGTAAAATTTTGTAATTATGTTTGTTTTTCACACTTCATTATTTTATATTGTATTATGACATCAAAATTAAGTTATTATCCTTTATCACCAATAACATGATCAAAACCATAATGTTGTGCATATATGTTAGAGAATAGTTTTTCTACTTAATCATTTGAGTCCAAGTACATACACTAAACTTGTTTGAGAATTCAATTGAATTTCTATTGTCATAATCAATACAAATTATTATTCGTATTATCACATATAATTTTGGATATCAAACACCCTGTTTTTAATCAATGTATTCGACTATTTAATTAATCATTTCCATAAGTAAAATAATCATTACTTTTCGACATTATGAGATATTATACAACCTATTATGTTAGCTTCGTAATTTACAAATTTATAATAATTTCAACTCATTATGTTACATTTCTACAACTATTACTTGGCTGCATTACCGAACTTTTACATCTCCATGTCGAATAGATATATAGTAAAATTTGCACTCAAAAGAGTTCGATAACATATCAATATAGAAATATTGGATGCTATGCATGTCATCATCATTATCACCGAAATATGTTGACAAAGGGTTGGTGTGAACCTAATCCTTCCACCTCCAGAGCAAATAATGGAACCTATATGCTATCAACCACTAATCATGGAATGCTACTTAATAACTTTTTATTGAGCAACGACAATTGTTGAGCTAATTTCCCACTTACTCCACTGTGTCTTTCGGTGATGATTATCCCTTTTCACACTTCGTTCCTGTTGCTTCCATGTGATCACGTCTTCCATAATTTGACAGTTTACCACAAGCTTTACACCTGATTAAGCTTGACTACAAGGTTGACTACAAGGTTGGATTCGATCTAAAAGAAAGCTTGAATTGACCAACCCAACTGAATTTGATTAAACCTGAATTTTTATTTTTCAAAACTTGATCAAATTCAAATTTTTTTAGTCTCCCCAAAACTTCATCAAGTTCGGGTTATGTCCACTTTGTTGAGAAAGTATATTGATACTTGATCATGTGTGCAACAAAATAAAAACAAAACTCTATAGTTTGATTTCTGAAAGTCAATATTTTTGAATTATATAACAAGATTAGTGCACAAATTAGATAAGCGAATATCATTTCTCTCAAACCATTTCTGAAATTAGTCTATTGCAATTATTATAGTCGCATACATGTTTGAACTTTAAGATTATTCACATGAATTTGTTAGTATTGTTGAGAGGGTTAGATAGGAAGCAATTCTTTTAGAGTTCGAGCCTATTTATAATAGGGTAAAGACCTTTTAATAATTTAATTGAAATAAATTCTTAATTTCAACAAAATTTTAATTAGAATTACAATTAATTCTAACGACTTTTTAATAATTTCGTCAAAATAAAATCTTAATTTCAACTAAATTTTAATTAAAATTATAATCAATTTTAAATAAATTCATCGTAGGCTCAAATAAAGAGCCAATATCTGATATTGATCTTTATTTATTAAATATCTCATATTTAATCATAAAATTTCTTAAATTTTATAATCAAATCCAACTTAATTAAAATACATTTTTTAATCTTCAACTATTCTTTGTATGTGACTCATTAGATTAAAAAATATGATGGTAATTGATATAAATTTTAACCTTAAATTATATTTAAGATTAGATAAATTAAACTTCTTTATATCTTTAATTATCTAATTGAATAGTTCATATATATAGATTAATATTGACAGCTAACAATGTATCATAACCATCAAAATATTAGGAATGTTAAAGTAGTTTGACTAACTTTTTCATGCATAATTTTTCATATGATCTAATATTTTTATTATACAACGTTCTAAGTAGACATAAACAATGAAATTGTTGTCAACTCTATTTGAATCCAATCATATTAGTCCCTATTAATTAATTTTTGAAACTACTTTGCAAAGTATTATTCCACCTTGACTAAGAATTTTCTAAATCAATACTAATCAAGAAAAATAAAACATTCTTTCTAATCATTTTAGGCTGAGAAATCCCATATTATCTTTCAACAACTTCTATATATATAGTCCATGTTATATCCAATGACTATTGATTGAGCTACGTTTGACAAGGATAGGCCATAAATAGTATAAAAATATAAGGCTCCCTGCATAAGATACTTTAAAGATCTCAAGTCAAATGATCAAAAGGATAATTTCTAAAACATATAAGTAATGCTCTAAATGGAATTCTCATATGAGGTCATTTTAGTAAACTTGTTTGCTAACAAACACTAACATGTTTGTTTAAGTATCTCTATACTTTAGTTTATAATATCGTCTACTTCATAAGAAAGAAATACAATATATGATAATCTTTTTAATTATGTTATATTAATGTCTAGCTTTAATAGAACAATGACTATGAATAATTTAGGAAATTACATAAATGTAATATGAATCTTATAATTACAATCTCTTCATAATTTTATTTGTAATGTACATCTATCTAAGGGACTTTATCTTATTCATCCATTAATTAAATGAATATGAATATGATAAAGAATTTCTTTGAATAATTATTCAAGAAAGAAGGACAAAGTTCATGTAAGGCTCATAGAGTGATTTAGTTTCACTCATCTACTCATTAAAAATTAAATTAAGAAATTCTAATCCAATTAGAAAATTATTTATAATTTAATAACATTTTTTTTCTTTAATTAGAAAACTATTTCTAATTTAAATTTTATTTATTTATTTATTTATCCTCTTTCTTGTTTATTTGTTTTTTTACTTATTTATCCTTTATTTTTATCTCTATTTATTTTATACCTTATTTATTTTATTTCTTTTTTATTATGACTTTGAATTTATCTATTCTTATTGCTATTTTTATGTAGTTACACTACAAGGAAATCGTTAAATAGCGACGAAAATATACCGACGGAACGTATATCGTATGTGAATTGTGACGGGACACCCTAATCTGTCAGTGAAAGAAAGAAAATTTACGACGGTCAAGAAATCCGTTGTCAAAGTTGGAGGAAAAATTTCGCGGTGACTTATAGCGACGGAAATATGCCGATGAATACAGTCCCGTCTGTAAATAGGGACGGACTTTGAATTTCGGTCGACAAACTTGTCGGCTAGAAATGGTTCATCGACGAAAATAAGCCGTGGGTATATTGCAAAACGTCGTCGGCAAACTAAGTTAGGAAGCTTAATTCTGCGACGGTATTTTTAATTATACCGACGGATAATTCCGTTGCCAAAATTAAATTAAATCCACCTGCGGCCGTCCCTCCTCTCTTCTCTCCCCGATGCTGCTCTTCTCTTTCTCTCCTCTCCTTCGGCAAAGCTCGTCCTCCGTGTACGTCCGACCAGCTGCTGCGTCTCCGGCGACCACAACGTCCGTCTTCTCCGGCGACCACAACGTCCGTCTTCTCCGACGATCACAACGTGCGTCTCTCCTCTGCTGGATCCGAACGTAAGTAAGGCGTGGGTTGGGGTTTTTTTAATGTGTTTTTGGAGTGATTTAATGCATTTCATTTATTAATTTAGGTTTGATTGATCTTGTGTGAATATTTTGCATGTTTATAACGGAAAGAATTAAAGGATTTGTGTGTAGATAGGGTTGAGATGGTTTTGCCCTCAAGGTGTTCGATGAAATGCATGAAGGATGAATAAGCTTAAATTCTTAATGAAAAGAGGCTTATTAGATGCTATCTAACACCTCTAATAAAAGTTCATAAAAAGAATAATGATCCAAGCGCTGAGAAAATTTGATTTCTCATTTATAGAAATCCTTACAACATCACATTTAATTTCCCCGAAAGGAAATAAAACCAGAAACAAAAATAGACATTCAATATAAAATTAAATCGTGGTATATACTAAAATGTTGGTTAATCGTATTATAACTAAAGCGATGGTACGACGCCGAATCCATAGATATTATGGTCCACTTTCACATTAATATCAGATCGCTTAGCAAACCTTCCTTTGATTCTAGGTCTCGTCTCGGCGTATGCTTTTCAAGAAAGAAAGAGTTTGTACATTTTCTTTATAATTTCTTCCATGAGAAACTATTCTTGGAGTGAGTATCGAGAATAATGCTTAATGATGCTCCTCTACAGAATAAATGAATAATGCTAGTATGTTTGAACAAAAACAAAACCCTAAAAGAAGATTAAGAGTTATAAGGTAGACCATTTTCAGATTCGAGAGGACTTCCAATTCAAGATTAGGAAAAAAAAAAAAAGGATCTCATATCTCTATAGTCTAAGAAGAAGACGATGATAAGAAAGATGAGAATAAGAAATTCAATGACGAGAAATCAATCAGGCAAGATGATAAACGAGTAACAATAACAAAATTAATTTAAAAAGAGAATAATAAAGAGATAATAACTATTGAATTTCGGTTGGGATTAGACTATGAAACCTAAATACCAATCCTAAAGTCTGAAAATTTGAAAACATTAAAGTTAATATAAAACCTAATTAACTTGAATCTAACCTATTAATTTTGGGCTAATATTGTCATCCTGACCTTGAGACATGGGAACGCTACCAACTTTAAATTTTGGAATATATTACGATTCTTTTATACATACAATGAATAAAGTCAAGTGACACAACCTTGTAATATTATGAATTCATTTGTATGGTTCTTTTAACCAATTCATTTCTTTTTTTTAGTGGAAGATTTTGTTTTTTCACGAGGAATCTTTCCATGCCTAATTTCGGGTCTACGGGCCCATAGTCCATGTCCAGATACGGATCCATGTCCGAAAACACGATGTGGCCCGTACTTAGATCCGGACTAATGAAACATATAACTATATTACATATATCATAACTGATGGAAAAAACACATTATTTTAGTTCTACAATTGGCATAATCTATTAGAAACTATGTCTTCTTTTTCGATTCGTGTCGAAGGATTTCATTTCCATGCCAAAGTCAGTTTAATGAATCTTGACAATAGTTAGTTATGTCCAACCTCTTTTAGTGCATTATTTTCCATCAAAAGCAATTAATCTCTTTACAATTCAGATTACACTTAAGAGTAACTAATAATTTAATTATATAGCCCTCTAAAACTTTAGCCAATAATTGTTTTTATTATATTCTAAGAAATCATCCCACAAGTATCTTGGCATACTTTGATCTAATTCAAGAAATAATATTTCAAGAGCCAGCTTTACTCTATCTTTAGGTTTTAAAGAAATATTCAAAATAAAGAATATATTATGATAACCAATTATGTCTTTAGTAATCGAGTTGAGCAAAATCACTACTACTTATTTTATAATTGCCTTATTCCTCCTTCATTTGAATCAATCCTATGAACTTCTGTGACAAATGCTAGGACCCCTCAATATGATAAGACACAATTTGATTTTGTTGGTTGTAGGAACTCTATTCTCCCCAGTATTTATACTTTCGAGGAACGTGAACAGAAGCCTACGCAGGTATTGAAATGACAACTATACTTTAACTTCAATTGTGGTAACTTTAAGCATAATTGGTAATATAATTTGACGTAATAAGAAAATTGTGTATGGTTGTGAATTGATTTGAGTTTAATGTTTAATTCTTAATACGTAACATGAGTTGTTTACAATGCAATGTATGGACATGTAGTTTAGAGATCAGTTGTGAGTTGACTTTACTTGTCGAATATAGAAGTGTATTTTCACATGCAGGGGGCTCTCTTATGTGTAAGAGGGGGATGATTATGTGATAGGGGAAATGCTGCCGAATTTTCAGCAGGATCCCCGTATAACAATTAATGATACTGACCTACCTTGTTATATGTGGCATACATGAATGATACTGACAATGGATTGACGGGTTGAAATTAACAGTATCCCAGCTATGAGCTTCGGGGATAGAGCTTGGATGTATAGACGATTAACCGCTGATGGCTTCATTAATCCTGAATTCGTGCATGGAGTTGACAGTTTTATTCATTATGCATGCTCTCAACCTGCATATATGGATGGACAAAAGATCAGATGTCCATGTAGCAAGTGCAAGCACAAATGTTTCCTTACTCTTGATGAAGTTAAGTTGCATTTGCTGCGAAAAGGGTTTGTGCCCAATTATTTTGAGTGGACACGACATGGCGAACCGTTAATTTGTAGCACCTCAAGGGGGAATGAACCACAAATGTCTGTCAACGTAAATGAGTATGAAGGGGAGGTTGGAACGTGAGGGAATTTTGTTCATGGAACTGAAAACTCGTACAGGCAAATGGTCTTTGATGGGGTCGGTTGTACCTTTGGGACAAATAGGGTAAATGTTGAAGAAGAACCAAACGCAGAAGTACAAAATTTTGTTGACTTACTCCAGTCTGCTGACCGAGAATTGTGGCCCGGTTGTCAGAAAATGATGCAATTGTCATCAATTACGCGAATTTTGAACGTAAAGAGTGAAGGACACATATCGGATCGTAGTTTTGATAACATTCTGGAGTGGTATACTAAATCACTACCCGCTGATCATTTAATGGTTGACAGTTTTTACAATATGAAGAAACTGATTCGGGGTCTTGGCTTGCTAGTGGAAAAAATTGATTGTTATCGGTTTGGGTGTATGTTGTACTAGGGAGATGATGTGAACTTAGATGAGTGTAAATTTTATGGTCAATCGAGGTTTAAGACAAGAAAGCGTGCAATGAAATAGAAATTAGTTCCATGGCGGTGGATGTATTATTTCCCGCTAACTCCAAGACTGCAGAGACTTTATGCATCTGATGTGACTGCATGTCATATGAGATGGCATACTGAACACGATCAGGAAGATGGAGTTATGCGTCATCCATCAGATGCACTGGCATGGAAGAATTTCAATGACACCTATGTGCACTTTGCAGTTGAAAGTCAGAATGTGCAGTTGGGATTGTCAACTGATGGATTCCAACCTTTTGGTCAATCCGGGCAGCAATATTCATCTCAGTCGGTGATAATTACTCCTTATAATTTGCCTCCGTGGATGTGTATGAAAGAGGCTTACATGTTACTTCCAGTTATTGTGCCAGGACTAACAAATCCCAAGCAGAAAATAGATGTTTACTTACAACCGCTGATATTGGAATTGCAGCATGTTTGGGAAACTGGTGTGCAAACATATGATGCATCTCTGAAACAGAATTTTATTATGAGAGCAGCTTTAATGTGGACGATTAGTGACTTTTCGGCTTTGGCCATATTATCTGATTGGAGCACAGCTGAGAAGTTGGCGTGCCCTCATTGCAGCAATGATTCAGATGCGTTTTATCTTCTAACTGGTGGCAAAATTAGTTGGTTTGACAATCATAAAAAATTCCTTCCTCCTTTGGTTTGACAATCACAAACGTTTAGGCGCAATAAATATAAGTTCATGAAAAATAGGATTGTCAAACAACCACCTCTAAAATGTTGTGTTGAGATTTTACAAAACATTGAGGCATTGGGCTTGCTTAAAGTAACTGAATTTGAAGCCGATGAAGTAAATAGAAGCATCAATCAAAACTTTGGTTAGCGAAAACGAAACATATTTTGGGATTTACCATATTGGAAAAAAAATATGGTACGACATAATCTGGACGTGATGCATACTGAGAAAAACATGCTTGACAACTTGTTCAATACGATTATGAACATTGAAGGGAAGACAAAAGACAATGCCAAATCCAGAGCTGATTTGGAA
>JANJEY010000007.1:24238836-24250121 GCA_024703695.1 Erythroxylum cataractarum | reverse complement strand
ATTCCTAAAATACCGAAGCATGTTCAGTAATAATACTCCAGTCATGAAGTTCCAGGATTGTTCATCATTTTCGTCCCAATTATATCAATCCATCTCTTCCAAATGATTTCAGATGGCTATAATTTCCTATAGAAATCAATATAAATTTGTTACAAGTCCAATGGTTTAAGTTCCATGTCATTTGGAGGTCAGGAGAAGAAGTTATGGCCAAAAGAGTGAAGGATGCTCACATCAGTGCATTTCAGTAAGTATTCAATGCCACGATCGTGCATAAGCACGACCGTGACATTCAAGTTGAATCAGAAAAGTCACGATCGTGCTTGTGCATGATTGTGCTTTTCCATACTTCTTCAAAGTGCACGATCGTGTTCTTTTCTTCCCCAAATTCACGCACTTCAGAATCTCTTCTTCTCAAAATAGACCTTCAGGTCAATCTTTCATTGTCATTTTGATAAGGAATATGAAGGTTTATGCAAAAAAACTCCCTTAAAAATTGTTTCTTTATGTCTTATGTTTCAAATGAAACCAATTTCATGCTATTTGGTTTGATATTCTTCAAGTTATGTTAAAAACACTACAGATTGTTCCAAACCATGATAGAATCCACAAACCATGCTAGAATCCACAAACTCAACTTCGAGCTAAATTGTGAAACTCTTAGAGATAGAATTAAATTTCAGTTACTTCATTAAAATTATAGCATACATCTTTAGTTTAATATGAACTTACAATCATCCCATTTGGATATCTATAGGCTAAGATATGACAAAAATACAGATGCATGTTCGGTGGAAACACTGCATTTGTACATGTGCAGCACACTTCAACAATGTTCATCTCTTACTCTAATTCATCACTACATCTTAAAATATCTCTTTTGCTTACTCTATCACTTATAGCTTATTTCCTCAATATTTTCTCTTCATTTCTATTTCATTTCAGCTCAAATTATTAAAGCCAAATCAAAATCTATCATTTTTCATAATCATAAAAAAACAGAAAATCACACTAACGCATATATCTTCACATTTTCTGCATTTTCAACTCCTACATTTTCTTCACTTCTTCTTCAGACTTTCATTTTAAAACATTCATTCTCATCTCAAAACATCATCTTACAACTATTCTTCTACTCTAAACTCATTCTTTTGTTCATCTCTAAAATGCTCAAAACTCACGTATATGCGAATATATATATATATACACACAATGAAAACAAAGTCCTCATTACTATTTTCTTCAAAACGTTTCTGCACCTAGTTATACATGTTTTATAAGATCTTTCAACTCTAAAAATCATTTTAACACCATCTAATAACATTTTAATCATCAAATCTAAAAAATCAACGCATGTTGTATACTCTAGTTTTTCACTCACGTTTTCAACACATGTACCTTTCCATTTTATAACTTTAATGTATAACTAACATGATGTATGTTTCATCTTATGCAATAATGAAAAACCATTAATGCTTACTTCTCTAAAGCTCCAAAACTTGTGAGATCATGTAAACCTTAGCTTTCCAATAATACCCGATCATCAACAGTCAAGAGTTGTAGGGTTAGGCATTTCAGTTATATTGAAGAAAATAACAAAAAGAGATGGTAAGTGAAAAGTGAGAGCAAAACTTTCTTTGTGAGAGTGAGACTTTTCTAAAAGAATGAAGCTTCCAGAAGATAAAGAAAAATCTCGAAGAAGAGCTAAGATCCACATAGTAACTGGGTCTTTCCAATAGAATTGTATAGTACAACTTAAACAAGATAAGTGACACATGTCACTTATCTATTGGTCCAATTCCTAATGTTTTAAACTAGTTTCTCTTATTAAGCTAGTTCTACCATCTCCCAAATTTTATTCCAATTGTCTCTAAATTTTCAATATCATTTTCTCAAAAATTCTAAGGTCATCTATAAAATTTCTCTAATATCATTTGACTCTTATTTCTATTTCCTTCCATCAATTTACTCGCCAAATGACATTTTTCCTAGTCTAATAATACTCAACATTTTCAAAAAAATTTCTCAAAATTCATACAAAATTCTAAATCAATACATATATTCTCAGCATCAATTTCTAATACAATTAACTCACAATTCTCACGTAATCACATTTATAATCGATTATACCCGGAAGGTCAATGAATGCATGTACAGTCATTTTAATGTGTGCAAAAATTCAAATACATGTGCGTGTATGCTAACAATATGCATGAGCATGAAAATGTATTTTTTCTTAATTTCTCATTGATCTCACATGTACCGAATTTTAGGATTCTAACCCTTAGTATAAGAACATGATTTTAAACTTATCCTTTCCACGCAATATCTAAGACCAAATAAGGAATCTCTGTAAAAATCTAACTCTATCTCTTCCCAACCATTGGATTAGATTGCATCATCTCAACTATTCATTAGTATTCTTATCCATTCCACACAATATCTAAGACAAGATAAGGAATCTCAGTAAAAAATCTAACTTTATCTCTTCGCAATCGTTGGATTAGATTGCATTCATCTCAACCATTCATTATTATTCTTATCATTTCCATATAATATCCAAGACAAGATAAGGAATCTTTTCATAAAAATCTAACTCAATCTCTTCCTAACCATTGGATTAGATTGCATTCATCTTAACCGTTCGTTAGTATTATTATGTTTTGCACATAATATCTAAGACAAGAGAAGGAATCTTTGCAAAAAATTCAACTCTATCTCTTCCCAACCGTTAGATTAAATTGCATTCATCTTAACTGTCCACTAGCATTCTTACCCTGAATCTCTATAAAAAATCCAACTCTATCCCTTCCTAACCGTTGGATTAGATTGCATTCATCTTAACCATTTATTAATATTCATATCCTTTCCACATAATATCCAAGATAAGATAAGGAATCTCTACAAAAAATCTAACTCTATCTCTTCCCAACCATTGGATTAGATTACATTCATCTTAATCGTTCATCAGTATTCTTATCCTTTACATATAATATCTAAGAAAAAATAAGGAATTTCTGTAAAAAATCTAACTCTATTTCTTCCTAACCGTTGGATTAGATTGCACTAATCTCAACCATTCTTTGTTATTCTTATTTCTTTCACACAACATCTATATAAATAGTTGATTTATTCCACTAAAATGAAATACTCATTTTATATAACACTTTTTGAAATCCTAAACTATAGCACTCTTTGAAACCTATCCGAAAAATGACATGCATAAATTTTGGTGTAAAGCCTTCAAATACGTCTCGAAGTACATATTAAGTTGAAAAAGATCGAGTCTTGTGCTATATATGTCTTAATGTTTCATAAGACCTAGTCACTGGTAGAGATCAATATATGACTTAGTTTTGGTCTCGTATCACAATTTAGTTACGTCAAATGCTGCCAAATCATATTACCATTGTTTGATCTTGGAGATCTTTACAAGCTTGATGGAAAACCATAATAATAAATATTTGGAAATTCAGATTATGTGTTTGACAAATTGAAAACTTGAATCCAAGTGGTGCTTTTGAATAAGATATTGTAAGCAATTTATTTATTTGATTTTTTCTTTGTATGAATTGAAATATGTTTGATTTATAGCCTAAAATCTAACTTAAGTTACATTATTGTCTTGCAGTTCAAGAAAGCAAAAGATTTACTCATTCAAGATCCAAAATTTCATAAAGGTTCCAAAATTTATCATGTATGGCCAATCCTAAAAAAATATGGAGAAATATGCTGATATTAGCAAAGAGAAAACATCAAGTCATCGAAAACGATGTAAATGTAATAAAATATCACCATCTGAATCCCAAAAATAAGATAAGTCAATAGGATTATCATCATTTTGTATTGATTTAAATAATAATTTTAAAGTTGAAGATGAATTTACTGAAAGAAACGATGAAGCTGATTGTCTTATTGGGAGGAAGAAATAAAAAATGAAAAAGGAACAAAATGAGGAAATGAAAAAACTTTTTATGTCCATGAATAGAGAAATCAAAGGAATGTTTCATGAAAGTCAATCTCTTCTAAAAAAAATTATGAACTTTTATTGTTATGAGCTCAAAATGAGGCAAAAAATTAGAGCTATGACAAAGATGAGAAGATAATAAAATTTTATGCAAAGATCTGGATTCCATTAAAGATCCAGTGATGTGTGAGGTTTTCATAAATGAACAAATGAAGATTTATGCAAAAAGAGCTCAAGAAGGGGAACTCCAAGGAGAAGCTGGTTCATCAAGCAACTTTAGCCAATATTTTGATTTTGGAGGAAATGAGGATGACCTTCCAAAACTGTTAATTATTTATGTTAAATTAATATTATCAAGTTCTTTAGTTTTACTTTTAATTTGATTGTTCTAATTTTAGTTTGATTGTAATCTCAAGCCTGATTGTAATTGTAATTTATTTTAGCTTGGTTGTAATTTCAAACATTTTCATTGAGTTTTAATTTTTAAATCAATGTTGTGGTTTAAGTTTATGTACCTTTTATTTCAAATTTACTTTTTATTCTTAAAATATTTTATTAATGAATTTATAACACTTATAAATAAGAATTATAAATAAATATTAATATTAATATCATTTTAAATGTCTCAATGAGATCTTTGTAATGATATTTTTTTGTGTAAAATAATATATATTTTAAATTTAATCATTTAGCAAATTACGTAAATAAATCAAATTATGAGAAGGACGTAAAAGGAATATGTAAATAAGAAAATGGTCAAAGATGTCATTTTAAAACTTTTGGTGCATGAATAGTAACACACCAAATTTGATGTGTTACTATTTATTACACCAAAATGGTGTCCAATTTTAGTGTGCTCCTTGGAGTGAATTTATGTGGTGTTTTGGTGTTATGGTTGGAGATGCCCTAATGAAACGGGTAGCTTGCCCTTAATATTTCTTCCATAGATCAACATGTATGCCTCTCTTCTGTAATTAATTGCTCCCTCTGGTTTTTAATTCATGATCCCCATTTTGTCTATGTTTACCATGTAGCATGATAGGTACCTATGAATCATAATACTTATATAATATTCCATCTATTTTTTGTCAAAAATGATAGGGGAATTTTATTAGTAAGTATTAAGATGTTCCTGGATGATTAGGCGAAGAATAGTGTTAAAGACTTTTGAGGAGGTAGTTTGATCTCTAAATGTCATACTATTGCATTCGTCCCATGTTTTTAAGGATAGTATGATAATACAATAATTTGAAACATCCTTTTCTTTTTGTTATTTCTATGGTCCAATTTAATACACCATTTTATTATCTCCTTCCATGTGTCATTTAGTTCTTCTAGTTTGCATCTTTGTATGAAAAACATCCAAGCTTTCCATGTGTGTGGACACCTAAAGAAGACGAGATCCATTGTCTCCATAGCCCTTTGACATAGGATGCATTAGTCAAGAATGGGTATAAATCTTGATAATTTATTAATTATTAGGGGACATATTTTTAATTGCCAACTATAGTGTTTAGGCTGCCTATGGGAGGGAGAATTTAATCAACACTAATTTGTTCCATGTTACTCCTAGTTCCTTATACTAATACAACTGATTATTAGCTTTTTGATCATCTTATTAGTTGGCTCTCAAAAAGCTGACCCTAATCTTAAGGTTTATTATTAATGATTTTAATGATAACCTCATAATGTTTCAAAATTCAAATTAGATTTATTTCCTTCTACAATTAACGGTTTAATTCTCAAAAGGAAATAAAATCATAGGATAAATGCTTCATTTCTTATAGGAACCTTTCTAATGAACTTACCTTATTTATTTCATAGTATTTGGAAGAATGTTGTTATTATTGGAGTTATTTCCTTTTATTGTTAATGGGTTAATTCTCAAAAGGAAATAAAATCATACAAAATACGCTTCCTTTCTTGCAGGAACCTTCTTTTTGAACTTACCTTATTAGAAATGATTTAGTGGAAAGGATCCTACTAATTATGAAGGTTGTATATTAACCCCGTGATTACTAAAAGATTTTTGGAAAATTTGACATTGAATTTATTTAAATTTAAATCCATCTAGTTAACTAAGGATGCAAGTGAAACATCGGCTAGTGAAAGAAATGCCTACTTAAAGAAGAGCCATTGCTTTTGCAAATAGAGATCAGATTATTGAAATACATCTATAGCATCAATTCTCTTAAAAGTGATATCATTGTCTAATCTCTTGTGCTTTAGAAAGTGAAAATTCTTTTTGAGAGAGATAATTGAAGCTCATATCAAGCAAGTTACATTTTCATATGTTAAGAGCTTGTAGAGGCTAGCTAGATATTACTAGTTTGGAAGGTTAGAAAACCTTAAAAAATATTTATTCATAAGCTTGAAGAGGCTCATCAAATTACTAGTTGGGATTTTAGTGAAATACTCAAGTTGGATACTTGGGTACTTAACTTAGGCTTAGGTTATAAGCGAACCAGTATAAATCATTTGCATCATTCCTCTATCTCTCGTTAACTTTTAAATTTTTGCAGTATATTGTTTATGTTTTCATTTTTGCAAGAGGTTCCTTCACTTTTATAATAGACTCCTTTTGTTTTCAACTTACAAGAGGTTTTTTTCAATTTTAATGGGCACATTCTGTTTTAAATTATTTTAACAGGATTTATTTTTTAGCAGGATCTTGTCGTTTAACAGGATTCCATCCTCTAATAGGCTCCTATTATTTTTATTTTAACATGGCCCTGTCTTTATATGAATTGAAAGTAACTTGCAAATTTTTTAAGTCACACATAATTAACCCCCTCTTACGTGTCTTTGCTTTATCTTTTGACATCAGATCTAGGTTTCATATTTTTGTGTTCTACAGTATGTGATAGATTATGGAAAACATTTTGAGAAGTTTTGCAGCACAATCTGTCTACAAGCCTCCTTACTTCAATGTAAACAACTACTCATAGTGGAAAGAGAGAATGGCCATATATCTCCAATCTGTAGATATCAAAGTCTGGCATGCCATCAAAGTTGGAGCTACACTTCCTACTACTAATAACGTAGAAGTATAAACTGATGCTAATAGAAGAAATGCACAATTAAATGCTAATACAAAACATCATCTGATATGTAAGTGGTCTTCAGAAGAATATGAAAAGATATCTTATTACTCAACAACAAAAGAAATGTGCGATAAACTTTAAGTAACCTTTGAAGGAACGAATGAGGTAAAGAAACATAGACTAAGCTTTTGAGTGCATTAATATGAAACAATTGGCATGAAATATGGAAAAACCATAGATGAATTCTTTGGAGGATTCAACAACATCATCACGACCTTAAAGAACTTGGGAAAGATATATCCCAATGATGAGCTCGTAATGAAGATTCTAAGGTCACTACCAAAGGAATGGAGACCTAAGGTGACAACTATAGAAATTGCAAAGGATCTAGACACTATTTCACTCAACTAGCTACGAGAAAACTTGATGATCCATGAAACCGTGCTTAGGTGAGATAAAAGATCATCCTACAGAAGAGCAATGATACTAAAAGTAGCCTAGTCAAATGAGGATTTTGAAAGCTTTGAATAAGAAGATTGAAGAAGTCAACAATGCCTATCTTATAGCTAAATCAGGAGATGATGAGGTATATTATTCTTACTCTAATATTGAAGTTAATGAATTGAAAAATGCAGATCATGAATTATATGATCAGTATAAAAGGTTGATAGTGAAGCATTTCAAAAAAGTTGAGAAGTCCAAGAGCAATGATGCATCTCTGAAGAGTAAGATAAAATCATTCAACTATGTAAATGAGAATTTGGCGATCAAGAATATATCTCTTGAGGTTGATTGTAAGCAAAATTTCTCTAAAAAGGAAGTTCTAGAAGAAAGAGTGGCTAAGTTAGAACATACGTTGCTTAAAAATGATTTTAAAAAGGTGAGATAGTTAGAAGAAAATAGTGCCATCTTAGAACTTGAGAAAGAGAAAAGTGCTGGAAAGATCTTATCTCTAGAAAAAGATCTAACAAATTTCGTTGATGGAAGGAAAAACTTTGATGCATTGCTTGGTTGTGCTAAATATGTTTTTAATAAGGCCAGAATAGGATACAATGAAAACAATAACATCAGGCCATATAAGAACTTCTTTGTCAAATCCAACCACGTGTAACACCCAAGATCACTCGCTTACAGATATTGCCCGCTTTAGGCCTTGGACCAGCCAAGCCCTCACGGTTTTGCTTTTCCCGAGATCTTTCTAGGAGGTCACCCATCCTAGAACTACTCTCCCCTGAGTACGTTTAACCTCTGAGTTCTGATGGGATCTAGTCTGTTAGGCCATGGAAAACACGTCTGTAATGGAGAGATATTCGTACGCTTATAAGGCATACTTCATTCCCTTCTCCAATCTATGTGGGATCTCACACTCTCCACCCCCTTAAGGCCCAGCCTAGCTAGCACAACAGTTCGGGTACTGGCTCTGATATCACTTATAACAGCTCAGATCACCCTCCACAGATATTGTCCGCTTTGAGCCTTGGCCTTGCCAAGCCCTTACGGTTTTGCTTTTCCCAAGGCCTTCCCAAGAGGTCACCCATCCTAGAACTACTCTCCCCCGAGCACATTTAACCTCAGAGTTCTGATGGGATCCCGTTCGTTAGGCCATGAAAACGCTTCTATAAGGAAAAGTCCAACTCTCCAGCTGGTCCTATCGACTCGGGATCTGGATCTGATACCACTTGTAATAGCCCAGATCACCTGCTTATAGATATTGTCCGCTTTGAGCCTGGGCCCAGCCAAACCCTCACTGTTTTGCTTTTTCGAAGGCCTTCCTAGGAGGTTACCTATGTTAGAACTACTCTCACCGAAGCACGTTTAACTTCGAAGTTCTGATGGGATGCAGTCCATTAGGCTATGGAAAACACGTCTGTAAGGGAGAGGTATCCGTACCCTTATAAGGTGTACTTCGTTCCCCTCTCTAACTGATGTGGGATCTCACAGTAGCTATAACTAAAACAACAAGAACCTGATACATGGTGGATATTATATCAATTCTCATTCATCTGTTATGTGCTTCTACTGTGGTAAACATGTTCATATTAGTCATTTTTATAACTTTTGTAGATTGAGAAAATTATCTCAAATGTACGTTTAAGGCTGAGAGGTTAAACTACTAACCTAAAAGGACCCAAAAAATTTGGGTACCTAAAATGAGATAATACTTTCTGCAGATATACTTCAAAATGGAGACAAGAGAAAAACAATGAATAGTTGATAGTAGATGTTTGAGACACATGACCAGTGAAATATCACATTTCAACTACATTGAAAGAAAGATGGAGTTTTGTAGAAAAATTTAGATTGAAAAAAGGGTACTGCATTTTATTAATTCAGAGTGATTATGGAAGAAAATTTTAATATTTTAATATCATAATGAATCTGTGACAAATATGGAGTTTTAATATTTGTTAACGATAGGCTTCTTACTAAGAAAGGAAAGGTTCCTTCTAATTAGTAAGAACTTATAAATTCTATAGGTATTTTTCGAAACCCTTCATTATTAGTTGAATTTTGAAAATATAACTTTTATTGTTTGTCATCATGAAAATGGGGAAGATTGCTAGCTTAAGGTTTATTATTGATGATTTTGATGATAATCTCATAACATTTCAAAATTTAAATTGGATTTATTTCTTAATACAATTAACGATCTAATTCTCAAAAGGAAATAAAATCATATGATAAATGCTTCCTTTCTGGTAGGAACCTTCCTAATGAACTTATCTTATTTATTTCACAATATCTAGAAGAATCATGTTATCATTGGGGTTATTTCCTTTTATTGTCAATGGGTTAATTCTAAAAGCAAATAAAATCATACAAAATATACTACCTTTCTTGCAGGAATATTACCAACTGGATCTTACTAATTATGAAGGTCTTATATTAGCCTTGTGATTGCTAAAAGATTTTTGGCAAAGATGACATCAAAGTTATTCAGATTTAAATCCATCCAGTTAACTAAGGATTCAAGTGGAGCAACGACTAGTTGAAAGAAATGCCTACTTAACGAAGAGCCACTTCTTTTGTAAAAAGAGATCAGACTCTTGAAATACATTTATAGCATCAATTCTCTTAAAAGTGATATCATTGTCAAATCTCTTGTGCTTTAGAAAGTGAAAATTATTTTTGAGAGAGATCATTGAAGCTCATATCGAGTAAATTACATTTTGATCTACTGAAAGCTCATAAAGGCTAGCTAAATACTACTAGTTTGGAAGGTTAGAGAACCTTAAAAAATTTGTACTTGTGAGCTTGAAGAGACTCGTAAAATTACTACTTGAGAATTTAGTGAAACATTCAAATTGAATACTTGAGGATTGGAAATAAGCTTTGGTTAAAAGTTGAACTAGTATAAATTCACTGTTTTATTCCTCTCTCTTTTTTTAACTTTTAAATTGTTGCAGTATTTTTTTTCATTTTTACAAGAAGATCTTCACTCTTATAATAGGCTCCTTTTTTCAACTTGCAAGCGGTTGCTTTCAGTTTTAACAGGCACCTTTGTTTTAAATTGTTATAACAAGATTTATCGTTTAGCAGACTCCTATCTTTTAGCAGGGTTCCATCATTTGATAGGCTCCTATTTTTTTTTAAATTTTAAGAGGCCCCTATCTTTATACGAATTATAGGTAACTTGCAAAATTTTTAAAGTCACACACAATTCACCTTCGTTTTACGTGTGTTTACTTTATCAAACCCTTCACATATTGTTGAATCTTGTTTTATAGGATTTAGTTTACAATTACTCAAAAATTATAATAAACTTGAATCAGGTATAAGATTTACCAATGTATCTAGATTAGAGAGTGCCTGGGATATAGTAACTTCTTTTTATTGATTCACTACTTTAAGAGTTTGTAGCTCCTGCAATTTGTTAAGTATCCTATAATGAGACCATTTATTCCTCTAGAAAGAGAATATAAATTTATATAAAGTTAACAAGGAATCTAAATTTTTTCAATACATTCAAGATGAAACTGTAGTCTAATGTGTCATAGGCCTTTTAGAAGTCTATCTTAACTGTCCGTATGGTTGCTGTTTTCAATAGCTAAAGACAGAACGAAACAAAACATAACGGAACAGAAATTGGAGACAGTAGGATGTTTGGTTGTGGTAGACAGAACAGAAAAAACTGTATCCGTCTCTGGGACAGAATGTGTTTAGTTGCAATGGACAGAATGTAAAAATTGTGTCAATGAAAAAAATGCCCCTGATACTTAAGATGATTAACAATGTGTTATGAATTGATAAGTTTATTACGAATGAGAAGCTTTAGT
>JANJEY010000007.1:24205509-24219814 GCA_024703695.1 Erythroxylum cataractarum | reverse complement strand
TGCACTTGTGTCACGTACATGCACAAGACCAAGAAATCTTTCAATGACACATCCAAAACTATCAACATACCGAATGATGAATCCCATTTTCTCTTTTACTGACACATCTCGACGTTCATCCACTAAAATAGAGAAAAAATCATCACCCATATCTAAAATAATGGCCTTTGTTATCTCAAATACAACTGCATTAATGATATCACGTTGAATATCGGGTAATGTAAGTTTGAGATTTTCAGGAGCATTCCCTAGAATAACATTCCTAATTTCTTCATTGTTAGAAGCTATGAATTTTTGTAATTTTAGAAAATTCCCTTGGTTTGTTGAATTCCCAAACTCATTATTCCCCCGAAAAGGCAGTCCTTGCATGAAGAGATAACAAAGACACCCTATTGATGCATTTAGCCTACACCGATATTCAATTTTTTATTTCTCTGATTGCCTTGAAAATGCTGACTCAATAGATTGGGATTGGTTCGTTAAATTTTCACAAGCAATTCGACATTTATTATGATTGGAGTCATGATTTCCTACATGTTCTCTTAATCTTGTTTTCTTTCTCCAAGCACTAAAACCCTCAGATACAAAATTAGTATGTTTTCTTTCACGATCATTCGAAAAAAGATAATAATATAAGAAATATGCAGCATCGTTTTCAACACTATATTCCAACCAATCCTTGAAATCACCAATCCATGATACAATATATCTCCACTTACGATCTCCATCCATGGTTTGAGGAAAGTTATGATTTCGAGGTTGACAAGGACCTTTTAATAAATAAGCTCTACACACCTGATCTTGTTTTTCAAGAAGATACTCCATTATATTAGGTCTCAATCCTGGATCGGAAGAAATATTTTCTAAGTCAATCACAAGTTCTTCAATAATAACCTCCTTCGATGTTGGAGGGGCTTTATTAACATTCTGATTTAAATCAGACGATGATGACTAAATAGTTGGTCTTAATTTTCTAAAGTATTTTTCCATAACTGCAAAATAAAAAATTAGTTAGAACTAATATTTACTAATTCCATAAAAGAGGTAGTAGCTGTCAAATATACTAAAATATAATTGGATCTCCTTTTCTTTTATTATATATATGTATATATATATACATATATATATATATATATATATTCCCTACTGTTCAGAAGCCTCAAAAACTCATTCCCTACCGCAATAACTTTGTTAAACTATTGATCAAAGGGTCATGCATGTATTCGCTAAAACATCCCAAAATCTTATCGTGGAATAAATATTATAAAACTTGTCGATATAAAAAGCAAATGTGACGGAAGAAAAAAAAGTCAAGGAAAACAGTTAGACATGCTAGCCTCGCCTTACCTTCTCGTGTCGATCGTTACTTGCCACTATACAAAGCTACCATTGAAGGTGATTGGACCACCACTTCTAACTTTTTTAAGGAAGATCTCAATTCAATAACTGCCAATGTCACTTAAAAACCCATGACTACTCTCCATGTCGCTATGGGTATTGCTATGTCCTTGAAATTTGTTCAAAACCTTGCGTGGTTAATGTCTAAATACTTCAATGTGAAAGAAAATTTTTGGAACACCCCTCTTCATATGATCTTTCACAAATCACATTGACGGTGGCGACACGACACACTTCAAGACAGGGTCTTGTTCAGTTATCAAAGATTTTGATATATATATATATATATATATAACTTGTATGTTTAAAGTTTTGTGTGAGTGAGTGATTTTAAGTATTTTTTTAGAAAACATTTTTCGTAAAAGGGTGAGTGACAAAATGGTGAGGATATTATCCTAGGGATAGTAAATTTGCGAAACACTTTGTGTGTGAATGCCACTATTTTGTTGTATCATTTTCATTCTCTGTACCTATTATGTTCATTAGTGGAAGTTTTATTCATAGTTTGGCCCATAGATGTAGCCCAAATTGGAGGGTGAACCACGTTAAATTTCTACGTGTCATTTTCTTGTTTATTTTCCCTTTGGGATTTAATTCATAATTTTTCCCAACAAGTAGTATCAGAACAAAATTCAGTTCTGTGTCAAAGCATTTTCATCAAAGATGGAGGTAAAAATAAGCAAGATGATTAGCATAAATGGCTCCAACTATCATATATGGAAGAACAAGATGAAAGATCTTCTATTCATCACAAAAATGCATTTATCGTTGTTTACCACAACAAAACCTGAAAATAAATCGAACGAGAAGTGGGCATTTGAGCATGAACAGGTATGTAGTTTTATTTAGTAATTTGTTAAAGATAATGTGTATAATCATATCTGCAACGAGACTCATGCATGAATGTTACGGGACAAGCTCGAGGAGTTGTATGCTTCAAAAATTGGTAACAATAAATTATTTTACCTAACAAAATTAGTACAGATAAAATATCGAGAAGGTACCTCTGTGGTAGATCACTTGAATGAATTTCTGGGGATAGTGGACCAATTATTAGGAATGGACATAAAGTTCGATGATGAAGTGCTTGCCCTTTTCATCTTACCTCCTTGCCAGAGTTTTGGGAGACTTTGAATATTTCAATCACCAATTCTCCAGTTGATGGTGTTGTTAACATGGAATCTGTAAAAAGTAAAATTCTGAATGAAGAGATGAGACAGAGATCATAGAGTTCAGCCTCTTCAACACAGTCAGAAGTTTTGGTCACAGGTTCTAAGGGGAGGAGAAAATTTAGAGGTCTAAATTTTAAAGATAAGAGAAAAGGAAGATCAAATAAATATGCAGACATTGAGTGTCATCATTGCAAAAAGAAGGGTCACATTAAAAGGTTCTACTGGAAGTTTAAAGAAGAAAAGAACAGAGGCAAAGAAGTCAAGAAAGATGATGACAGTGATGATGAACACGCATCGACGGCTACCACGATTGATAACTTTCACATCATCTCATATGATAATGAAGTGAATAGTGCATCCTGTGAGTTTAACTAGATAGGTGACAGTGGTGCCACTATTTATGCCACATCACATAAAGAACTCTTCTCTATCATATAGTCAAGGAGATTTTGGTGTTGTTAAAATGAGAAATAGCAATTTAGCTAAAATCATTGGAATAGGTGATATTTACTTGGAGAAAGACAATAGCATGAGACTGCCTCTAAAAGATGTCAGACATGTTCCTAATCTTTTCCTAAATTTGATCTCAGTTGACATACTTAATGATGAAGGTTTTGCAATACTTTCAAAGATGACAAATGGAAATTTACTAAAGGCCCCTTGGTAATCGCCAAAGGTAAGAAGTGCTCAAAGTTGTATATGATGCAGACAAAGGTCTTCAATGATGTTGTGAATCCAGTGGAGAAAGATGATGCAATTGAATTGTGGCACAAGAGACTCGATCATATGAGCAAGGGGGTGACTCAGTTGGTGAAAAAGAATGCATTATTTGGAGCTGACCAGGTATATTTAAAGAAGTGTGCTAATTGTTTTGCAAGAAAGCAAAATAGGGTTGCTTTCAAAAGTTCCCCTCCTTCTAGAATGAATAATGTATTGGATTTGGTACAATCAGATCTAAGTGGGCCAATACCAAATTCCCTAAGTGGTGCTCAATACTTTGTGACTTTCATTGATGACTATTCTAGGAAGACGTGGGTATACACTTTGAAGAATAAAGATAAAATGCTAGATGTTTCCAAGAAATTTCATGCCTCGACCGAAAGACAAGCTAGGAAGAAGTTGAAATGCATCCGAACAGACAATGGTGGAGAGTACACTAGACCATTTGACGTTTATTGCAAAGAGCATGGTATTCAATATCAGACTACTCCTCCTAAGACACCGCAGTTAAATGGTTTAGTTGAGAGGATGAACAGGAATTTGATGGAGAGCTAGATTCCTACTCTCACATGCAAAGTTGCCTAAGAGATTTTGGGGTGAGGCTCTATTCACAACAGTTCATGTATTAAATTTCTCACCATGCATCCTTTTACAGTTTGATGTTCTGAAGAAAGGATGTTTCCTATGATCATCTAAAGGTATTTGGTTACAAAGCTTTTGTCCATATCCCTAAAGATGAGAGATCTAAGCTTGACATCAAGACTCGCCAATGCATATTTTTTGGTTATGGAGAAGATTAATCCAGCTATTAGTTTTATGATCCAGTCTAAAACAAGTTGATTCAGATCTATGATGCTATATTTGTCAAAGATCAAACCATTGAAGATATTGACAAAGTGAAAAAGAATGTTCCAAGAACTAATGGTGACCTGGTGGACTTAAAATTAATTCCTCCAACCAAAATGCCAAGACAATTTAGAGATGAAATTGAAAATCTCTAGCCGAACATAGTTGATGATGATGCTCCTATTCAAAATCAATCCAATGAAGATTCTGATGAAGATGATATCCAGAATCAACCACCAGCACCAGAGACTTCTCAAGTTCGAATAAGGAGATCTACACTAGTAAGACAAGCCACTACTAGATACTCCAGTGATCAGTATGTGTTAATTACTAATGGGGGGAGATCCTGAGAATTTTAAAGAGGCTATGATAGATGAATATAAGATGAAATGGTTTGAAGCTATTCAAGATGAGATGAATTCCTTACATGAGAATAAAACTTTTGAGCTGGTAAAGTTGCCAAAAGGCAAGAAAGCTTTGAAAAATAAGTGGATGTTCAAGATCAAGCATGATGAACACAATCCTCATCCAAGATTTAAAGCTAGATTGGTTGTTAAAGGATTCAACTTCAGAATTGATTTTGATGAGATAATTGCACCATTTGTGAAAATGACATCAATCCGGATAGTGCTCAGTTTAGCAGCAAGTCTAGACTTATAAATCGAGCAATTGGATGTCAAGACAACTTTTCTTCATAGAGATTTGGAAGAAGAGATATATATGGAGAAGCCAGGGGGTTTCAAGGAAAGAGGGAGGGAGGACTATGTGTGTAGATTGTTGAAAAGCCTTTATAGTTTAAAACAAGCATCAAGATAGTGGTATAAAAAAGTTTGAAACAATTATGGGGGAGCAAGGCTATAAGAAGACTACTTTAGATCATTGTGTTTTTGTACATAAATTCTTTACTGATGGTTTCATTATCCTTTTACTTTATTGATGTTTTGTTGATTTTTTTGCCAAAATATCAATAGAATTAATATTTTGAAGTAGTTAAGCAAGTCTTTTACTATGAAAGACTTGGACTAACAAAGCAGATTCTTGGCATGTCGATTATAAGAGATAGGGGCACCAAGAAATTATGGTTATCACAAGAGAAGTATATTAAGAAAATACTTCAAAGGTTCAACATAGATAAAGCTAAAGTGGTTAGTTGTGCTCTTATTAATCACTTTAGGTTAAGTATTAAGCAATGCCCTTCGGTGGATGAAGAGAAGGAAGAGATGATGAAATCCCCTATGCTTCTGCAGTTGGAAGTTTGAGGTATGCCACGGTATGTACACCGCCAGCTATTACGCACGCAGTTGGAGTAGTGAAAATGTTCTTTTCAAATCCTGGTAAGGAACACTGGGATGTTGTGAAGTGGATTCTCATATATGTACGTGGTACTTCCAAAAGATGCTTATGTTTTGAAACTATTAAGCCTGTGTTAGTTGGTTACATAGATGCAGACATAGCCAACGATGTTGACTCAAGAAAGTCTATTTCAGGTTTCCTAATTATCTTCACATGAGGAGCCGTGTCATGTCAATCAAAATTGCAGAAATGCATTGCTATATCCACCACTGAAGCGGAATTTATTGCTACAACTGAAGTATGCAAGGAGCTCCTACAGATGAAGAAGTTCTTAGAAGAACTTGGTTTTCAGCAGGATACATATTAAGTATTTTGTGACAGTTAGAGTGCTATTCACCTTGGGAAAAATTCCTTATTCCATTCAAGATCAAAGCATATTGATGTAAGATATCACTAGATCAGAGAGGTGTTAGAGAAGAAGTTATTACAACTTGAGAAGATTTATACGGATGAGAATGGATAAGATATGTTGACAAAAGTTCTACCCAGGAGAAAGCTTGAGTTCTGTTGATCATTTGCAGGAATGATAATAAATACCATGTAGTTGGTAGGGGAAAAATTGTAAGGTGATACTGACATATATGGTATTGTCATTCTAGATTTAGGCATTTTATTAAAAAAAAGCAAGTTGCTGAGAACAACTTACATGAAACTTGTCCACAAGTTATGGACAAGTGGACAAGTTGCATGCAAGCTGTGGCAAAGGTGATAGAGGGTCCATATAATGACCCTCCCTCCCTCTTTCATATGTGTGTGTTTTAATACATGTATATGTGGTGAGGTAGAGAGACTTATGTGTTTGAAATTTTAGGTTAGAGAGTGATTTTGGGTATTTTTTAGGAAACATTTTTCTTAAAAGGGTGAGTGAGAAAATAGTGAGGATATTATCCTCGGGATAGTAAATTTGGGAAACACCTTTTGTGTGAATACCACTATTTTATTGTATCATTTTCACTCTTTGTACTTGCTATTTTCATTAATGGAAGTTTTATTCAGAGTTTGGCCCGTGGATATAGCCCAAATTAGAGGGTGGACCACGTTAAATTTATACGTGTCATTTTCTTGCTTATTTTACCTATGAGATTTAATTCATAATTTTTCCCAACACGTTGATACGTTGAGTTTTGTTGTGACAAATTATAATAATAAATATATTACGATTTCAATATTACAGTGGCAACTGTAGCTACAATGTGTAATTTAAAACTTGATAATGACATTCAAATTCCATTATATTTTTCTTTAAAAGAAACTAAGATTCTAAAAAAGAAAAAGTCTTGAATTTGGGGTTTGGTTATGTAAGAACTCTCTTAGAAAAATGATCTTATAAAAGTTGGTCTAGTTGTTAGTTTCGTTAACTCAGCAACAAAGTTGAAGCATGTTGTTTAATTGTTAGGGGCACACTTAAAGGTCATTGACATGATGTTATAATAAAAAGGATTAGACATCAGATAAACTCAAGTTTATAATTTCTAAATTGATTATTAAGCCAAAATTAACAATAGCATAGTTATAAAGAGGAATAAATAAAAAATACTCAAACTCTTCTAACGTCTCTCTCTTGAAAATAAAACTGCAAAGCTTGATGTGATATATCAAAATCTCTTAATTTGTTGGATTTGCCTTAAATACCAAATTTATTGGTTTGTCTTTTAACTAATAAAGTGGTTGCAATTTTAATGATATAATTAGTTAAAGGTATTCTTTATTTTACGCATATTTGTTTAATTAAATGATTTAAAAATAAAGCCTATCAGATAAATATATATTGTAAATAAAATTATGATATTTATATTGCATTTATATATTATTTATAAATTGTTCTTAATCATTGTTCTATAATATAGAAATTAATAAAGTGTAAAAGAACTAAAATACATTATATTTTTTCTTAAGAAGGAAGCAGTCGATTTTATAAACTAAAATATGGAGATATTTAAATAAATATGTGGATACTTAATAGAGAACAAATTCACTAGCCTATCTTGGTATGAGAATTCTATTTGAAACATCACTTATATATCTATGAAAATTCTCATTACGATAATTGTATAAGTAATTCTTAGACTTAAGATCTGCAAAGTATCTATATAGATATTATTATATTTCGATATTAATTATGATTTATCCTAGTCAAGAGTAGCTCAAACAATAGTTATTTGATATATTATAAACTATATGGAAGTATTTGAATGATTAATATATGATTTGTCATCCTAAATTGATCAGGGAGAATTTTCTGTTGTTCTTAATTAGTCCTAATTCGAAAAATCCTTAGCTAAGGTAGAAGAAGGGATTAAATATAGTTCTTAAATGTTATTATTATAATCAATTATTAATAGTAGAGAATTAAAATGATTGGACTCAAATAAAGTAAATATTAATTTTATACTCTATAGCTATTCGAAACATTATGTGATGAAAAGATTGAATTATGCAAAAAATTCATATATGAAAAGGTTAGTCATAATTACTTTGACATTCCTAATATTAGGTGGTTATGATGTGTAGTTAGACATAATCTTGATATGTGAATATAAAATATTTAATTAGAGAATTAAGCTAAATTAAAGAAGTTTACTTTATCTAATCTTGAATCTGAGTTAAGGTCATAATTATATCTATTATGAGAATATTTAGGAATTTAATGAGTCACACACAAAGAACAGTTAATGAGGAGAAAATGTAATTTAATCAAGTTAAACATGATTATAAAGTTTGGGAAACTTTAAGATAAAATATGAGATATTTAATAAATAAGAACTGTTATGAGATATTGGATTTTATTTGGATGCAATTGATATTTATTTAGAATTAATTGTAATTATAGTTGAAATTTCATTAAAATTAGAATTTTATTTTAATTAAATTACTAAAAAATTCAAACTCTATTATAAATAAGCTGAAGCTCTATACTAGTTAGTACTTCTTATATAATCATCTCTATACCACTTATAGAGTTTTTTCAACATATTTGTATAGAAATAGTTAGAGAAGAGACACCCGTGTGACAATGGGTGGTTACTATAAATCAATTCTAAAAATATTTCAAAAAAAGGTAATATTTACGTTTATACTTATTATGTTTATGTATTAATTATGTTATAGAATTTAAGTGATTTGGCTTTCTAAAAATCAAACAATTTTTTTAATTCTACTGAGCATGGGATTAATGTCACTATGATTTTTCAACAGCTAAACTAATATATAACAATGCTCTGAATGACTAAAACTATGAGAAATAAAATTAAATGACATGCTTCAAAAAGGTTTAAAACATATGGTGAACTTTATGTTACTTTTTTTAAAAAGAGAGATTGAGAAAAAGTAATTAAATTTGAATGATATAATACACATAATTTCTTGTAAGAAAATTTTTTATCTTCACCAATTTTCTTTTATTCACTTAAATTACAGTTTGATAATTATAACTAATTATATTGTAGTCTCATGAGGGCATCATATGCTCTATTTAACTTTTTCTCATTCATATTCTTTATTTTGTTAAGGTAGAAAATAGTTTGTTACATAATTACTAGTATATTTGTAAGTCAAACTAAATAGGGAAAGGAAAAGCTACCAAAATTGAGAATTATAAAACAAAAAGGTAAAGCAAAAGAAATCAAGTGTCAAGTGACCTAAAAGGGGACTTCAATTTTCACTAGAAGAAGATGTGATCCCTAGTTTGAGGGGCCTCTTCATATAATAAACTTAAGTTATTGTCCAAGGAGACTCTTCTAACAATGTCAAATGTTTGGAGCTTATTTCTAATGGCCAGCCACAACAAAAAGAGCATTTAGGACTTTTTTTTTTTTTAATCACACCAAACTCCTCCAAGAAACCTTATCAGATAACTCTTTGAATAGTGTAGCATGAATGAGTGGTGAAAATTCTTGAGTTATTGCTCCTCCAGATCATCTTATCCTCCTGCTCCTCATCTAATGTATAGTTACGCACAACATCCATAATTTGGTTAAAACTTCGAAACCTGTAAACTCCTTCACTATCTCTGAGAACCTCTGCCATTCTAGCATCATCCATTCCTCGGAGTTTATATAGAGGACCTAGGTCATTCCAATTATCATACTAAAAGTAGGCTCTATTTCCATTTCTAATGCTTATCATTTTCATCTCCTGTTTTAACGTGTTCTGGATTTTCAATAATTGGTTTAGAGAGAAAAGAAACTAGCTAGGTCATTCACTAATGCTTTAAAAGCTTCTATTTTTGATAATGTAAGAGTGAAGTCATCTCACCCAAATTCCAGATCCTCTTTGCCATCAATGTTTTAGTAGTGAGCCTCACTGATTTGTTCCCTAATCCACCATTGTCTTTGGGTTGACAAACCTTAGCTGAAATTAGGAATTGAGCCTCCCTCCAATCTTCAAAACTAAAGGAAAATCCTTACCAGCCTCTCAACTTCTTTGATCAAATTAATGGGTAAGAACATATGACTGCACCCAGGTATACTCGAAGTTGTTCAAGAACCACAGTAACTAAATAAAGTCTCCCAGTAAATTTGAGATATCTATAGGTCAGATGATAAATCGTTTTCCCAACAAAATCTAGCAGAGGTTGATAATCATTTAAGGAAAATATTTTTATCTGAAATAGGGATCCTCGGGTACTTAAATGGTAAGTTATGGACCTTGATGCCTGTAAACCTTGTCTAATTCTCAGCCTGTTTCATTACTTCTGCATAGATGAATAGGGAGCTCTTTTCAAGATTTGAAAAACCTAAGATTTTGTTAAAGCTGATAATAGTATTTATGAGAGGCGTGACTAATCTATGCTCTGCTCCACAAAAGAGAAGTATGTTATCTGCATATATCAGATGAAACAACTTCAATATTTTGCATTTATAATGCGAAATGAATTCTTTATGTTCCTTAATTCTCCTTGTCCTCATCCTCATTAAAATGTGTATACAAATCGTAAATAAATGGGAGGACATCAATCTACCCTATCGAATTCCTTTAGCTTTATGAAGCGGAATGGCTGGTTCACAATTTACTAATATAAAATATGATACTGAAGTAATGCATTGAGTTATCCAGGACACCATGGTTTCAGGGAAGCTAAAGGCCGTGAAAGCATCAATTGTAAACCCTCAATTCCCTGATTCTTACCCTTCATTAAGATCCAACTTCATAGAACAACTCTTCATATGTTTCTTGCTCTTGTACCCCTTAAAGATTTCCTAAACTATTAAAGTATTTATCTCCCAAACTCCTTCCTTTGTTAAAGGCGTATTGGGAAGGGTCTATAGTTAACTTAAGCACCTTCTTGAGTTTTTGAGAAGTCAACTTGGATACAATTTTGTAAACAACATTACCAAAAGAAATCAACTTACATTCATTAATTATTTACTTTAGGAATGTGGCACGGAAAAGGTCCTATTCCACTCCTTAAGTAATCTACCCTTGTCAAAGAAGTCTAGAACGACTTTTGTGATCAACTGGCCTATTAATTCCTAGTTTATTAAAAAAAAAAGGGCATTCATTCCATCAAGGTCAACTGCAGTATCAAGTTTCATCTTAAACACCACCTTCCTAACATCTGAGACACTGGAAGATTTAACCAGCTTAAGCTTCTGTTGAGGAGGTAGGGAATGAGGGGATGGATTGCTTTTTCAATTCCAAACAACTTTGGTAAACTTCAGAGGGCCCTAATGTGCTCTTAAAGTTTTGGAGAATCATCTCCTTGATTTCCATTTGTCCCTCCATGAATACTCCATCATTATTCTTCAGGTAATAAATTTTATTAGAATTCTTCCCATTCAAGATGAAATTATGGCAGAACCTAGAATTTTTATCTCCATCCTTAAACCACCTTATTCTAACCGTATGCCTCATCAACGAGTGATAGTTTTCTATTGACTGAGAACATTTAACTAACACCATTTTCTCAAAATTCCTTCTGGTTGTGCCAGTAGGGTATTTGTGAAGTTCCTTTTGAGCATGCACTAACTCCTCCTTTGCTTTGCAAGTGCATTCTTTTGTATCTTTCACTTTTTCTTTATATAAGAGAGTGAGTTTGTTCTTAATCGATTGACGCTTTTCTTAAATAAATGAAAGCTTCAACACCTATATATAAACTCATATTCTATTTCCTTGATCACAGTCTCCTTGAACCTCTCCATCTTTACCTGTTACCACCTTTATAGGGGTATGATCTAAATGGTTGGGAGCATAAAACTGAGCTAAGCTTTGAAGAAATTTCGTAAGTCAGTATCTGATTAGTGCCCCTTTGTAGATCTGGCAATTCTAACCTCACTTGGTAGGAGCACCAGTGCACTACTGGCAAAGGGACTGTTGAGAATGAATTCAAAATTTTAAAGTTTGTTAAAATTTCTTTAGAATAAGTCTTAGATTATCTTAGAATAGATCTTATATTATTTTTAATCTTATCTTAAAATAGATTTTAATTTTTTATATTTTGCCTATATAAAGTAACCAAGTTTAATAATAAGATATGATGGGTGTGTTAATTATTATTTAATCTTTATCTTATCCCATCCTATTCATCTTCTTTTCTTCAAAATTCCATCATGGTATTAAAGTTTTAGATCTTTGAGGGACTGTAAGATTAAGTGAGAAAATATAAAGATAGAGTTGTCATGGCTGTGAGCAATTCAACATTTATCTCATCTCTAAGTTTCAATAGTGAAAATTATCTAGTATGGGCTGTTAAGATGAAAGCTCATTTAAAAGGTCTTAGCTTGTGGTAGTGGGTAGAAAATGAAAGGGAATTACAACCTCTGGGAAACAATCCAACACTTAATCAGATAAGAGCTCATGAAGAAGAAGAAGCAAAAGCTCCAAAAGCTTTATCTATAATTCATTCTGCGGTCTCAGAAGTAATTTTCACAAGAATAATGACTTGTGAAATAGCTAAGGAAGCTTGGGATATGCTGAAAGAATTATATCAAGAAAATGAAAGAACAAGAAGGATGCAAATCTTAAATCTCAAAAGAGATTTTGAGACCTAGAGCATGAAAGAAACGGAGACTATACAAGAATATTTTGATCGGTTGATAAATGTGGTGAACAAAATTCGACTGTTAGGAGAAGATTTACTTGATAGTAATATTATACAAAAAATGCTTATAAGTTTGCCTGAAAGATTTAAGTCTAAAATTTTATCTCTTGAAGATTCAAGAGATATCAATCAAATAACTTTACCATGATTGATTAATGCTTTGCATGCTCAAGAGCAAAGAAGAGCAATGAGAAACCAAGAAAGTGAAAGATGGTACAGGGAGCTTATTTAGCAAAGCTTCTGTTATTAAAGAAGAACGGAAACATTCCTCAATGTGGCCATTGTGAGAAGTTCAGTCATGAAGAGAAAGATTGTTGGCACAAAGGAAAGCCTCAATGCTATAACTGCAAAATATTTGGTCATCTGCAAAAAAAATTGCAGAGTTAAAAAAGAACATGCAAATTTGATTGAAGTGACAAAAAAAGAAAAAAAATTTTAGATTTATTGGTGAGAAGTGCACCAAAATGTATTTAGAAAGACGTGCTCCAATAGTTGTAAGTTGATGAGAAGGGCATCAACGGTGAAGAGAAATGCTTCACATAAGATTTTGAAGATTAGGAAAGAAGTGTTCCATCTTTAAAATTTTGAATTAAGAAGGAATGTTGAGAATTAATTCAAAATTTTAAAGTTTGTTAAAATTTCTTTAAAATAAGTCTTAGATTATTTTAGAATAGATTTTATATTATCTTTAATCTTATCTTAGAATAGATTTTAATTTTTTGTATTTTGCCTATATAAAGGCAACCAAGTTTAATAATAAGATATGATGGGTGTGTTAATTATTATTTAATCTTTATCTTATCTCATCCTATTCATCTTCTTTTCTTAAAAATTACAGCAGGGGTATAGTTCCATATTCGCCTATTACCAGAAATAGTAAAGAATGCTATTTGGGAACACACGGGAAAAAAAACTTCAGACAATTAACTATTAATATAAATTAAGTGACTTATTGTTGCAATCTCTATCCTTCTCTCTAATTTATGTTTTCTACAGTATCCATGCTAAATTAGGTATGATTAATCAATATAAATTGGAACTATATGGATCTCGACCGTTTGTGTGGGAAAAATATTATGCCTGTCTATCAAGAAAAAAAAAAGGTTTCTACATCGGCTCTACTATGTGAAGGTGGACCTACATTAGAACCTGACCCAATAATTACTGTTTTGATAAAAATTTCAAACTTCAGCTCTGTACAAGATTTCACTAGAAGTAAATAATTATATTATCATGGTCTCTAATTCTCTTGGTCCTGTAATATTATTCATCACAATTTACTCTTGAATCAATTCAAAATCTACGCTTGGCATGCATTTCAAACAAAATTTCCGAGAGTCCATATGTTATCTCCTACTGATAGGGAAGGGCAGATATGTAGCATCTTAAAAATATGAAAAGAATAAACCTTGAAGCATATCTATATGCGTCAATCTATTATGTATAATGATGTATATTTTGAAGTCACACAGTTCGTCTCTTAGAACAGACATCTTATCTCTTAAAATAAGATAACTCGTGTCTGAAGTTTCTTCTTACATACACTTTCTTTTCTCATTATCAATATTTTAAAAACCGGACCGGACATTGAACCGGTTAAAGAAAAGGTTTAAGGTTTAGATGTTCAACCAGTAGTGAACCGCTATCAAACCGAAATATAATAAATAAGATGAATTTTTTATAAGAATAAATAAAAATAAAATATTTTATTGAAATGAAAAATACACTAATGTTTATTATTATATAATGAACTAAAAATAAATAAATATGAGTCCAA
>JANJEY010000007.1:24098145-24113633 GCA_024703695.1 Erythroxylum cataractarum | reverse complement strand
GATCACTATCAATTCATAATAAAATGAACATCAAATAAATGAAATATGCCTTGCTTTATTTATTCATAATGTCTGTATATGACTATGAACAAAATGCGCTAAAGGGGATTGCCTTTAGGGCACTACTCTAACAACTTCAACTCATATTCACTCATACTCATGTCCCTCTATGTAAGATTTAGAAATTCTCTAGCCTTCTCTTGGACATAGACTTTCGAGAAGTATTTCTTCCTAAAAACTTCCAAAAGGTTTCTCTATGACAACACCGATAGTATGATCTAACTATGAGGCACTAATTCCCTTGAATGGAGTGCATCCCCTTGTAGTAAGCTAACTGCATAATCCAATTTCTCTTCATCAGAGTACTTCGTTTGAAATAGGACTCTCTCTATCCTTCTTAACCATGCTTCAGCCTCTCAGGTTTTGTAATCCCATTAAAGTCTACAACCTCATACTTACGGAGCTTATCATACTGTCCACTCCTCTCCACTAGAGTTTACACTGGAACTGGTGACACTTGGCTCATAACATGCTTGAAAGCCTGAGCAAAGGCTTGAAAGAAACGTAGATCCGTAGGGTTTACCTGAGGTATAGGAGGAGGAGGCAATGACACTTCATGTTGTACACTAGGTGTCTCAGAATAATTAGCAGAGTGTGTCCCCACGTCTTGTGGGACATAAGATTCATTCATACTTCCTTGACAAGAGTGAGATGGAGTCCTAACTCCTCGAGTTCTCTTTAGAGGTGGCATAATCACTCCTTCAATTTAAAACCATTCAAGAAATATTTAGTTCATGTTTCATGTGAGGTTCAAACTGGTATGTGTGCATATAAAACCTTCTTAAACCACGCTTTAAATAAAACAATTTCAAATCATGTAAAATAATATAAAAACAATGCATGTTGTTCATTTAAAACAATGCATATTCATTTCATATTTTAAAACTGCCCATTCATGCCAAGGATACTCCTAAAACTAGTCGCTCTAATATCATAGAATGTTGGACACCATTTCTGAAGTCCAACTTTGGAATCATATGAGTGTATTACCCTGTAGAGTTATTTCAATGAAATCTCCTTAGCCATCATTGGTTCATTTTTATTCTCATACCATTCCAAAAATTCCCTATTTGATCAATTGATGTACAACAATCCATTCTTACATTTATGTCCTCGATCATATTGCACCTATTTTGGGATAATAGGAATAACTTTCATTAGAGCTGTCTGATTAAGATCATTCTAGGATGGTTTCAAAGAGATCTTCTATATCTACAACTTTCTTGAAGATCCTAAAGAGGGATTTTACCATTTAGAGGGTAAAAAACCTGAATTTCTGAAAGTGTACAGTTAATGTCTACTAAACAGACATACAATGGACCAAAACGAACATAAACGGTGCTAAGGGTCTTTCTAGACCTGAGAAGGTCCGTTTAATGGACTTAATTTCTGTTTAACAGACATGGATGAGGCTAGGGGTCTTTCCAGACCCAAGAAGGTCCATTTAATAGACCTAAAGTTCGTCCAACGGACATAGGTGAGACAAAACTCACTCAAAAGCCTTATCAAAGGTTTCTACATCTATCCTAGCCTTACTTCCATCTGAATTGTCCTAAATTCACTTCCTCTAATGCAACATCATTTCATGACAATTCAACTACCAATTTTATTTCATTAAACTCTCTAATCTTTACTCATTTGATTTATCACTTACAACTAATTCTCAACATTCACAAATTCCTATCCTTCTTTTCTATAACATCTCACTTGTACGTAACAAGAATTTATGTTCCAAATTCATCATCTCAAGTTGATAACTTCTTCAAGTATACCTAATTTCAACTCAACATTATCCATACACAATTCATATTTCTTTATCATCAAAAGGAAAGAGTTTTACAAAGCTTTAATAGGCATTTGAAGCCACAATACATCATTGGTCTTATAAGCTAAAAATACAAAATATACATGTACGAGTAATACTTGAAATGTAGCTAAAGCCTTGTGTTTTCCATAAACTATTTTAAAATAAAAAAAATATAGATTTGGAGAGATGCCTACTCTCAATCACTCAATATCTGGCTCATCACCTGGAGATGGGGAGGAATAAGGGGTGAGCTTAAAAGCTCATGGGTAATAAGTTTACAATGGAGAAACAAGCAAAGCCATTAAAAATATTCATTTCCATAGAAAATTTGCATTGAATCCATAAAATACGTAGTTCTCAAATTCTCAACTTGTCAAACAATTCATAAACAATTTAAATCATGTATTCATCAAACTTGTCAACAAATCAAAAACACATAAACAATCATAATGGTTTAGGTAGATCCATAAATATGAGGGAGTTCTTGCGAATATCCACTAATAATATAATGGACTATCACAAACCCACATAATGGTTTTGCGTAGTTCATAAACATAGGGGAGTCTGTGAAGGAGTTCATGCCACTAGTGGGCAGGTGGGAGAAGCCTTTAACATAGTCAACATGCACGTGACATAACAAAATGGATCACCACAAACCCACACAAACATGAATTTCATGACTTGTAAACATATTACCCTAAACATAATATATTTGAAATACCATTTCCATCTTCATTTTATAAATCATCAACAAGATTTATGTACAAAACATGTTGCAGTTACTTAAATCATTTAAGGAGTAATAAATGCAATATTTATAAAGATTGAAATCATTTAACTTTATTGATTTGGAAAAATATTCATAGCTCATTAGTTCAACTATAAACATGTAACCCACCTAGATTCCTTGCTAAAAAAACTTGCTTAAAGTAGCCTCTCTTCTTACTCCTCTTGCCTTTATTGATTCACTTTAACATTAACAAAAATCTCATTCAATAGGAATACAAGGTGGGAACTCACAAAGCATATTCATTAAAATTAATTCTAGAATACTTAAACCCATGCATTTCCTAAGCTTCATGAACTAAAAACTTCCAAAAATCCAAAGGATTAAGAATGAACTTACTTTGAATCTTCACCAAATAAAGAGATTTTTACCTCAACTGGAAGCTCTTCTCTTCCTTTTCTTTTTCTCTTCTTGACCAAGCTCAAAAAAACACTTGAAATCTAAGAAAAGGTGAAACCCTAACTTGATCTTCCTTGTTTTCTCTCAAGAACAAAACCCTCTTTCCTTTCTCTCTCTTTTTCATTTTTTTCTCTTCTTTCTCTCCCTTATTCACATTTTTCTCCTTCTTAAGAGTAAGACTACACTTTCTTCTTCCAATTATACTCTTAATGAATGAGAAATGTCAACTTTTCCCTTCCTTTATGTTTTATGGCTTTTATACTTAGGTGATATACCAAAATTGTCCTTTATACTCACTTACTACTTTAATTCAACTAACTAATGTAATAAAATTCTACTAACATTGACATAATAATTAAATCCAAAAATTAATCTATCAAGACCTCATAGTTATTTAAATCATGTTTAACTCAACAAGAAGAAAAAAATTTGGGCCTAACAAGTAAACACATGAAGGTGAGAGACAAAATTAATTCATGAAATTAACACAAGAAATTGAATATTGAGCAACACCAAACTCACAATGTGAAATCGCGTAAGAAAATATACCAAATTATGAGAGAGGGTTTTAATTCTATAATCAATGTCAACCTAATTACTTTTGTGTTATTGTGGTGTTAGTTTTAGACTATTAAATAGTGGATTACTCTCTCGAGCTATAATCACCAAACCCTGATTAATAAACCCTAATTAAGTTGAGTTACCAAAATTGTAATCTCTTGATTAATTATCAGCTCATAACCTAATCGGGTCTTAAGCTTTCTAATAAACTACCAGGTCTCACATAGGATCTCTCTCCGCACAATTGTCGATTTGATTAATTGTGATATCTATTAGATTGTTTAACTCTCATTAAACAGCCTAATCATTTCACATTCGATTCACTTTCTTGATTTATTACCAAAGCGTGAAGTTATAGCAATCAATCACAACACCCAATCAAAATAACACAAAAATGACTATATTAACATTGAATTAAGTTTAAAACCCTGAAGAAAAGTTAAAACATCATCATCAATCCACAACCTATAAACATAATCATACTAATCTTACACATTTAATGAAGAAAATGACAAAGATGAAAAGAATGCCACTTGGATAGAACTAGGATGACTTAGGAAGGTAGCAGCATCGGAAGCCCTCTCCTCTTCTTTCTCTTCTTCTTCTTCTCTCCTCTTGAAGCTTTTATCAAAGTGGCAGAATGTAAGCTCTCTTTTTAAAGTGCTATTTTTTCCTTTTATAGTATTTCTAGTTAAGGCAAACATTGGGGTTTTTTGGGCTTTAAAAGTCCAAAATATCCTAGAGAAATTAAGTTTGATAAGTCGATTTGTGTTGTCTATTATATGGTCACGATCGTGGCCCTGACATTTACCTTTTATCATGATCATGGCACCACAATTGTGGCTCCTTCATCTTGCTTCTGTCATAATTGTGGCCTAGGTTCTGTTTCTGGCTTCCTTCGATTCTCCTCCGTTCTTCCATAATTGACCTGCAATATTAATAAACTCGTTAAGGCACGTCAAATAGACAAATTTAAGCTTAATGGCATACTTTAACCTATAAAACACTCAAAATATAATCCTAACCTAAATATGCATTAATTATTCAATTTAAAAACTAAATATATACTAAAATACCCACTAAAACATTACGTAGTCTACCACTATCAACATCCTCATACTTAAACTTTTGCTCGTTTTTAAACAAACACAAAACAAATAAACAAAAACACAAAACCTAAAATACACGCATATGTAATAATGGGACAATGACATTGAACTTTATGAAACAAAATTAACTACAAACACCATCTCTTAAGTTATTCTAAATTATTAACTTGTGAAGCTTATGTCTAAGTATTTCAGATTAAATATACATACTAATCAAGAAGTTAGTGGAAAGTTTATTCACCCCTATCACTTGCACACACATATTGATAATTATTCAGTCAATTAAAATTGTAACTATCCCTAAGTAGGTTTTCATGAAAAATCAAGCTATTCATAAAGATCGATAGACAAAATAATATTTTTGTTGATTTTTATTAACATGAACCTAGCCTTTTTACACAAAGGGAAACATTTTTGGGTAATGTTGATTTGGTACTCAACTAGGTCATGTTTTTATTAAGTGACTTGATTGGAATGTCATTATAGCCTTTTGACACGAAAGTAAACATTTGTAAATGTCCCCCGATTTCTCCACTATATCACATTCTCAACTAGCTACTAGCTCTATTGACACATTCACACAAATCACACCATGCAATCATAAACAAAACTAATATGTAAAATTCACATTCAAATGAAAACATATAATGCATGCAACCCTTCTTACACTTGGACATCACATTGTCCTCAATGTGAGAAGAACAAAAAAATAATACAAAAGGTGGGAATACAAATAACAAAATAAAAGAAACATGAAAACAATTGAAAATAATAATAAAATCAAAGACAAGGGTTAGAGTATAGAACCCTTCATGGCGATTGAGGTGGTGATAGCCAAATTGTTGATAGTGTCGAGGCTAAATCTACTTGACACCGAGAGTGTTTCCTTATCTTATAAGTGATTCAAAAGAGTAATAGATTAGTGATCTAACCCATTCCAACTTATTATGGAATTGAAAATAAATCTAACTACATAACAATTTAAATCTAATCAGTAAATGTACTAATTTAGTTTCATTAGCTTGACTTTACATCCTTGGAAGCTTGTTCAATTGTTTGAAAGGAAAAAAATTAGTTCCTTTTCCTTAGAAAACACTCCTCCGAGATATGGTTTGCAACGATGCCCATTGACCTTAAAGGTCTCCTTGTTTGGGTTTTCCAATTCAAGTGCTCCATGAGAAAACACTTGGGTTACTGTAAAAGGTCCACTCTAGCGCAATTTAAGTTTTCCAAGAAATAGTCTTAGCCTTGAATTGTATAGCAAGACTGTATCCCCAACCTTGAGATCCTTTGGCCTCAAATGAGAATCATGCCACTACTTCACCTTTTCTTTATAAAGTTTGACATTTTCATAGGCATTATGGCGAAACTCATTGAGTTTATTGAGTCGCAAAATATGATTTTTTACCTGATTGCTTCCAATCAAAGTTTAGGACCTTCATTTCCTAGAATGCGCGACTCTAATTTTACAAGAAAATGACATGCCTTCTCGTAGACAAGTCTAAAGGGGGTAGTGCTAATTGGAGTTTTGAAAGCGCTTTGATAAGCCCATAGGGCATCATCCAGTTTCAATGCCCAATCCTTTCTTGAAATATTTACCATTTTTTCCTGAAAAATGTTTAAGCTCCCAGTTTATAACCTCGACTTGTGCACTAGTTTATGGGTAGTAAGGGTGGCAACGTGATAGTGGACCTGTATCTTTTAAGGAGACCATTTAAAGATCTACTAAAAAAGTGTGCTTCTCCATCACTTATTATGGTTTTTGGCACCCCAAATCGATTAAATAATATTTTTATAAACTTTTGTGCAACTTTCCCATCATTTTTTGAAGATGTTATAGCTTTGGGCTAGCGAAATACGGGATCCATCCCCACTATAATGTACATGTTCCTTATGGAGGATAGGAAAGGTCCTATAAAGTTAATGCCCCATACATCAAAGACTTCAACTTCCAAAATGTTGGATAAAGGAATCTCGTCTCTTTTGGATATATTTGCTACTTTTTGACAGTAATTGCACTGTGGCATGAAAGCTTGAGCATACTTGAACAAAAATGGCTAGTAAAATCCACATTCAAGTAGTCGAGCAGCTGTGGTGGTGTGGTTAAGTTAGGGTCCCGTGAGGGTTTTTCTTGTATAGTATATTGCATGCAACTTTTTTTCTTTTCTTTGACCAAGTACATAATTGGCAGCTTGGTTGCTTGCACCATATATGACCTCAAGTGCGAGTGTCCAATTAGTTGGTGTCAAGATTGGAGTTGATGTTAGTGCCTCCTTTTAATTGATTAAATGCAAATAAACATTCATCATCAAAAAGGAAGGGAATATCCTTGACTACCAAGTTTGTTAAGGGTCATGAAATCTGTGAGAAATCTTGAATGAAGTGATAGTAAAACCTATCATGACCTAGGAATCCTCACACTCCTTTAACGTTGATTGGAGGTGGGAGTATCTCATTAACCTTCATTTTCCACTTCAAATTCAAAGTGAAAAATTTTGTGCCTAGAAATATTCTTACACCATAAAGTAGCCTTTTCCCAATTCAACACTAAGTGTGATTCTTCACATCTTTGGGGTACCCAGTCTAAAATGGTTAGGCACGTTTCAAAAGAATCTCCAAAAATTGAAAATTCATCCATGAAACTTCCATTATATGCTTGATCATATCCACAAAGATAGAGACCATGCACCTTTGAAATGTTGTTAGGGCATTGCATAATCTGAAAGGCATTCATCTATTTGCAAAGGTGTCATAAGGACATGTGAACATGGTCTTTTCTTGGTCATCGAGGTAGATGAATATTCATCGTACCTTAAATAACCATCCATGAAGCAATAAAAAGAATGACCAGCCACTCTTTCTATCATTTGATCTACTTTTTTCATGTGAGGGTTCAACCTATGTTGTCATTCCCTCACCACTTTACATCCTTCATCAAGGTTTATTAGATGCATATAAACATTAGGGCTTATACATCAAATGCTAGATATCTACCATCCCATAGCCTTGTTTCACTTCCTGACAGCTGCTACCACCTTACTCTCTTGATTCCTATCCAATTGATTAGAAATGATGATTGGTAACATTTGATCGTTACCTAGAAAGGTATATTTGAGATGTGTAGTTAGAGGTTTAAAATCTAAGGTAGGTGGTTTCTTTGTGGTGGGTGGAATGGGAGCTTCGATTTAGAATAGTATGTCTTAGTGAGTTTTAACATCCAACTCCTTCATCTCATCCATTCAGACTCACCCTTGTTTATATTCTCAACATCAATGTCTATCTACACTTCAGTTGTCTTTACTTTTGCAACACAATTCTCTACTTGTTCTTGCATACTTGCATTCATAATTTCAATTTTTATACACACACTATTTTCGTTCGAATTCTTTATGATCTTTTTCATATTAAATTCCACTTGATCTTCACCAATATAAAGCGTCAATTTTCCTTCATGGACATTAAATAATGCCTTTCTTGAGTTCATGAAAAGTCGCCCAAGAATTAGCAGACAATTCTTATCCTCTTCAAAGTTAAGAACCATAAAATCCACAGGGACAATGAACTTGTCCACTTGCATTAGAACATCTTCCACCAATTCAAATGGTCTTTTAATAGATTATCAACCTACTAAATTAACATTGATGTTAGCATTACCTCACTAAGCTCCAATTTTTTAATATTGATAAAGGCATCAGGTTGATACTTGCTCCTAAATCGTAGAGGCACTTTGTGAATTCAAGGTCATCAACCACTCAGGGTATTATGAAACTCCCTAGATATTTTAATTTGGATGGCATCTAACTGGTGATTATGGAACTATAGGTGTTAGTTAAAACTATCGTTTGGTTCTCTTCCCACGTACGCTTCTTTGATAATATGTCTTTTAAAAAGTTAACATATTTAGGCATATGTTCCAAAGCCTCGATAAATGAAAGATTTATTTGGAACTCTTTAGTTTTTCTATAAACTTCATAAATTATGAATCTAATTAATTCTTGTACAGTCTTTAAGGCTATCAAGCTTTGGGTGGATATGGTAGAGGAGTAAAATAAGGTAGGTACTTGTTTATATTTACTTCTGTCTTCTTTTCTTGATCTTTCTCAATAGGGGGAGGGGTTGCAACTTTTGTATTTATGGGTGGTTCCAGTTATTTCCCATTTCAAAGTGTAATAGCTTTAACCCTTGATTTTGTTTCAGAGGTGTTTGGGATATTCCTTACATTTTGTGCTGATAAGGAACTTTCCAATTGGCTCGTTTGAACTTCCAAATTATGGATGGAAGAGGCATGATTCTTTGTTACCTACTCAAATCCTCCTTCCAAATCTTTTTGATCATCATCTAAGCTTCCAAGCTTATCTAAAATCTTATCTAACTTAGAGTCCATTGAATTTGGTTTCTCCTGTGGGAAATCAGGTGGCTCTTGAGGTTAGAATTGACCTCCCACATTTTTCAATCAAGAGAAGTTAAGGTAATTTTTCTACCCAGGGTTATACATGTGCAGATAGGGATTATTCCCTCCACGTCCACCAAACTGTGCACTCATATAGTTAAATTGTTCTACCTCTTGGTCTTTTATCAGGAAACAATGAATGGTGTTATGGTTCATTTGCCCGCACAACTTGCATTTTTGTTGAATAGCTTTAACAGGAGCTGAGGAAGAAATCTTCATATTGTTTAGTTATCGAGTCAAGTTGTCAATCTTAGCTTGCATTTCTGCAAGTAGTTAAATCTCACTTTTTCTCGCAAAGGGTGGGTTGTCTACTTCTATCTATTGTCCACAAATAACTATTAGTAGCCATTTCTTCGAGCAACTCTTCTACTTCATCAATAGTCTTTCGCATAAGTGATCTGCTCGATGTTGCATCTATGGTACCTCTTGTAGGTGGATTGACTCCACTATCGAAAGTTTGCAAAAGGAATTCTTTTCATAGTTTATAGTATGGACACCTCCTTTCCAATTCCTTATATCTCTTCTATGCCTCATAAAGTGATTCCCAATCAGTTTGTTAGATATTCATGATTTCTTTTATCATCTTCGTCATCGTAGTGACAGGAAAATACTTGTTTAAGAATACATATAGCAATTGCTCCCATATTGTGACATTTAAGGGGCTTAGCGAGTGATACTAAGCTTTGAATTTATCCCTCAGCGTGAACTGGAAAAGCCTCCTTCTAATAATGTCTTCTGACATCCCATAATATTGGAACGTATCACATATTTTGAGGAAGTTCACAATATGTGCATTGGGATCCTCGTCAGTAATTTTATAATATTAGACATTTGCAATATGTTCAATCAATTTAATCTCAAAATAAATAGCTTAAACTGGTGGTCAGGTTACTCTTTGATTGGCAATGTTGAACCTAGGACTTATGAAGTCCATGAGGGTTCATTGCTGGTTGCCTTGATGTCCTCTTTAATTAAGCCTTGTTGAAATTCTTTTGCTACTGGTTCCTCTATTTCTTCTTCTTGATGTTTACCCCATTGAATGACTCATTCTAAGCAAGTGATGTCGAGTTCTAAGGTTTTCGTGATCTGACTTATACTTCGAGTAATTCTCATATTGATGCAATTGCATTACATAAGAGTGGTGAAAAGGCCTTTGAATACTAGAACTAAACTAATCTTACTAATTCCCAATAATGGTGCCAAAAACATGATGATGGGCAAGCTTTACAATTTATAAGTCCTTAAAATACTACAAGCGCATAAGTCGTGAATTATAGTACGTAAGGTGCCGATCCGATAAGGAGTTGTGAACTAATCTAATCCTAAGTTATCTAATGCTTAAAAAATTAATAAATGAAAATAAAAACTGAACAAAAAGTAAACACGTGAAGGTTAGTGATAAAAATTCATTCGCGAAATTAACGCAAGAAATTAAATATTGAGCAACACTAAATTCAGAATGGGAAATCACACAAGAAAATTTACGAAATTATAAGATAGGGATTTATCATATCATCAATACTAACCTAATCACTTTTGTGTCATTGTGGTGTCGGCTATAGAGTATCGTAGGGTAGGTTACTCTCTTTTATGTTATAATCCCTAAACCCTAATTAATAAACCTTAAATAAGTTGAGTTACCGAAATTGTAATCTCTCGATTAATTTTCAGCTCACAACCTAATCAGTTCTTAAGCTTTCTAATAAACTACCAAGTCTCACACGAGATCTCTTTCCATACAATTTTTGATTTGATTAATTGTGTTATTTAATAGATTATTTGACTCTTATTAAACACCCTAATCATTTCACATTTAATTTACTCTCTTGATTTATTACAGAAGAAGTTATATCAATAAATTATACACGCAATTGAGATAACAAAAAAACGACTATATTAATATTGAATCAAGTCTAAATCCCTAAAGAAAAGTTAGAACATCATCATCAATCCACAACCCATAAACATAATCATACTCATCTTACACATTCAATAAAGAAAATGAAAAAGATGAACAAATGTCACTTGGATAAAATCGGGAATACACGAGAAGGTGGTGGTGTCAAAAGCCCTCTCCTCTTCTTCCTCTTCTCTCTCTTCTTTTTCTCTCCTTTTGAAGCTTTTCCCAAAGTTGCATAATGTAAGCTCTCTTGTAAGGTTCTATTCTTTTCCTTTTATAGTTTTTTTAATTAGGGCAAACTCTGGGGTTTTCCTAGGTGTCAAAAGTCCGAAATGTCCCTAAAAAATGAAGTTCGGTAAGTCATTTTGTGTTGTCTATCATGCAGGCCACATTTACCTTCTGTCATGATTGTGGAAGATGATGCGATGATTGTGGCTCCTTCATCTTGCTTCCATCACAAATTTTCCCCCTATTTTTCTAGTGCAATTTTTTATAGGCTATTGGGTTCAGAATATAACCAATGATGCAAGCTTATTGAGGGGATATTCAAAACATCATTTGTATGCTCCATAGACACTATAAAAAAGGAAAGAAACACTAGAATTCATAAACATATGAAAGAGGAGAAGCATGTTGTAGCTAAAAAAATGTTAACTTGATAAGGTAAATTCTATAGCACATAGGGACTAGGAAAAAGCCAGCTTCAAGATGAGGAACTTGTGACACTAGTAAGGTTATAACTTGTGTAATTCTTACGATCCGAATTCTCTCTCTTGTGTCCTCTTTTAGTTACTAAGGTAGCTAGTCTATTATATTGAGCCATTGTAATGATGTACAAGTTTAGCTTTTATTAATAAAATTCATTTATTTTCTAAAAAATATTAACTAAATAGAAAGAATAATATGCTTCAATGCAAACAATAATAGTATTCAGTGACTTCAATACGATTGGTATAAACGAAAGTTACCACTCCATATTTGAAATAAGCAATAGCTTTAATGAAAAATGGGAACACCATATTTGATGAAAAATCATACCTTTTCTCAATACAAACTATTTTGGTACTCTATCTATTCAATATTAAGTTTAAATAGAAAAGGTATCATCATTTATAAGGAAGGCATATTATGCCTTAATATAAACTATATCAATAATCAATACATCTAATACCATCTCTAAGTAAAAATTATACCTTGACATAATAGAAATTATACTAGTACTTTATTTTTTCAATACCACATTTAGGTAAGAGAATATCAATAATTACAAATAAGCAAGGTACTTTTTTAAATGGGAAAGTATTAGCTGAATAAAAAGAATACCATATCTCAATATAAATTGTACTAGCGCACAGAACATCTAATACTCTGTTTTCTCATGATTTTTTAAATAAGATTTAGTATTTACTTTTATTGGTATTGTGTCAATGTCTTGCATTAATTATTTAAACGTTCCTCTTTTCAACTCATCTTAAGTTTGTAACATATGTTATATCATTCTACTATATTTGAAAAATATACTGATGATTTCTATTTCAATGGTTGTAGATTGTGGAAGTCGAGGGTATTATTCATGGGAAGGTAGCACATGGAATTTGAAGATGATATGGTAGTTAGTTTTTATTTCAATAATTTAGGAACTATTTTGGAATAACGATTTAGAGACATATGTTATTGCTTTTTGTTATCAGTGTCTATGTGTTCATTATCTATCATTTGCTCATCATTGATGAACAACAAAATATGTTTTTGAAAAGTTAATTTTAAAGTTATAAATTTGTTTCCACATTAGTGTACCATTATTTATATAAGTTACACAAGATATATTAGTAACACTATTAGAATAGCATCAACAATGCTATAATAAACTAAACAATAACATTTTATCACTGTCATGGAAAACTTATCTATAACATTTTCAAAATGTTACAAAATTCATATCTATTACATATTAATGATGTTGCAAAAAGTTAATATATAACAATTCAAAAATGTTACAAATAGCTAATCAATAACATTTATAAAATATAATATAAAATCATTTGTAACTATCAATAAATGTTATAATAAACTCAACAACAACATTCTATCAATGTTATGGAAAACTTATTTATAACATTTTTAAAATGTTACAAAATTCATATCTACTACATGTTAATGATGTTGCAAAAATTTAATATATAACAGTTCAAAAATGTTACAAATAGCTAATTAATAAAATTTATAAAATATAATATAAAATAATTTATAGCTATCAATAAATGCTATAATAAACTCAACAACAATGTTCTATTAATGCCATGGAAAACTTATCTATAATATTTTTAAAATGTTACAAAATTCATGTTTATAACCCTTTAATAATGTTGCAATAGTTGAAAAATGTTATAAATAGTTAATTAATAACATTTACAAAATGTATCAAAAAAATCATTTATAGCTATTAATAAATGTTATAATAAACTTAATAATGACATTTAAATAAAATTATGAAAAAATCACTTTTAACATTTCAAAAATGTTACAAAATACATATCTACAACAATTTAAGAATATTAAAAAAGTTAATATATAACAATTTAAAAATGTTACAAATAACTCATTTATAGCATTTATAAAATGTAATATAAACGCATTTATAGCTATCAATAAATGTCATATTAAACTCGATAATAACATGTCAAAATTGTTAGTAAAGTATCATATCTTTGGTAACATGAGCTATCATAGTATACTTATTAGTGTTGCCATTCATATTTAATAACACTTATGTCGTTTTTGTTGTAATAAAAGTTGGAATAGGAAATTAATCATTTATATTTATTGTACTTAAAACATGAAATAAAAAACCTATGACTATTTTTTTTTCTTACCAAAATAATGGGGACTGGTACTAGAAGTAACAATGTCTTCCTAAAGCCTTATCTAAACAGTTGGCTATAAGACACTAGAGACGAAAAAGAAGTAGCATCAATTACAAGAGTGATGAGGCAGTTCTAGTAATAAGAGGTATTTGGACTTTGGCTGCTGCGATTGTGATCGTTTATGGGCGAATCGGCCCCTCCGACGATCGATTTTCCTCCTTTGATGCGGGAGCCAGGTCCCAGTCCTGGTCTCGCTGCTGTTGCGGTGGCTTCTGGGCAAGTTCCGTCACCGATTTCTCCAGGGGCGGGTTCGTGGATAGAAAAAGTTGGGTCCCATAAATCTCCAGGTAAGCTCTCTTATTACCCTGATGTGGTGAAGGATGGGGTTGTCTCTCCTCCGCCGGAACTGCTGCGTGCTGGAGCCCGTGCTTGGTCTCATGCGCTTGTGGGTTTCTTTTGGTCCAAACGCTTGGCGTTCCCTCTGGTGAATTCTTGGGCTAGAGCCAAATGGGGAAAGAAAGGGTTTGAGAAAGCCATGGTAATGGGGGATGGAACGATTTTGTTCAAGTTTTCGGTGAACTCCAATCTTGGGGAAATTTTGGATCTAGGGCCTTGGCACATAGGGGATCAGCCCTTGTTCCTTAGGCAGTGGTGTCCTGGGATAGGTCTCGATAGGGGTTCTGTGGAGGTGCTGCCCATTTGGGTTCACTTCCATGATCTTCCTTTGGAGTACTGGACATTGGAAGGGTTAAGCCATTTGGCTAGTGGGATTGGGAAACCTATTTCGATGGATACGAAGACGGCTGCCATGGATCGGATTGGGTATGCCAAGATCTGTGTGGAAGTGCCGAAGGATGCAGTTTTACCTGAATCGTTGTCCATTATGAGATTGAGTGCGAATGGGGAGTTGGTGCGTGATTGTATCTCGGTCTCTTATCCGTGGAAGCCCCATAAAGTTGTGAAGCAATGGGTTGCTACTGGACGAGTATTTCAATCTGGGTGGCAGGATGAGCTACTGTCGGAGAACAGGGACTTGGCAGTTCAGGGTACCACCTTAGTTCCGGGTCAAAGTTGCTGCCATGGGATGCCAGCGGAGACAAGTGGGGCGGGCTTGGGAGAATGTCAGGGGATTGTGGGTACAGGGGAACCTATCCAGGTTCAGAGCAGGCCACAAACGCCTAGTGCACATTCTGCCTTTGGGTCAGGAGAGGGAAGGTCTCTGTTAGACTTGGAGAAAAGTGTTTCTGCGGTTGGTCTGCCCCAATGCCCAGTGGCTCGGCCCACTGTGGCAGATCCCCTTGCAGAGCAGCAGCAGCTTTCTAATGCTATTGAGGAGGGTGGGATGGTAGGGTCTTCGAAGCAAGAGGAAGGTAGCCAGGAGGTAGATGAACCTGAGGTCAGTTCTAGGATAGCGGCTGGTTCCCCTTTAGAAGTCGGCGAGATCACACAGAGTAAGATAGGAATTAATAAGGGCTCGGTGGCTAAGAAGAAGAACAAGAAGAAGAAGCACAAAGGGGTGATCTCCCCTGAGTGTCTTTTCTGATATGACGA
>JANJEY010000007.1:23885766-23908869 GCA_024703695.1 Erythroxylum cataractarum | reverse complement strand
GAATTTGATTCTGAGCCCTTCATGAGAAGTGTAGTACTGTGTTTTATCTTTTCATGGGTATAAAGTATGCAATTTTTTGACATTTCTGCAAGGAGTTATGCTTGTTAGAAAATGACTGTTCAGTTCAGGTCAACTGTAGAGGCAGCAGCATTCACTGAATTGTTTGACCTAGTTAGCAATTGAATTTGATCTCATATTGTTCATGAAAGTTGTAGAAAACATTTTGATCTTTCTGTGCACATTTATTGTGTAATTTTTGACTAAGGAAATGGGAAGTTATTGAATTTACTAGATACTGCACTGGTTAGGAACTCATTGACTGGACAGAAACTTTGACTAGATCTTTGACACCCTTAGAGGTGAATTTGGCTTTTGTGTTCTTCATAAACATTGTAGATCTCTCTTTTCTCTATAAATAGACACTAAGTTTGTCCAATTTGGAGTCCAGAGTAAAGAGTTGTGACCTAGGCAAGTTGGGGAAGTCGGAAAAAGGAAAGTATCCAATTAGGTACTGTAGACGTCCAAGTCGATTATAACATGTCCTAGTCGACTAGGACATGTATTTTTGCTGAACTGACTTCCCTCCACTATTTTGTTTCTAACTTTTCCATCCGACATCCGATTGACCCGATTCTCGAGGCATCGGATTCATGACTTATTGAATTTCATTTTCTGTGAAATTGGGAATTTTTGGGACGGAAAATTGACGTGGGTCCAGGTAACGGAGTCTTGAGTCACTGTTTGATATATAATTTGACCTATAGAGGTCCGAATTGAGCGATTCTTGTGTCTTTGGTTTTCAAATTTTTAGAGAAAAATTTGTGACGGGAAATTGTGAATTTGTGCAGGGAATGTCACGAACATGCATTGTACTAATTTTAATTGCTACATGTGCATTAATTGGTATCTCTGATTGTGCAGTTGGTAATGTGTGAATATTTTGAATGTTATAGAGGCACAGTTGAAACGTCATCCCACGGACGTTGCCGGACCTTCCAAGCATTAGCTTCGGGAGTAATCTGTGAGTAACCTAGATGGTTCCTCAATCTTTATCTGTTTATAATTCTGTATTTATGACACTGTGGAGATTAATGGTGGGACTGTTGCGTTTGTTTCTGCCTTGATTCCGGATCGGAGGTGTCTGATGTATGGGAGTTTATGACATAGAAGTGTTACTTGTTTGCGAATCTGTGACCTACTTGGCTGTAATGTGACAAATTGTGAATTGTGATTCGATTGTGACATGGTACCATCAATTTGTGATGCATTTAATGTGAAAATGGGATATATGCATTTCATACATGAATGCATGAAACAGATAATGATAGTTATGACCGGAGCAGCCACCGAGAGTTGAAAGCTCAACGCATGGGGCCTTGAGCCCACACTGATTTAGAGCCACTGGCTCACTGTTTAATGAGCCCAAATTGGGACAGTTCAGGCGCTCGGTCACAACACCGTAATAAAATGGGAAAGTGTCACATACTCATTTCATTTGCATGTAATTGGATATTTGGAATTGGATGAACGGTGAAATGCCTTGTAATTGTGTGATATTAATTTGTGATATTTCTGATTATGTTATGGTGCAACAATCTGTATTATACTTGGCTATGCATGAATTGGGTGAACCATCGATGATGGTTCCTCACTGAGTTCGCAAACTCACCCAAAATTGCAATATATTTTTCAGGACCGAGAGCGTAGAGTCCTAGCTCCAGAGAGACTTTTCCTACCGTGTAGATCGTGTTGGCAAGAGAAGTCATGGCTCACAGGTCGGTCAGCTGGGATATTTTGGAGATGACCTAGTTAGGCTGTTGTCATAGATATCTTTTGTAGTAATGTTCAGATAGCGAAACTCTGAAAGTTATGTAAATGACTGCTTGTATTGTAATGGAAATGAGAACTACTTTATGGTTTCAAAAATTAGTGGATTTCATATTGATGCTTTATGTTTTATGATTCCATGTGAAGTATAGTAGTGATTGCTCGTAGTGCACCCTTATCGTCGGATATGTATCGAAATGACCTACGGGCGTCCCGGTGTATACCCTACGGTAAGGAAGCGCTACAAAACGTGCAAGAAATTAGCTAACTTTTTGTTTACTTTTCAAGCTTCTTTAGGTTTGGAATAATGCAATAATTTATCCACATTAAAGCTTGTTTATATAATATCATCAACCTCATTTTCAATCCTCTTCAACCCAATTTTTAGGTTGTATTTATTGCTTATATTTACGTTGATTGGTTTGTTTATGAAGGTTATTTCAATGGTTGGTAAGGGTTACTTGAACCATAAGATCTATACTTTTCCTAATAAATTGAGATGTTTTTGCTTGTGGTTCTTTTTGGGGTTTTGATGTTTTGTGCTCTTATTGGTGTTAGTGAAAATTTTCCAAGGATTTTAACCTTATTCGCTCCAATTCGCCCTAGATTCAACAAGTTTTATTGAGTGATACAACTGGGTCTCTTTTCTTCTTTTTCGTTCTCATATTAGTTTCTTCAATAAATCTGAAAAGTTTTTGTTAGCTTTTCTGAGTTTTACAAGGATTAAGAAATTGTATATTTGTTCTATAGGAATATTGCCTGATTGACACCATAATGAGAACAAGTTGCTTACCTAGTGATTTGTCTTAATAATCTCATATTTTAATTTTTAATCTTTTTTGTGTTATTTTCATAATCAAATGATCTTAGATTTGTGTAGCGACTTATTGTTCTTGTCTTTTATAGCTAGTTTTGGATATTAGGGTCAAAGTGGTGGCATTAACTTCTGATGATAGAGCAAGGGTTAGTCCTTTGATGAGCCTTAGGTCTAGGAGAAGACAACATGTTGACAGATGATGAATAGGTTTTTAGAACATCAGAACCCATACAAGGAAGTCATTGGAATTAGTGGATATTTTAGAAAAATATAAGATTTATAAAATGTGCATCTAAGAGAAAAAGTGGATAGGAGCTAAAGTGAGAGAGATTAATGGGTTGGCATAGGTATTCTAGTTATCAAGGACTCATACATCATATTGTTGGGATAAAAAGGATTGATGATATGGTTTTGTCCATAAAGATTATTGCAAAAGTGTTGTTTTCCATATGGTGTGTGCTTATATGACCTAAAAAGGATTAGATGAACAAATTAAGCATCAATTTTAGGAAGAGCCAGATGAGATGATTCAGTAAATTCTCCCTGAATAGAAAGTTATTTTAATGGTCTTATGGGGGAAATCTCAAACGGATATTTATGGGCTCATGGGAGATTCCAGTGGAAAGACAGGAATGATAATGGGACTGTTTAGTTAGACTTTGTGGTAGCATTTGAGTTAGTGGTAGCCAATTTTTTTAAAGAAAAATGAGGAACACTTGGTGACTTTTAAAAATAGAACTGTGACAACGTAAATTGAATAGTTTCTCATAAACTAGAGAGATCGACTTAGTTGCAAAGACTGCAAGATTATACCTAGCTCTTACTTATCAACTAAGCATAGATTGTGAGTTATGGATCTTATAATTAAGGGTTAGAGAAAGAAGAGAGGTGTACTAAAGTCAAATGGTGGAACTTGAAAGGGGATAAGGTGAACAAATTTGGGATAGATTAATATATGGAAAAGAACACAAATTGAAAGGAGATGCTAACCAGATATGGGATAGAGTAGAGACCCATTTAAGGAATAAAAACAGCCAAAGAGATATTGGGTGTTTCTAAAGGGCCTAGGGGTACTAAAATGGACTCTTGACGGCATAATGAAGATGTAAAGGATAAGGATAAGATCAATAAGGTTGCTTATAAAGCTCTAGTGGATAGTACCACAGAGGAATATAGGGTAGTTAATAGAGAAAATTACAAATTGGCAAAGAAGATAATCTTAGAATCCAAAAGTAGAACTTATGAGAAATTAGATCAACCATTAGAAACTAAAGATGGAGAAAAGACGTATTTAAGCTGGCAAGAGCTAGAGAATGGAAAGCAGGGACTTGGATCAAGTTCATTATATAAAAGATGAAGCAAGAAGGGTGCTAATAGCTAAAGATGACCTAGCCTTTTTAGTGAAGGCATAGAGAATAACATCTCTTTAGGTGATCTTAAAACATTTGATAGGTATCGTAACTTTACTTGTTATTGACATATCACAAAGGAGGAAATTAAAAGAGCTTTAAAGGAGAAAAAGAGCGTAAGGGCATACCCATAAATTTGTGGAAGAACCTAGGAAAAAAGGGTCTTACTTGGCGAGCCAAACTTTTTAATGTGATCCTCAAGTTGGCCAAAATGCTAGATGAGTGGAGACTTAGTATATTAATTCCTTTATATAAGAACAAAAGATACATCCAAAGTTGTAACAACTATAAGGCATTAAACTACTTAATCACATTATAAAATTATGGGAGATGGTGATTAAGAAGAGAGTGAGATAGGGTGCATCTATCTTAGAGAACCCGTTTAATTCTATGCCAGAAAGGTCCACAACATAAGCTGTACATCTCCTTAGAAGATTAATGGAATATTATATGAAAAGATAATGTAATGTAACCTACATATAGTTATTATTAACTTAAATAGGGCTTAATACAAGGTACCTAGGGAAAACATATAGAGGTGTTTAGAAGTTGGAGTTCTTATAACCTATATATGATTTATTCGGAATATGTATGAAGGTTTAAAAAATATAGTAAAGACGGCAGGAGGAGATATAGAGCATTTCTCTATCGATATTGGACTACACCAAGGATCCTCATTGAGCCCGTTTTTATATGCAGTAATATCACCAATAATATAAAAGGGGAGGTGTCTTAGTATATGTTGTTTGCTGATGACATTATCTTAGTGGATGAGACAAAAAATGGTGTCAATGTCAAGTTAGAACTTTATAAAGATATGTTAGAGTTAAAGGGCTTTAAATTGACTAGGACTAAGACTTTTTAGGCCATAAGGTGGCTTCCAATGTGGAGGTAAAAATTGGTTCAAAAGTTATACCATTGAAAGAGTATTTTAGGTGTTTAAGATCTTTTATCCAAAGCAATAAAGGCATTGATGAAGACTAGTTCACTGTGCTAGATCAGTTACTACAAGTTTATAAATTGTATTCAGATGATTAAAGTAAGGTGTACACGCCTATAAAGAAGCTTGAGTGTATTGGGTTGAGTTGTCCTTGTTTCATTTTCTAGAGCCATGAACAAAATTAACACATTTTCAACATTTATGCACTTGTCCTTTTTTAGAAAATATGCTTGGATTTTTAAATTTCTTTGGCTTATTGTGCTGCCTCCTCTTTGCAATTTTGGGTCTACCAAGCATTACTCTTTTATTTGAAGGATGTATCACCTCTGCATTTGTTAAAAGCTAAAAGTTTTACCTCTAATACATTGTAATACATGTTCATACAAACTTAAGAACTGACTCTTCCTATAACATGAATCTACGAATCTCTTAACCTTTTCTTTTAAGTGATGGATTGCACTAATCATATGTTTAGATGGGTATCCATATAGGTCCCATACTCAATAACTATATGTTTGTTATCTACCATTCCTCACAGCATACTTCTCATCACCCTTTGAAACTTTATAAACATCATCTCCATTTCAAGCAATTCTCAACTACATTGCTTCTTTTTGGTTCTTCTCCAGCTTCTTAACTATATTTGGTATAATATTTTATTTCCATCTAACAATGAAATTTCTCCTATCTGCGTGCCAATCTATCACCATTATTTTAATTATCTCAAGCATATTAATCGCCAGCCTGTCCTTAGCCGATAAGATCAACCCATTGAAAGTTTTATTCATATTTTTGTCAACTATTGAGCATTTGGATTCAAAGGATTGGTAACATATTACCCATCTTTCCTTAAAATATTCAAGTAAGAATGAAGCACATCCAAGCCTTATTTTGTCAAACCTCTTCAGTTGCCATTGAAATCTTCGACTTAAGTAGAACATATGCAATTCTATAATTGTTTTCTGAGGTCCTTTCCTTTCCAGTTCATATGTTAATTGTGATATAACATCTGGCACACATTCAGTGAGTTGTATTTGACAAAGTCTCCTCTACTGTCCTAACTAATCCCTAAATCAAATTAAATCAATTATAATTATATGAAAATGAAGATGAAGATTCTTTCTACATATCATATATGATAGTAAGTAATATGATAATAAGTCCTTCATCATCATTTAATTCCAAATCAGATGCTAAAAAATTCATGAATTATAAAGATGAAGATTCTATCTACATATCAGATATGACACTAAGTCCTTCATCATCATCAAATGCTAAAAATTTCATGAACCAAGTCTATGAATCTGTGTTCTTCACTACTTCTCAGGACAATGTATACATTCCTCCATCACCATCTTTATCTAATGCTCACAACAATTGGCCTTGGAACTTTATCTTTAGAAAGTAGCCATCAATCCCAAAAAATTGGTCTTAAATGCTTCCATCGTTTTTTTATGGCATCAAAAAACTGTATAATCTTTTTAATGGAAACAAACTATAAAGAAGTATTAATATAATGTATAACATAAGATAATGAAGTATTAATAAGTTAATAAAAGTTTCATTCATCATTACCTTTAGCAATGAATTCTCCTAATTCCTTGATAATTGTAACTCTATTGTTGATCTAAGATTGCTTATCTTCAACTCATATTCATAACCTTGTAGCTTCACATAATCATTAATATAATATATATTTCTCTATCTTTCTTCAATCTCCTCTTAGCTCTTCAACTCATGCTTAAATTAAAAAAAAATATGAGTTTCTCTCTACGCTCTTCAACTACTTTTTGGTTGAGATACTAAGCTTCTAAAAGAATTCTATCCTTGAAGTGTCTTCTCAAAAATTTGATAGAAATCAATTTGGTTTGTTTGTTGTGAAAAAAATGTGATCAAGTTTGTAAGTTTTTGCTTTGAAATATCTCTCATTCTTATCACATCTAACATACAAACCCCATAGGCATCCATTAATACACCCAACCCTGATCTAGTGACTCTCACACTTTTAACCTTACATTGTATTTAATCTGTACTATATAATTGAAAACAACATCATTAAATTATTTTACATTTCTAGACTCCATTACTAATCTCTACTCATATGCCACATTTGTAGGATTATGCCTAACACTTAAGCTGGGTCTACTTAAGCTTCACCTAACTCCTCTCTACTAGGATATTCATCAGTACTAATAAAACTACCACATTCAGTTGATTCAATTTCAACTGGTTGATAGTCATCTCAAATGTCTACACAGAAGTCTGATTGAATTTGTGCATTATATTCCTCCACTTTTTCATCCACTTTTATACCATGTTCCTCCACATTTTCATCCACATGTGTATCTTATTCCTTCACATTGTCATTCATATGTCCACCTTATTGCTCCACATTTTTATCCATAAGTTCACCTAGTTCTTGCACATTTACACCCTATTATCTATATCTACACCCTGTTCATCATTATCATGGTGTTGTTCTCCAGTTATATATAATATGTTAGGTACATGGAAAGGTGTCTTTCAATGATAAGTTACAGACACATCAACACTCCCATGAATTTGTATGCTAGCCTAATACAAATTTAGTTTGACTCAATAATTCTGAATGACTATTTGACCCTAAAACTAGGTACTCTATAGTATGCCTTATCAATTTGATGGTACCTTAAATCATTCCTCATCTCATATATTTGTCTATTACTTACATACTCAATGTTAACATTCTCAAATGTAGCAATATTCCTATCAATATGTTTGAATTTAGGTTTTAATATGAAATTTCCAACATAAAAAAAAGCTTTATACTTCCATATTAAGCCATTAAAGCTGTATAGCAACCATTAGAAATTAAAAAAAAAACAAATGCCATTAAAAATAACCAATAAAGACTCGAGCACAAATTGATCATAAGCAAATAAGCTCTTCCACTAGATCAATCATGGAGAGTAAAACACAAAGTTTAAGGCTAATCGATAACCAACTATAAAAAGTTTTCCTTTTCAAGTTCTATAGAGTTTGAAAGCTTGGTGTTTTTTCTCTTTAATATTGTACTTTTTCAAAGCTTCTTTTTCGATTCTTGTAATGTTAATAACTAAGTTAGTGATCAGAGGACACAACTAAGACCAGTTATATAAGTAGGAGACATATTAATATCAAATTACTCAAAGTTTCTTTATTTACAAACTAAACAATAATGAATCAAATTAGGCTAACTTTAACCACTTGAGATTCATAGAAGATTACAGGTATCCGTAATTGATCACGTTAAAAAATCAATTTGAATTTAAGAACTTCAAGATTGGCTTACGATATCTAAATCTTAATCTATAAAATGAATAAGATGTAATGTTTCATTCTACAACTTCAACCAACATTTCTACAATATACAAAAAAAATTTAACAAAATTAAGGAATTAAATAGAAAACTATAAAATAAGAAATAGACAAAGACTATCCAGAGATAAGAACACCATATCAAAGTAGTCCCTCTTTACTCTACAACACATAACAAGAAAAGAACCAAACCTTGCAAAACCTACTATTGGCATCAACGGAAAAATAATCAATTCAAAAAAGTTCCATTCGACATGCTACTTACTGTTTAGCATTCAGAAAGCAAAACATAATAAGGAAAATTTTGTGACGAGAAACACACTTCAATTGATAATAAAGAATTTCACTTCCACACAATTTTCCAGGCTATAATGAAATAAAACCATAAGTAATATAAGGCTTTGTAATTTTACCAGTTAAAGATATAAAATCAAGAAAAGTCATTCTCACCACCTAGTATTTTATACAGCATGCATAATTGGGTTATTTAAAAAACTTGATTGCGTAAAATCAAATTGAAAGTTGTATTTGCATAATGCTGTGTCTGATCTAGATTTGACAAAGATCAATCATTGTCAATCTATGTCAATTGCCAAGTGGACATATGTGTGTTAATTGTCTTAGGAGTTTCTAATACTTAGACAGATGCTATGATCCTAATATGGGACAACTTAATAAAAAATTTTAACATAAATAGCTAGGCACTAATTGCAACTAGACAATTTGTTAAACAAGAAAGCATGGAACATCTTTACTTTAATGAACTCTAACCAAAGTAAGGTTTGCATGACTGCTTCTGCAGTTCTACCCTACTTATGGACCAGGGGGCACCGACATTAATCATGGTTTTGACTTAAGGATTTAGCCAATTAGGGATTTCACTATTATTTTTCTTAATTATGGTTAATATTACTATTATTGTTAAACTAATATGGATTAACAAAATTTAATTTATTAATCATCTTTAAATTTGAGTATAAAGTAAGCACATTGTCATTGTCATGAAACACATGAGATCCACTTTAATATTAAAAGCCAAAAAATGGTCACATCATACTTATTTTAATGTTAAAACACTTTTATTTATTAAGAAATTAACCCCATTAATTTTTTCAATCTTTATAAGGTCTATTTGTAACGATTTATAGTCGTTAAATTTTAATTTAAAGACTTCCAAATTTTAAACCTTAGGATCAATTTTGCCCTTTCTGCCTATGTTATTGTTGAATGAATAAGAGTTATTAAAAGCTACAAAAATCATATGATCGTTAAAGGAAATCTAGAAAAGAGAAAGCACGACTCTCACTTCTTAGACAGGATGATTCTATCCCAATTGGCAAGAAATTGACAAACTATCGACGAAGCTAAATATGAGGGCAGACTCGTTTTACCCTATATCTGTGACAACAGACAATACTGCTTTCAAAAAGGTTAATGACCAGCAACTGAGGGGTATCAAGGTATCGTTCCTGAACCCCAAATTTCAAGTTGGTCGGTCAAAAGGCAGGAATTCGTAAGACCTCATGCAGAGATATTTTTAGATCTTTGGCTTGTGACTTTATCACGTAACCTATCCATAAATGAGGGATTAGCTCTTAGTCGGTCCTTGAGGTATGATACCCGTGCATCTTCTGCCATCTTATTAGCTTTCCCAGCTTCCTCAATTATTGAAAAGAGAGTCCTAAGGCAGTCTTTTCTGTTTTCCTCGCGATGTTCAAACCTGTAAAAGGAAACAACAGAATCACCATACTAGTTCTGGGATGACACCAACAAAGAGAAAACCAATCTTCATTAAAGAGTTCCATAAATTACTCCAGTTCCTGAGGTCTTTTCTTTTTATCAGGATGTGTCTATATCCCTATATTTACTTCCTAAGGCTTAAAGAAAACCAATAACTTGGAGCATACAAAGCCTGTAATCTCACCAACAATTTACAACACAAATTGGTACTATTGAACATTGAGCAGTTCTGAATAACTCAAACAGGAAATTGTCCGATGACTATACCTTTCACTGGTAATGGTAAGTTCATCTTTCCCTGGATGGTAGCGCTTTCCAACAAGTTCCCTCAATCGCTTAAATTGAGATTTAGAAAGACCAAGTTCTTTAACAGTAACAGACAATTTTACTTTTCTGTTTTTTGGATGCCAAGCATCACCGCCAGGAGCAAAGACTACTCTTGTTTGCCACCTAAGAATCGGCCCTTCACCTGGTGGGTCATCCGAGTCCTTTTTCTTTTCTAGCACTGCAGTTTCATCAAATTGTGGAGGGCCTTCAGCCTCCATTCTTTTTCCATATTCCATCACCATCTCATCCTCAAATTTCTTGAACAGTTCATAAGCTTCTTCTGGTTCAATTTCCCCTCTTTCACACATGTCTCCAAGCTCGTTGAATCTCTTTTCCACCTTTTCCTTCACATCATCTGATTGCAAACAGGAATTCAGAGAAGAATGGAAAATGGCAATTATTTTCAACTTTATCGGTACATGATTTCAATAAGTTCAGTTTATCGTTTATTTCAGTTCTGTCAGTTTTATCAGTTTGATTGGCTTCTGGTCACCCTTATTCATAGCAATTAATATACAGGCAGGTGCCAAAATGAAATCACGGTAGTTAAATAGAGGGACTCTATAACCTTGACACAAATGACTGTCTAACACAAACAACAAACCTTAACTAAATTGCTAAGCATGTTCCTACAAATCTCCAAACACGTTCAATTCCAATCTACAAAAGAAAAAAGTGCCCCCATTCTCACATGTAGATTACAAATATCAAAAGAAATCAATTCAAATTACTGGAGTCCAAATATATTTTGGTCAAACAAATGTTTAGGTTCGTAGCAAAGTTGATGATTGATAGGATAGACCAAGTCTTGATAAGAACACATATAAACTACAAACACAGGATTGTTGGTCCACAAGTAATTTTTATGCTTTCTGAAACGTAATATCGAGGAAGTAAAACCAAAGGATGGATCTAAAAATCACTCTTATGGTTCATAATAAAAACTAAGAATCACTCCAACATTTCCAACCAGTATAACTGTTAGTATCAAACCAACAGTTTATTAAAAACCACTTCTTAGGATTTAGGAATCACTCATAATTCTAAGAATCACTCTTCAAAAGAAACGCAAGGTTTGAAAAAGTCAAATAGTACGCAATCTTACTCCTAATTGATAGGAAAACAATTTTCAATAGTCACACATCACCAAAAACAAATATAGTAAATAGATAAATAAATATTTATATAAATATGTATACATATTAATATATTCAAATAAAAAATTAGAAATAAAAATAAAAATTGACAAAAAATAATATAAAAAATAAATAAATACATATAAATAAAAGTATAAAAATAAGTAATAAAATAAATAATACAATAAATATAGAACAAGGTAAAAAGTTCACATAAAATATAAAACAAATAAATAAATACACAAAATTGGAATTCAAAAATTATTTAAAAAATTCTTATTCTGTTTTATACATGTAAAATCAGTACATACATGGACTTGCTTAATTAATCATAATAAGACAAGAAGAATTTTTATTTTTTCCTAAATAATAACTTTCTTACGTTACGAATTAATAGGTTGCGCACACAAGAGGAAGTTCTACTTACATGCCAACTACATTACGAAATAGTCATTAGTCAAAAGGCTTCTAACCCAATCAATGGAATATCAACATCTGCAAATTTTATAAGTCCAGGAAATGTTCATGGATGAAAACAGAGAACTAGAAATAAGGTTAAAAGATTTTGTTCCGTTCAACTTGCTATACAACCCAAAACTTTTTACTATCTTTGCATATAATCTGGCAAAGATGGTAAGAGGAATGGTGAAGTGGCAGTGGGCGAAGGGATTTCTAGCATTCATTATTAGTACACAAAAATAAGTATTGAATTTGTTTTTCCCTATTAATTGAATCAGCAATTCCCCCGGCAAAAAATTAAAGGATTCAATCTAATTAGAAACAGAAATGCAATTGGTAAAACCCGTCATCTGAAATTCACCAATAAGTCAAGAAGCTGGGCATTTCTACCTGGAAGGAGCTTATCCCAGCTAAGCATATCCTCAAGAATTTCCTCACACTCCTTAGTGTCCTTGATAAAACCGTGATCAATAGCCTCCTTAACCATTTCATCCCACTTCTTATCATCCATGTTAAAATACTCATCCTTCGCCATTTTGTTCACAACAAGCTCACTCGCATTATACAAATCATCAATCTCCTCATCAGTCTTGTACAGTTCCTCAAAAGCAGACTCGAAATCCTTATCCTTGACATCATCCAGAGGCTGCATCCGCAGTTCGTCCATCAACTCATCATCTGTCTCTTCGTGCTTACTCGACAGCTTTCTCCGCAAAATGGCATCCATTATAGAAGGAAGCGCTTCCTCGTCGCCTTTGAAGTACTTTTCCATGAGTTCTTTCATCTCTGAAACAAAAATTCCATTTTCAAAACCATTTTCAAATTTAAAATAACCAAATTGAAATAAACAAATTGACCTTTGTTATTGACATCAACAGCCTCGAGGGAGACATTTTCCTTGTGGATTTCAGCCAGTGTCGATGATTCGGGGACGGAAGTAGGGTTTTGGCCGGACGACTCAGAGGAGCAGTGTCGGGGAAAGCGGCGGGCAGCGGCAGCGTAGGGCGGAGGGTTGGAGAGCCAGGGACCTACATCAAGGGAAGACCCTTGGATCACGCGAGCGTAGAGAGAGAGATTTCGGAGAAGTGATCGTTTCATGGTGTCTCTTTGGGTTTTGTTGTCTTGCACAAACCTCTGTTTTGGGAATGGTCATGGGATAGGATGCTTTCTTTTACATGTGGTATTTATTTAAAAACGTTTTGTAAGGTTTAATTTTGTTTTTTTAAAAAAGGACAAAGAACTTCTCTGTAATCCTAATTTAACGTTGCATTCCTTATAATAGTTTCTGTAAATTAAATCTTTGATGCAAATACAAAAATCACTTGCCCTTACTAACTAGGGTTTTAAATTGGACGATTTTCTTGTTATTTCCACACACACAAAAGTAAATGTTTTCTTTTGTCTTTTATTTGGGTTTTTTTCTATATTAGTTTGCTAGGTAAATGTTTATTCCTTTTATTTTATTTAGGTTTTTCGAAAAGTTTAGATTTCTAAGACAATGTTTATTCTTTAGGATTTCTCCTAACTCATATTGTACCATTTTAGTCAATATTACCTAGTATATGATATGTTGGCCAAAAATAATACCAAAATAACATATTTTGTATTGAGCTAAGGTACTCTTCAATAACGACCCTTTTGGTAAGTATCAACCAGTACTTGAAATATAGATCAATGTCGATCAAAAGACAAATTTAAAAAACTAATAAAAGAACCCGATTAAAAAATTCGTAATTTTCCTAAATCCCTAACCCTAGTCTTCCCTCTCGCCATTTCACAAATCAATCTCGAATCCCCTCCTTGTCTTTGTCCTCTTACTCCTCTCATCAGTAACCTAGCGACCTATCCACCATCTCTTTAGTCTACTACTCCCCTCCATTAGTCTATTGTCTTTTTTAAAGAAATAGTAATAAATTAATTAATTGGAACAGTTTATCTAAAAATACAAGGTGTCGTGATAAATAACTGCCTAAGTCGGAAATTCTCCCTCTACGATGCAGCAGGACAACGGAATCTAACTTCAGAGTTAATGCATCTTCCACCAGCTTTAGTGCACTCCAAAGAGCGGAGTAAGAACCGTCTCTGAGAAGTAATAACAGCAAAAGTACAAAGAAGAGATGAGATAAGAAGAAGATGTGTGTGTATTATTGCCGTGGAAGGAGATATGCGTGTATTATTAAGTGTCTATAGAAAAAACTTTGTGTTGTATGGAGAAAATTAAAAGAAAACAAAACTGCATGATGATCCAAATAGAGCAGATGTGTGGGTATATATAAAAAGAGTGTTGCGTACATTTTCACTGCAATAAAGAGACATTTAGATGCATTAACGTTATAAACTTTATCACTCATAAATAGATAAACGTTGAATAATGATGCTGATAATGTTTTTGATATAATGAGGATATTAACATTGAGAAACTGTAAGGATTAAGTATTAGGCCAATAACACCAACAATCCCCCACTTGGTCCAAAACTTAAGAAACAAACTGTAACAATTTAGGAGAAAGGTAGGTGAACAACTAGGTGAACTAAGTATTGAACCTATTGTTTAAGAAAACTGGAGATAGAACCTGCTAGAGAAATAAATAGCCTCAAAGTGCCCCAGTCTCATGATCACCCTAAAGAGATGGCTCAAATACCCCACAATCACGAAGGTGAGTCCATCAAGTGTGTACTGCTCACACCACCCAAACTTGGGCTATAAAACTCATTAAGGATTAAACAGCCTCATCAAACACAGTAAGGTCATGCTAGGGACGATATTCAACAACTGAATATATCTCAGCATTATTCTACAAATAATGTACAAATAAGTAGTCACCATATAACTTCGTTTGACACATTGAACTTGGTTTTCCAAGAGGGGTATCCATCACAAGTTTACTACATAATTGGGCTTAACCCCTATCCCTTTAGCATGCTCTGAAACTAGTTTCCTACTTAAAGCTTTTGTAAAAGGATTTGCTAAGTTTCTCTCTTACTTGACATAGTCTAGAGAAATTGCACCATGTCTAATTAAAGTACATAAAATTTTATGTCTCAATCTGATATGTCTACTTTTGCTATTATATGCCTTGCTCTTGGCAACATGAATGGCAACCTATGAATCACAATGAAGGAACATAGAAGGAATTGGTTTTTCCCAAAGCAGGATATCTGCTAAGAGATTCCTTAGCTACTCAGCTTCCCATCCTGCCAACTCCAAAGCCAGAAACTCAGCCTCCATTATTAATCTCGCAATACAAGTTTGCTTGGATGATTTCTAAGACACTGCAACTCCTGCCAAGGTAAAAACATAACAACTGGTAGAATGTATATCACCATTCTCCATAACTTAGTTAGCATTAGAATAGCCCTCCAATACAAGAGAATTATACCTAAAAGATAATTCATAATGTATGGTACTTTTCAAATATCTCAACAAACAAATCAATGCATTCCAATGCTTTTGACTAGGATTATGAGTATACCTACTAAGTCTACTCACACAATATGCAATATCAAAATGAGAATAGTTCATTAAGAACATCACACTACCAAGAATTTTAGCATACTTCGCTTGGTTTACATTATCACCAAGATTTTTCTTTAAAGCAACACTAACAGCGTAGGGAGTCTTAACTAGTTCAACATTATAGTAACTAAACCTCTCATAACGAGTTTGATTCAACCTAAAACCAGAGTCAGTCCTATCAACTTTGATTCCTAAAATAAATTTCACAGGTCTAAGATCTTTCTTATCAAAGGAAGACTTTAGCAAACTCTTGGTAGTATCAATGATAGATAAGCTAGTGCCAAAAACAAACATATAATCCATATAAAAAGTATGATCACACAACCATTGATGTTAGGTTTCACGCAAATGTAAGAATCAACATCACAAGAGGTGAAACCATGTTTGAAAATCTCACATTCAAATTTCTCATGCCACTATTTGGGAGCTTATTTAAGTCCATACAAAGACTTAACCAACTTACACATCTTTTGTTCTTAACCAGGCACTCTAAATCCTTCGGGCTAGACCATATAAATTTCCTCATCAAGATCACCATTTAAGAAAACTATCTTAACATCCATTTGGGGCATATGAAGCTTAAATACTGAGGCAATAGCAAAAGACATCCTTATAGATGCAATTTTAGTAATAGGAGAGTAAGTAACAAAGAAATCCAATCCTTCCTTTTGTTTAAAGCTTTTAATCACAAATCTTGCCTTCAACCTCTCAAAGGTTCCTTCAGGTCTCAATTTCTTTTTGAAAATTCACTTACACTTCAAAGACTTACAACCTTGAGGTAAATCAACTAAAACCCAAGTTTTATCAGACATGATTGACTCTAAATCACTATATATGACTTCTTTCCAAAAGGTAGCATCCACAGATCTCATTGATCTTCCCCAATAATATAAGTCACCACAAAACAATCATCTATCTCCTCAGGTTTTTTTTTACCATAAAGGAAGTAATAAAGTCATAACCAAAACTGGTGAGTACTCTAGCTCTTTTGCTTCCCCTCAGTTCAATATTTTCTTCTTCCTCTATGTCGTCATTAGTAGAAGAACTAAGGATAGACTCTCTAGGAACTTGTACACACACTTTCATAGGAAATATATCCTCAAAGAACACTGCATCTCTTGACTCAATAATAATCCTGTAAGTGTTAGATCCCTCTACCTTAACCATAAATCTATAGGCAGCATTATTAGAGGCATATCCCATAAAAATTGAATCAATGGTCTTAAACCTAATGTTCTTCCACTTATGTTTAGGTAGAGCAACCTTAGTAAGACACCCCCACACTTTCAAAAAATACAAGTTAGGTAGATAACTTTTCCAAATTTCATAAGTCGTTCGATCTAGTTTCTTATAAAGGACTTTGTTTAGAATATAACAAGCTGAAAGAATAGCTTCTCCCCACATAAAGTTGGGTAAACAAGGAAATGAACATTGCATTCATCATATCCTTAAGCGTATGACTTTTCCTCTCGGTTTTTCCATTTTGTTTACGTTTATAAGGGGCTAAAAGCTCATGAATAATACCAACTTTTTCACATAAATCAGTACTATACTCACCACCACGATCAGACCTTAATCTTTTAATTTTTCTTTCCAATTGATTCTCAACCTCAGCTTTGTATTTCATAAACATTTCCTCCATATCACTTTAATTTTTCAGTAAGTAAACCTTAGTAAATCTAAAACAATCATCCACAAAAGCAATATAATATCTCATTCCTCCTTTACACATATTATTCTTAAAATCACACAAATTCTAATAATTATGACTCTTCCTCGATCACTGACTTAAAATTTCTTAGAGTGTTTAGCCTCAACACAAATTTGACATTTTTCCATTTCATTAGTGATCTAGTTAGGCAATAAGTTTTAAGTTTTTCATCCTCTTAATTGACCTCACATTCACATGCCCAAGTCTAGAGTGTCGTAAGTCTAGAGACTCAACAATAGAAGCAGAAGAAGTAGATGCATTCATTTCAATGTCAAGTACAAATAAACCCCCATTACAAAATCCTTTACTAATAAAGTTCCCATTCTTAGTAAGGACTAGCTTATCAGAGTCAAAAGTAAGTTTAACAATAACCTTCTTAAGTAATACTCTAGAAATCAAGTTTCTACGAACATTAGGAACAAACAAAACATTTTCTAATGCTAAAATTTTTCCAAAAGTGAGTTCAAGAGTGACCATCCCAACTCTTTGGACAAGAACTCTGCTGGAGTTGCTTATGTATACGAATTCACCATCAACAACTTCACTCAACTCCTTGAACAAGTCCTTGTTAGTGCAGATGTGGTATCTGCCTCTTGTATCAATGATCCACTCGACCAAATTTCCAGCAAGATTTACTTTGATCACCACAATAGTAATGATCTCCTCATCATCATCCCCAACTTTGACCATATTAGCTTGCTTATTAAAGCTCTTTTGCTTACCCCATTAGTACACCTTCTGGTTTCCTTCCCCAAACTGTTGTGGTTTTTGTCTTTATGGTAATGTTGTCAACTACAACCAAATTAATACCAACTCTAATAATGAAATATGTAGTTAGTTAAGAGTTGAGATCGTTCCCACGAGGAATCTATTGGTAAATATTATACGAGTTGAAAACTAAAACAAAATGGGGGTTGAATTAATGTGATTTTAAGAAATTAAAAATGACAAAAATTGGGAATAAACAAAAATATTCAGATTTGGAAAATCAATAAACAAAAATGACTCAAGGTGGCATAATGAGGAGGCGTGGTGGGACAATGAAAGGCGCGGTTGAATGGAGACAAAAGAGAGAAATCGATGGATAAGGGGGATTGGGGGGTGATGGACGAAGGTCGATTTAGTTTAAATGACAACGATGTTGTTTGATGTTAAACCAAATGACATCGTTTTCGCTTTTTTAAAAATGTTAAACCAAAAGCAAATGATGAAATTTACGACTAAAGTTTACAAACGGAATTTTTTGACAGACTAGTGTCGATAAACTCAATTTATTTACTCCGCTAAGCATTCTTGCTTTCTTTACCGACAGACATTTTTTACTATCGCTGTATTTCGTTGAAAATTTTGCTGGGTTAATTTCTCTCTATATTTATTGACAGATATTTTTCCGTTGCAAATTGAAAATTTTCCCGATAATTTTATCAACAGAACATGATTTTCCGTTGGTAGTTTCCAACAATTTTGTTTCTGTTAGTAATTGTCCATTGCTAATAACGAATTTTCTTGTGGTGTAATTGTCACTTTAGATTAGCAAAATTGAACGTCAAATCCTACCCTACTAATATGGCTGTAAGTTAAATCAATCAATTCCTAGTTGTGCACCCTAGAGATCAATCAATTCAATCATAAAAAGCAATACGAAAGACAATTAATATTCATCAATGAAATAAACTTTATTCATAAAATCTCACACATACTAGATAATAACGTGGTTCCCTTCAACTAAGAAGACGGATATAGCTACTCATAATAGACCCAACAGAAAAGTAGCAGACCACATAGTCTCCATATCTGCACTTTCTCAGAAAATATGAAAACTTCCCCAAAACCAGAAGAACCATAACACAAAAACATAAAAGATGATGTAACTCGCAGTGTCTTCTCTTCTCTCTTATCATTATCTTATCATATACATCTCTCCTCCAAATCAGGTAGCAGATCCCCCACCTATAGACAATAACTTGATTCCTAAAATAATTAAAATCCTAGGTGTATCTAATCTGTTTTCAAATCAGATTCTGCAGATAGCTTTTTCCTTGCACGTGCCCACACTTAGTCAATTATTTTTGTACCAGCTATAAATTCGAATTCCTTATACTTTTCTTACTTCTTTTTTATTCAAATTCTTCTCCCATGTTTTGAAAATCATCTGAGAATAATTAAAAAACAAGTTCATTAATTTTAAATAGAAATTTCAACACATTGAAGAGATTTATATCCAAAGTTAACTCAAAAATAACAACTTATCAAATTCCCCCACACCAATCTTTTGCTCATCCTCGACAAACTATATTTACAATCAATTGACCAACTAATCAACTTCCTTTATTCCAAGTTTCACAATAGTAAATAGTGTACACTTTAAGAGTCAAACAATTTTGTAACCAATGAATGCCCCAGAGTTAATCATTCAAGTAATATAAACAAAGTCAATTTAACCAATCTTTTTTCAAAAACTAGCACATAATAATAGCAAACTCTCACAGATTGAATTTCACTCGAATCACTCAAGTGTTTGTTGGTCCAGTATCTCACTTAAATTCTTCTAATGCAAATATTCTACCATACACTTGCTTTTTGACCAACTTTTCACCACTTGTAATACAAACATGCACAAATCAAAAGGACTTTATTCAAGGTTGTATTAGACTATAGGTAAAGGTAAGGATTTATAAACAAAAAGGAAAAAAAACATAAACATTAGCAAATCATCTAACCACTTGTGGAGACACAAATTCAATTACAAAGGAGTCAACAACGTCATTCCATAGAGATAGATTACTCCATAACTTATTTTCCATTACTGTATTATTAATTTTTTCTCTTTTTTCATCAATGTACTGATATTTAAAGACAGCAGTACAACACATAATTCAAATCTAAATCTCTTCAATTTCCTTTCATCTTTTTTATCTTTTTCTTTGCTTTCCATATATCTCCAAATAAGTTTGACATAAATTGTGGTTAGAATGCCTACTTACATTTATGATGGGTGAAGATATGAGAGGTTTTAGTTGTTTATTATGGGTTTATCAAGAAAAAGAGTTCAGCTTAAAAAGTTTAACAAAGGATATTTAATTAGGTTGGCTTTTTACTCTAAAGGGTTAAAACAAAGATGGCCTTTATCATTTTTTTTTCACGTATGTATAGATGTGGTCTCAAATTGATTCTAAGCAAGTTCTAGAGAAAAATTCACCTTAGAAGATAATCACACATCAAAGAAATACACATTGATATAGATGTTTCAATTTTTTAGGCCAAAAACTCATAGGTTAATGCATTTCACCATAATTATACACTATGTTTAATCATATGATTGCCAAAACTTGACTAAGTGTATACACTTGTATTTCTTAACTAAGTGACATCTGTTGTCCTAAAATAAATTTAACTCAAGTTATGAGCACTATTGAAGCCTTTAAAAATGGAAGTCTAAAACGTGTCAAAGTTGGTTAATCAATTGCAAACAAGTCAATAATCATTCAAAAATTTTCAACAAAGATTCCTAACTATCAATTACATGGAACATACCTCATCCCCACACCTAACTCATACATTATCCCCAATGTAATGACATAAGATAAAAAGAAGAGAGAAAAGAAAGCTTTTCTATTATTTGAGCACCAAAATCATGGGGTTGGTGGGTGAGGAGGTTGAAATCCTTGATGTGTCCAATATGCCATCAAATTGTGATCCATTCGGTGCATTTGGCATTCAATTCAAGTTAAACAAGCGTCCAAATTGGCTTGGGGAGGTTGGCTACTACTCGGTTTATCTGTGACAACTCGACTCCTTATGGTCGGACATGGGTTGGAAGGGACAACTGGACCTAGATTAGTGAAGGATATCCTTCTATGACTCATGTCCACAATTCCTATCCTACACTAACATTCCATATCCAAAGGTTCTATGGCACAAACCACAATCATGTTAGTACTTTTAAGGTCTAATAAATCCAAATTAATGACCAATTAAGTGATGTAAGACCCTAATATTAATAGTTTGGATTTTTTGTTTAACACATATTGAAATTGCATCAAAAACCAAAAACCCAAATTAACCAGAATTTGTTTGTCCATACATCATAAAAAATAAAATTCAACCTTAAAAGTGTACTTGTAGAATCTCGACACCCTGAAAATTGTACGCTAAGAGTCAATGTATGATTTTGAAAACAGGATTTTTAAATACGAACTCTTAAATGCACTGGCATTATATGGATGAGGTTCTACAGACCATAGAGTCCACAATTCAAATGCATGAAAACCACTATGATAATCACAATGAGAACTTACAAATGGTTCATTTCTAACATCATCAATTGATATAAAACCTATGGCCACATTAAATTCAGCAACAGATAATGCAAATTCCTTACCCATAAGTCTAAATTCCAAAATTCCTTCAGTAAACAAGTCAAATTCTTTATGAGAATTAAATTGAAATATGCTATAAAATTCTCTTGTTAATTTAACATATGTAGGGTAGCCAATTTTAACAAATACATTCTAAAAAATGTGTCCAACAAGTTGCTCAAAAGAATCACGAGCTTGTAAAGCTTCAAAAGTGTCAGTAAGAACATACTTACAGGGGTAGATTTTGCATTGGCTTAGTTGTTGAAATCTTTGGTTGTCCTCTGGTAATGGAAAAGAAGTGAAAGCTCCACTTCATGAATTCCATTGAATTTTTTTCTCGACTTGCTTACCTTTTTTAGTGCGATTCCTCCTTGAAGGGCCTGGTGTTGGTTTAGACATTAAAGGGAATGATGGAGTTGGTGCTGCCACTATGGTGTTCAATAGAGGTTGGGTGTTTTCAAATGAAGTGATCGGTAAAGCTAGCTTACGTGAATCACTCTTTTTACGGTGCATGGTTCCAATCGTTGTGAAATTGTAGTCTTAAAACACGAAAATGAAAGCACAAAACTGACAAACATTTAGACTAGAAAATGGGTGGGTTACGGTGGGAAGGAGGGTAAAAGATTGAGTTTTCATTAGAAAGATGTGGATGTTTACTAATTCGGTAGTGGGTGTGTGAAATTGTAAGTGAGTGAAGGTAAGAGCAAGAGATAAATGAAAGTGGGGAGGTAAAAATGTGATGGGTGGTAAAATGATAGTGGCTGGTGGGAAAGAATTTTTTTATATAAAATTAGAATTGAAAATATTAACAATTGAAAATACTAAAGGGAATGGAGCTAAATCAAAACAAGTCAAACAAATTTTAAAAAATAATAAATATTGAAAAATAAAAATAAAAATTGAACATGAAATTTTTGGGTTGCCCCCAAAAGTGCTTGTTTTAAGTCGTCAGCTGGACGTGTTCACCGACTTACTTGATCAAAGATAAGATTGGGGCTACTAGGTCTATCTCTTCCACATTCTCGATTGGAGAGTTCTCACAATATAGTTTTAGACGGTGTCTGTTAACCTTAAACACCTTGGAAGTGTCTAAACTTTGAATTTCTACCGCACCATGAGAAAATACATTGGTAACGATAAATGGTCCTAACCAACGATATCGTAATTTTTCTAAAAATAACTTAAGATTTGAATGATAAAGAAAAACTTTTTGTCCTACTGAAAACTGCTTCCTAAAATTCATTTTATCATGAAAAGCTTTAGTTTTTTCCTTATAAATTTTTGCATTTTCATAAGGTTAGTTATAGATCTCTTCTAACACTTTCAATTGCAACTTCCTATTGTTACTAGCCTCTACCAAATCCATGTTTAACTGGTTCACAGCCCAGTAGGCTCTATGTTCTATTAGCACAAAATTTCTAGAGATGAGGATCATCCCATATGTAATATTTTGTTAGTAGTGTGCCCTAGGCCAATGGATAGTTGTGATTCATGTATTAACATTATGACTTGTTAATAATATATTA
>JANJEY010000007.1:23842509-23853204 GCA_024703695.1 Erythroxylum cataractarum | reverse complement strand
AAAATTTAGTGATGATTCTCATCTAGATAGAAGAGACGATTCTGATTATGAAATTCTATCTGCTCCTTTAGTTAATAATCTAGACGTTTCACCACTAGACGATCCACATGATAAGGTTGAAGATATTTCTGAAAATTTTAGTCTAAGAAAAGACTGGAAGTATAAATCTTCTCACCCAGAAAACTTGATTATAGAAGAAACATTAGAAGGAGTAAGAACTAGGTCTAAATTTAGAAGAGAGGCAAATGTAGTTTTTGTTTCTGAATTAGAACCTAAGAAAATTGATAAAGCTCTTCAAGACAAAGCTTGGATTTTAGCTATGAAAGAGGAGTTAAATCAATTTACAAAGAATAAAGTTTAGTCTCTAGTTCCTAAACCATCCAATAAATTTATTATAGGAACCAGATGGGAATTCAAAAATAAACTAGATGAATCAGCAAAAGTAAATCGTAACAAAGTTAGATTAGTAGCTCAAGACTATAATCAAAAAGAAGGAATAAACTATAATGAAACATATGCTCCTGTATCTAGAGCTATTAGGATTTTGCATGCATATGATGTGAAAAGTACCTTTTTAAATAGTTTTATAGATGAAGAAGTTTATGTAAAACAATCCCCAGGTTTTGAAGACATTGATAAATCAGACTATGTCTATAAACTTCATAAAGCTTTGTATGGCTTAAAATAAGAACCTCATGCTTGGTATGATTGTCTGAGTTCGTTTTTGATTAAAAATGACTTTATTAGAGGGCAAATAGATAAAACTTTATTTAGAAAATATATTTAAAATGATTTTATAGTTGTACAAATATATGTAGACGATATCATTTTTGGTGCAACTTTTAAAAAATTATGTTCAAATTTTGAAAATCTTATGAAAAGTGAATTTGAAATGAGTATGATAGGTGAATTAAAGTTCTTTCTTGACTTACAAATTAAACAAACTGAAGAAAATATTTTTATTCATCAACAAAAATATATCAAAGAACTTTTATTCAAATATAAAATGGAGAATGTCAAACTAATGTCAACTCTTATGTATCCTTCAATCCTCTTATCTAAGGATGAAGCTAGTAAGAAGATTGATCAAACTCTTTTCAGAGGAATTATTGGTTCTTTGTTTTACCTAACTGCAAGCAGATCTAATATATTATTTAGTGTTAGTTTATGTACAAGATTTCAAGCAAATCCTAAAGAATATCATTATATTACTGTCAAAAGAATATTGAGATAGTTGACAGGTTCTACTAATCTTTGCTTAATGTATGAGAAAGGTAAAGATTTCAGGTTAATTAGCTACTGTGATGTTGATTATACTAGAGCTAGGATTGATAGAAAAAGTACAAGTAGAGGTTGTCACTTTCTTAGTTATAATCTAATTTCTTGGTCAAGCAAGAGGCAAAGTTCAATTACTTTATCTACTGCAGAAGCTGAATATATGTCAACTGCAAGCTGTTGTTCACAAGTGTTATGGATTAAGTATCAGTTAGAGGATTATTCTATTCAAGAAGATCAGATTTCAATCTTTTGTGACAACACAAGTGCTATTAATCTCTCAAAGAATCCAATATATCACTCAAGGGCAAAGCATATTGAAGTTAGTTATCATTTTATAAGCGACTGTACAGAGAGGGATCATCAATCTACAATTTGTTAAGACGAATCAACAATGGGTAGATATCTTCACCAAACCCTTAAGTGAAGACAGATTCAGGGAAATCAGACGAAACTTGAATATGGTAATGTTAAATGACCATTCATCTAACACTCTATGATCCAAATGATTCGTCCAAAAGAAGCTATAAAATTGTAAGTTTTCAAGTTAAATAGTAACGGTAAGTTACGAACGGTAACTTTTCAAGAGTATGTATAAAAAGGAAATAATCTCAAGATTTTGAAAGACCTTACACTCTAGAATTTCCTTGAAAAATTTCGAAACCGAATTGTTTAAAGTGCTCTCAACAAAGACAATCCAACACTCTGTTCTAAACTTCAAATTCTTCTCATTTCATATCTTTATCTTTTTTATATACTATCCTCACTTCATTAAGCAAAATACATTTATGTGCTTAGTGTTTATTTATTACAGATAAAAAAAGTTGAAATCCCTTGTCTATAAGAGACTCGTCGATTTCACTTCCTTGAAGAAAAATCAGTTAGATATCGAACCAGAGATTGAAGCAGTTGGCTGAAAAATTTTCTTTAACATCTGAGAGACGGCATATTTGAATGAAATATATGAGTTCTAGAAGAATGTGAAGGTGGTAAACAACATCTTAGTATCGATGGTAGATGGGTTGTCTGTAATAGTCATATAATATTCTATCAAGAAGGCTATTGGGTGTCCAAGTATTAGAGCAAAACTGTTTAACAATACAAAATGGATCGCTCAAAGTCATATAGATAAAGCTAACATCAATCGACAACTATATGGATCCAGTAATCTAGGAGTCAGGAAGTCATCAACCCTCATTCCGAAGGCTAAGGTTCTTCATTCACTTCTTCTCCAATGTATCCTACTAAGAGCAGGATCAAAGGACATGGTGACAATGAATGATGAACATTGTTTGTTTCATCTACTTACTCACCAACTCGTTAATCTTCCATTTTTGATTATGAAGAACATGATAAAGGCTAGGGAGGATTATTATGTGAAGAGTGGTTCTTTACCTTACGATATGTTGTTAACAAGATTCTTCAAAGAATCTGGAATCCTACTTGATAGAGGAAACAAAGTAAAGATGAATGTTAAGAGTGTTATTAATGCCTCTACTATTCACCAAATGGGAATCAAGACTGAAGCTGAAGCGGATGTAGATTTTACACCAAAAGCAGAGTTTAAGGGGGAACTTTTAGTAAGACGAAGCAAGAGTAAACATGTTCCGTCTGAAATACAAGCAAAACCTCGATCGTCTGGAAGAATATCAGCAGAGGAAAAGGTTGAACAATCGTCTGATGTGCCAATACAAGTCAAGACAGTTCTAAAGAAAGAGGAAAGTAAGGTTCAACAATCAACTCGTCAAGTGTCTTTAAAGAGGAAGGCCGAGACGCTCCAATCAGAAAGGCCCAAATAGTCAAGAAGATCACCAAGATTATTGACCTTACGACAATAAGAACAAAAGAAGCAGAAAGTTCTGATTCTTGGTGGAGATTATGAGAGTAAAAAGAAGCAAGAGCAATAACAGCACCCTACCAAATCAATTGTCTCTATCCCTCAAATTCAATCAACACAATCATTTGGAGAGACAAAGATAAAAAGGAAGTTAGTATTTGAGAGGAAGAAGCCTCAACAATAACTTTTTTCCAAACCAGCAGAAGAATAAAAGAAGATGAAGTTTAATCAGAAAACAGTTTCTTCATCTGATGTTCCACAAAAGGCACAGACTGTTGAACACTAGCTAATACTTTACAACCCTCCTCAATCAATAAAGAAAAAGGATTTAAAAATGAAGATCATAGAAGAATCAATACCTGATCGAAATAGAAGTTCAGTTATTATCAAAGAACCTTCTAAGCAGATAGCCAAGGTACAAGTTGAGCCTATACCAGTAAATGATCAGACGATACATCTGCTAAGTTATGAAGAACGAAGACTATATGGTATTCTGTGAGATGAAAAGTCAGAACCATATCTAATGAAGATTACAAAAGATCGTTATACAATCTATCCGATAGCAAGCAAAATGACAATCAAGATTGTACCAGACGTATAACCAAGATGTCCAACAACTGTAATAAACGAAGGAAAAGGGATGAAGAAGATGTTTCCTAAAGGGCATGAAGATGAACTTACAAAAGAACATATTCAAGTGGCAGTGAAGAACATAGACGATGTATGTCATGCAGCTCAACCTATAGGTGTCTATATATCACATCACATATCAAAGGCATCAGGAAGTCAATTTGGAGTATCTACCAAAGAAGAAAGTTTCAAGGTAGTTGGCACAGTTTCAAAAGGAAGGTACAGAAGTATCACAATTAAACGTATCAATTTAACTTAGAAACCTTTGTGCATTTAATCATTCATTTCAGACCCTTAGATTTCATACCTTCAGTTAAAACTATTTTACACCTTCTTGGGCAACCAATTTATAAACTACCCAAACCTGATGATCTTGATATCCCTGAAGGAAAACAAACCTTCAAATTACCCTCAATCAAAACCATAGAATTAGACGATTCACCTAGAAAACCATTTGTTTTTTAACACCCTCATCCACTTAGTGAAATACTACAAGATGCTACTGTTAATTCGAAGTTCTTGAAGCATTTCATCAATTGGACTAAAGCTAGTCATAAGCAGACAGAAGTTCAGGAAGCCTTAGCTAAAAATATTGAGGAAATTCATACTAAGGTTGATGAACTAGGTGATGCAGTGGGTGATCTTCATGAGGAAATGACACTTCTACATGTTTCTATTGAACAAGATCTCAAGACAATCCACACTGACATTCAACACATATATTCTAAAATTCTGAAGCGTCTAAAATGAACTATCTTTTTTATTAATAACAAATAGGGGAGAAAAGTGGAGTACATTAGAAAGCATTCATTGAATATCTTATGCATATCTTGTGTATTACTTTATTTGTTTATTCGTTTGACATTTGAATATTATTTTATCTTCTAATATTATGATTATTTGTTATCATAAAAAAGGAGGAGATTGTTAAGTCAAGAAGAGTTCACTTCTTCTATTAATTTTGATGAAAATAAAATAATAATAATCATAGAAGTGTGTGAATTATTTTAATGAGTTTGTTAAGTGTTCAGATAAGTGTAAGTAACACAAATTGTGAACTCAAGACGATACTTAAGACTCAAGGTCAACTCAAGACGATACTTAAGACTCAAGGTCAACTCAAGACGATACTTAAGTAAAAGCTGAATAAGACAAAGCGTCTTAGATAGATCAGACGAAAGTGCTAAGTGTTTGGTCTAAACAGCAGACGAAGCATAACACCAGATGAAGGATAACACCAGATGAAGCATAATACCAGACAATGCAATTGAAAAATGTTCTAGAACGTCATTCAATTAGTTAGTTGGAGTTAGTTACAAGACTCAACTAATAACAATTTTTAGAAGATTCGACAAATAAATTTCTCAAGAAGAAAGTTAAAAATTTAGGTTATAAATATTAGTTATAGTCATAAACTAAAAACAACAATACAAAAGGTAAAATCTGATTGTACGAAACCTACTTAGAGAATCTATGTACTTAAGTGCAAAAGAAAGAGAGCAAATACATCTGTAACGTGAAACTCAAACAATATCCTTCAAATCGAAAGAAAGGCTAGAGCTTGGAGAGGCTAAGGAAGCAGAAAAAAATACTTTATGAGAGAGACTTGAAGAGACTCTACAAGTGTAAAAATAATACTTGTAACGTTAAAGAGTATAGTGAAATCTCAGACAAACTCTGAGGAATGGACGTAGTCCAAAGTTAAGGGTGAGCCAGTATATATCGCAGTGTCATATTCTCTAACTCTTATCTCTTTCATTTTCTTGTTGTTAAAAGAATAGATAATAACTTTCGTTGTTGCATTACTCATCAAATTAAATGAATTGTTTTGTAATCGTTTGAATTTGTAAAGAAAATCAAGAAGAATCTAAAGATTAATATCTTAGACGATCTAACACAATTCAAACCCCCCCTTCTTGTATATTCTACATATTATACGTGATTTCTATATTAACAAGTGCTTTACTTCACTGTGCTATCTATATTACTAAGTAAGCAACTTTGGCCAGCTATTTAAGATTATATATCTATTCAATTTAATTCATTGGTATTTCCATGAGTGCTTTTTGTATTTCAATGTGTGTTTTATGTATATCAAAATTTACTACTAATTTGTCAACAAATATGGCATCTGCCTATTTTGCGCTATCATATTCCACATTTAGTTTCACCACTTCTTCACTATGCTGTATAATTTGAACAACTAGAAGAACTTCATCAATATCTGATATTTTTTCCCGCTCAAAACGACTCCTATATGCCAATGAAGTCACCATTGTTTCGATAATATGAGATTCCTGCATAATTTAGAAAACTACCCTCTCTTTGTGCTGAGAATATTCTCCATGCTCTGAACTCACTTATGGTACTTTATCCTAGATTTCCTGGATAATTGAGGGTGCTACCTTACTATCATATTCACTCACTACTAAGTCACCAGTCATAATTGCAATCAGATTAACAATGACAATATTCTCAATTTGTACCACACTCAACATTTCCTGGTTGACATTCTCCATTCCTATTGGGGAAAATGAATTCATATTCTCAAGTGCAGTCATCACAACATTAAGTTTATTATCTCTAATATCCTTTTGCACTTCCAAATTGTTAGCATTTTCAAAATTCTCCATAACTTCTTTAGCTAAGTCACTCTTAGAGTTCTCAGTAGATATGATCCCCATAAGTTCATTATGACTCCTAGTTTTTTAAAACATTCCCAGTTGGTTTCCAACTTTTCTTCACTAGATTAGGTTTCCATAAGTAGGAAAGAATCACAACAAATTTTTTAAACTCAACATCATCACCTAACTTCATGATTGGCAGTTGATCTAGAAGAGCAGTATTTCTTTTCACCTTAATGCAAAGTTTAGCAAAGCTTATTCATTCCATATATGTAATTTGAGAATCCATACATAGGGGCCTACCTAGTGAGTTAGTTAGGAAACTTAAGTCTTCCATTGTCTAGAATTCAAGGGACACGTTATGGAAATTAACCCACAAAGGAAAAGCGTCGATATCTCTGTAATGAAAATTAGTACCTGGCCTCCTTCTTTGAATGAACCTAGATTGGCTGCTGATATGCTATGGACTTTGTTTGATGATATCTTTTAGATAGCTCTAATTAGTAAATTTGAATAGAAAAGAGCCGGCATCCCTCAACATAACTTTCTTCTGGCCTTTTTTTCCCATACTTAACCACAGCCCATGCTTGCACCATTAGCAAGGCAAGTTGCTTATTCCAGAAATTCTGACCAAAGTAGACGATGAGACATTGGCACCAACTTTAAAGAGATCCACAGGAGGAGTAAGGATTCCTTCCTTCATAACATTTTGAAAATGATTAAGCTACCTTTAGTTACATTGAAGCTACAATTTAAATCTCTAGGCTCCTCCATTTTTCTTAGAACTAGCAGAAGAATTTTCCAATGTAGCAGATGAATTTAAGATACCCACTATTTTCTTTGCTCTTAGATAAATTGAAAGGATTGAAAATTCTTCCAAGGACATATTAGAAGGGGAAGAACCCCCCTTATTGTACATTATCCAGGCCTTTGAAAGGCCCTTGAGGAGAAATGAAATTCAGAAGCTAATTAGTCGGTTGCACTGTTAAAGGATGAAGAACACCAGAAGCAGGAGAGGAAGTTTCCAAAGAAGAAATAGTTAAAGGGAGGATAGTAAAAGAGTTAGTGAGAAGGCAGAGAAAAGTGTGAGCATTCTTGGTTCTTTTTGCAAATGTTAAACATGAGACTGGTTGTATACCTATAGATTAAGTATGTGTTAGGAAATGAAGAGAACATATGGGTATGGTTCAAAAATTGGACAAAACATAGTCCACTTATACAAAGAACTGAAATATCCCAACTTACTAACAATATTCCATTTAACTCCAAAGCATCTTCTCTGATGAATCAAATACATTGGGCAAGCAATTTCAGAGGGTTTGATATAGTAATGGGATTTCTATCCCTGATCACTCGTAGTCATTTGCAGGACTTAGTATCCTAGCTACCAAATGCTTTTAGACTTTTTACTAATAAGTCTTACTATAAGTCTTTGCAACAAAAAGGTGAGAATGTCCCTTGGTTCAATCTTTTATGGAAGCAGTCCCTAAATCAAAAGGCCTCAATATTCACCTGGCTGGTTATTAAGAATAAGATTCATACTAAGAATAGAGGGTTTGGATCTTATGACCTAATATGTGTGTTATGCAAAGAAACTGAAGAAGATGAAGAACATCTATTTTTTCAATGCAGATACTCAAATACAGTATGGAGCATAATTTTCCATCTAATTTCTGATTTTTTTCCCACTTATGATTGGTTATCCACTTAAAATTGGACCATTTATCTTGATAACCAAAAGAGGTCAGATGCACCAATGTACAAATTTGCCTTCACAACAACTATTCACTGCCTTTTGAAGGAAATAAACAAGAGAATCTACAGGAATGAGGTAGTAAACAAGTCGTACTTAGCTGTAGACATCATCAATTGGATCATAGCCATTATGATAGCTAAATTTGATTAGCATTCTTTATCTACAGTAATGAAAACTATATAGAATGTGTAACACTTGTTATTTCATTTCATTTGCTCTTGTAATTTAATTTATTTCTGAACTCGTTGTAATGTTAAGTTAGCTTTGCTATAGTTAATATAAAACCTGTATTCAATTTTTTTAAAAAAAAGTTACTTTTATAATGCCATAGAGAAGATGAAAGAAGCAATCAAAGTCAATATGAAAAAAAGCATTTATGCACACATCTTACTTTATAGTTATCAATGAAAGGTTTAAAAAAACCAACTTTACTCTATGTTGTTTGCTAGTGGGGCATTTCTAAACTCGAATGTTTATTAGGATAAGATTTTACAAAGAAAGTTGAATTTAATAGAAGATTACAACAACAACTCAGTAAAAGTCATGCTAATACATAGGGTATATGGAGGTCTAGTAGTATGCAACATTTCCTTAATTAGTAGAGAGGTTATTTTCTGAATGGTCCACATGAAAAAAGAGAAAATTAAATTAAATAAATATAGATATAATAAAATATTAGTGATAAATAAAAATACTATAATACTAATAATAACAACAACAATAGTAATAATAACAAAAATATAATAAATTATTATTATATTATTATTATATTATTATTATTATTATTACAATAATTCTTTCATAAGATAACACAAAATCTCTTTAGCTTATAAATAGACGTATACAAGGATACGTATGGTGATTTTGAGATACTCATTATAGTATATTAAAAAGATAGACTTTATTCAAGTATATATTCCTTCACTTTTATTACTTATTTAAAATTAATAATCACTTTATTTTGTTTATAAGATTATTTTATTATTTTACAGTTGTTTGGTGAGATCGATTTGTAAGTGAAGTACAAAAATTGTAAGAGTTTGCAATTTAATTTTTTAGTCAATATACGAAAGCAACTAGGTGTGAAAGGAAGTAGAATATATTTGAATTCATCTATTAAAAAAATAGAATAAAACACAAAAGATTTAATAATTTTGTATTTGTTCGATACATTTTAAAGTTTTAAGAAATCCATGTTATTATCATTATTAAGTTGAATATAATTTTACATCCTTCGTTTCAACGAAACTCTAAGTGGGGGTTATTGTCGTTGTTAATTTGAATATAATTTAACATAATTTCTTAATTATTTTATTTTATTTGTTCACTAAGATTCTTAATAAAATAAGTAGTTATATACATCTAATTTGTCTTGATTATATCGATTTTTTAGCTATTTGAACTTCTAAAATTGAGTTTTATAGATGTGAGTGATTTAAAAATAATTTTAGATGAGACTCCTTTTGATGGTAAGGGTTTCAAACCAAATAAAATTTAAGACACTGTAATTTGAGCATATATGTCATTAAATGGAGTTTTAGGTTTTTTTCATTTTTTTTAATTTACTTGTATTTGAGATATATATATATATATGTTAAATTTTATATATGTAGTATAAATATAAAACTTTTAACTGGAAGTATTTTTATTTAGGTTTCTGTTGTACTTTGATATGTTTTTTTTATATGAATTCTTGTTATTATGCTTATAAACCTATATTATTCTTATTATAATATTTTGATGCAAGTAATTGTAATATTTTAAATATTTTTCATTATTTTTAGTTTTATATTTATATGAGATTTTAACTATGTTTTTCATATATCAATTTTAGGTATTGTTTTATATGAGAAATATGTAAAAAGTAATACTAAGAGAAATAAAAAATAGTTGTTGTATGAAATTTATATTATTATAATTTTTTGATCTATGATTGAAATAAAATGAAAACTAAGTAATACAATCGATAAATCATTTTATAAATTTAAAAAATTGCATGAAAAGTTTGCCCAATATCAACCAATAATGTTACCATACCATACCATACCATATCAAAACTAAACGCCATACAAATTTCAGTCTCCGTCTTGGAGCCGAGATTTTAGCAAGGGAGAGTTAATTGGGTTAACTGCAATTAAAAGCCTAATTATGGCAGGGGCCGGCCCCACGACAACCTTCTCTCTACCTTTCCAGATAAAAGAATACAATTATATACTAACTACTACCCACGAAAAGATCTCTTCTTAAGTGCTTACGTGAAAGACAATTAGTTCCTCCCACCCAATTTTGTCACGGAGCAAAAATTAAGACGGAAAAGTGTGTCAGGAATGCAACCTTGCTGTCTTGTACTAATTATTAAAAACAGTGTTTTAAAAATTAGACCGAATCGGTCAGTCGGATCGAAAAAACGGTGAATTGGATTATGAAATGATCCGATTTAATCTATATTTTTTGAGTGATTGATCCGTTTATTTTACGATCAGACTGGTAAAAACTGTTAAACAGGGGAAAGAAAGAACCAGTCGATCCATTTAAAATACTTTAATTTTGATGATTTCAACTTGAATGAATAT
>JANJEY010000007.1:23798306-23830758 GCA_024703695.1 Erythroxylum cataractarum | reverse complement strand
AACTTTATAATTAAGTTCAACTTAATTAAATTAATTTTTCTTTCACAAATTGCTTTTTGATATGTGACATATTAGGTTCCTAATATATTAACAACGATTGTAACTTATAATTCTAATTGTGTTAGAATTAGATAAATTAAAATTTCTTTTAATTTATCTTTAATTCTCCATTGAAACAATTTATAATCATATGTCAAGATTAATGTCTAGTAATATGTTATGATTATCTAAATATCAGAAATGTCAAAATAGTTTGACGTAACCTATTCATGTATAATTATAATGTATAATTTAATCATTTCATCATCCAATATTTCAATTGACAAAGTATGGACATAATGTCTACTCTTTTGATCCAATCATGTTTGTTCTTAATAATTAGTAATTTATTTATAATTGAAATTTTAAAATGTCTTTTCAAATGTCAATTCATTCTGATAAGAGAATTTCATAAATCATTACTAATCAAGAACATTGGAACATTCTCCCTAATTACTTTACAGTGGAAAATCCTTTATTGACATGCTCAACTATTTCCATATGATTCATATTGCATCCAAGTACTACCGATTAAATTATCATAGGAAATTCATAAGTAGTATCAAACTACAATAATTCCAACACGAGATATCTTGATAATATGAAATCTAAAGATCAATTATACAATCATTATTATGAAAAAATCCATAGACATATAAGTAATATTCCATTTGAGATTCTCATAGTTGGGTAAATTCAATGACTTATTCCCTAATAATCACCCACATTAGTTTAAATATCTTATACTTTAATTTATAAAATTAATTACTTTCTTCATAAAAAAGAATCATAATGTATGCTAATTTTACAATTTCAACAATATCCAACTAAAACCATTAAGGAATAATATGTAAATATAAATTAAATCTCACAATTATGATATCATCGTAATTTTAATTATACATTAATTATTTCAATAATTTTATCTTTAGTATTAAAACATGAAATGTAATTAATATATAAAGAAAAAATGCCTTTATTAATTATTTTATCACTAAACTACGATAAAAACGATTGACCGTAAGGCATAAACTAACATCTTCCTGTACTAAAACCTCATCAAATACTTCAATTAAAATGTCATTCTAATTAAGCGAACTTATTATCACTTCTTTGCTGTTGATGACTCAATTAAGGAAAGAATATGTTGAGCAATCTCTGCAGAGGCATCTGGTTTTGCAGCTCTTAGAGCTCGTTCAGACATCTCTGCCATCAAATTCTCATTTCCTGTCATAGAAATAAAAAAACAAACTAGTTAGAGACAAAAAAATACATAGAGGAAGTTAAGAGGCTTAGCAAGTCAAATTTTAACACATGCCATAGATGTAATGACGCAAACGAGTTTAAAGTATATAGAAATATAAAAGAAATTTCTCTATAGATGTGTATATTCAGTCATTCAATGACAAGCAGTTTAAATTTTTTTACAAATCTATGTTTTCAACTAAAAGGTGTAATGCTTTCTTCTAAGAGTGATTCTTAAACCCTAAGAGTGATTCCTAGTATCCTATTCTCTATTGTTGTGTAACTAAATATCACCCATCTTAAACCTAAATTTCAGCCATATTAAACCGTAAAATTCTAAGTCTAATTTTCTAGCAATCAAATCCTAAAAACTCAACTATACCAAAATTTGAAATTCCAGCTTTCTAAGCTGAAATCCAAACCTAAAAATTGGTATTCTAGCATCCTATTACTAATTTTGTGAGTTTTAGCTACTAGTTAATACTTCTTCTGCTTGTCCTACAGCATGTAAACTCCTATTAGAACACCATAATCAAAATAGGACACAAGAGTTTAAGAAAGAAACAATTAGATGTAAGATCGTACCATAGAGTTTAATTCATTGGAGGCATGCATAAATTATTAAATTCTTTAAAACCAATAAGAAGTTACAAGCAACTACAAAATATTTAAGTTTCTCCGGTTTGAGTAGATTTAAGTTTCTCCGGTTTGAGTAAAGGTAGATCAGTAGGCTGCCAATTTAGCTAATATTTTACTGAGAAAATTAATATCTAAAAGGTTCAACTAATATGTTGCTGAGAAAATTAATCCAGAAACCACTGCTGATACAATTCAAAAGAGAATTTAGCCCCTGGTTTCATAAATCTATAAGCAATTGATAACTGCTGCATCCACAAATCCCTAGACAGAAGGATTCATCCCGATAGAATTTGCACTGTTGCCTCTAGAAGATCACAGAATTGAAAAGGAAAATGCATTCAAAAGAGTAAATCCAGACTGCAGTACTAGATGTATATCGTAGACATAGCAATCACAGATATCATAAAAAATAAATTAGATATACCTAAAATCTCTTCAATTGTAGCTCCTAGTGTTGTTGAATCGAGTTCATCTTCAGTTATAACCCTTGAACCAGCGACATCTGCCATAAGGGAGGCATTTCCGAATTGATGTCCTTCTTCCACGTCAGGTGAAGGTATCTGCATTTAGGTGAACTCCTCATTAACGCTACCATCACACTAGCAATAATTAGGAAACACATTTGAATGCTGCACAAATAGCTAGGAAACAGAAAGAAACTGTATGAATATGGAGTTGGAATATTAGGGTCTAAAATTGGATATTACATTGCATTGAAGGTCAAATCAGAAGTCATGTCATGAAATGCAATGCGTATCAAAATGGTGCCAGCAGCAAAACAAAAGAACATAGCTTTATGGACCTAAAAGTGCTGCCTTTTTGGAACCATTCAGTGCCAAATATGTGCTGATCAAACACTTGTTTCATGCTTAAGCAATGCAACACAAGAAAAATCAAATATCCCCATGATTTCCAACAATGTTGTGGCATAAAGTAGTCCATCCATTAACAAGCATATTAGATACTCTCCCATTATTATGCATAATTTTATACTATTATTGGACGTAGTGTTTCATAAAACTTCATAAAACAACCAAAAGATCCATCAAACCACAAAACCCTTAGACTATGAAAATTGGAATGAGGCCTCAGATCTCTGAGGCCATCACATGCTTCCATGAATACTAATGTTGGGAGAAAAGACCAGATATGAGGTTCAAACAGGTACTAAACTTCTGAAGCGACTCTCAGCCTCCATGATGAAAATGAGGAGCATGATGTGTTCATCAATTCCAACAGTACATCAAATAAGATGCCAAATATCTTCCCAACTGTAATTCTGATTTAATGCACAAAAATCAAACACACGCTGATGAAAAATTCATGTTAACTGCTTTGCCTTTCTAAAATCTATGATAACCATCCCAGGTAATCGTCAAATAATTGCTAGTCCCTCTTGCACTTTGACTTTGAAATATGATAAGATAGATGGCTGTTTCTTGCTAAGTTTCAATTGACCAAGTCCATGTTGCTTTTGGCTAAGTTTAGTAACAATCAAAAGTGGAGGTGTAAAGATCAGTTATTTAGTAGTATACCAGAATGGCGGGCTTCCCAGTAGCCAGGATTTCAGAGCAAGTCATTGCACCTGCTCTCGAAACAATGAGGTCTGCAGCCGCATATGCCAAATCCATGGAATGAAGGAATCTACACAATTTCAGAACTTAATCAATGTCACCGACAACATAGATAAATGATTTCCTATCTAGCGGAGGTGGCCAAAACAAGTTAATATCAATTTCACAGAAAGAAAACCGAAAAGAATTAACAAAGACAAACAAGTTCAAGCCAGTCTCATGAGAATTGCAAGCAGTTTCTAATACCAAAGCTTATTAACACACCAGATGTCATTAGTATAAGCAAACAAATGCTTATTAAACTTCACAATCATTCACAAGGTTCAATGGCGTGTAGAATAACTTGATTTATTGAAAGCCATCCTACCAATCTTTGTAGGAGGCTCTATTGTCATAGCCAAGGGATGGCGTATTATTTAACAAATACAAAAGCCAGCTAATCAATGATAATTTCATCCAAATCAACCATCTCTTGATTTAAGCACAATGTCTCAAGATCTATGTATGGACAAAGCCGAAATGGCAAGGGCAGCCTGCTTTGCTCAAATGGCTCTGAACTACAGCTGCAACTTGAAACAAGTCAACTATCTTCTGTCATAACTCATAAGATAGTGGCCAGCTTATTACTTAAAGCAATCAAAGATGAATTAGCACCATGTATACACAAGCAAATAAAAATCCAGTTACATTCGACATTTCACTAAAACATCAATTTTTCTTCACAAAGTACATTTGGCATTTGTATATGTTTGAACAATCAGACAAAAAACTCAACGAACCATCAACATTAGACAAACAACATAACAAAAAGAACTTACGGTGTCAATACCAAACGGGTATTGTTCCTGACGAGGTTCTCCATCTCATTAAATGACTCTACTCCAGTTTGCCATATGATAAACAAATTCCTATGCTCCATCAACATTGGACCATACAAGTGTAACAGAGCAATATTAATAGCATTAGCCCCTAACGACCCTCCAAGCACCAAAATCACTTTAGCATCCTCCTCCTTCCCTCCAGATCTCGGAAAAAACTGTGACCTTGCAACCCCTTTGGACACGAACCTCCTCAACGATAACCTCACCGGGTTTCCACTCACAACACACTTATGTTTCCTTGGAAAACACTCAATAGTCGAATTATATGCCACAAAAACAATCTCAGCAAATAAAGACAGAAGGTAATTTGCTATTCCCGGAACAGAGTTTTGCTCTTGGATAACAACTCTGACCCCTTTAAGTAAAGCTGCAATGCAAGTGGGAAATGAAACATATCCTCCAGTGCCCACCACAATGTGGGGGTCGAAATCTGCGAGAAGCTTAAAGGCGTGAATGGTTGATTGAACAAGGTGATACAGAACAGAGAAATTTTGGAAGCATAAAATTGGCCGGAAAAGCTTCACCGCAGGAATGGAAGAGAAGGAATAGCCAGCGGAGGGAATTGAAGCACTTTCAACGCTGTTGGGTGTCCCCACAAATAGAACGTGTACATTGGGGTTCGAAATTCTGAGGTCATCGGCGATTGCTAGAGCAGGGATCACGTGACCGCCGGTGCCACCAGCTGCCAGCACCACTCGCAGTTCTTGGAAGGCGGTAGTAGTGGTGGTACGGTTATCATTTGATTGGTTTACGGATAAACAAGAGAGAGTTTTGCAAGACCTGACACAATAAGAAAGTAAATGTTAGTAAGACAAACATTAGTACCCATCAAATGACTTGTTATACAGTAGAGAGACTGATAGTTGCCTGGTTTTTGTAGGGAGGTAGAGGAAAGAGGAAGAGAGGTAAGCGGGTCCGTTTGAAGGAGTAGGGAGAAGGTGGCGATGAGGGATGGCTGGAGCGGTGGCCATAGTAGCAGAAGAGCTCAGCTAAGCCTGAGCTATGGTATTTTACTGTCAGATTACGTTTCCGAAGTTCACACAAGACTTAAATAACCCTGAAGGAGCAATAGGGAATTGAAGCAGTCGAGGAACAACGAAGGGTGGTTGGTGGCGGCTTGTGCTTAGTGAGCAGTCACGGCCTCAGTCAAACTCAAAGGTTTGTTGAGTTCCGACAATTTTTAAATTCCTCGATCGAAAATAAAGGGGACGTGATTCTATGTCTCACTTTTCTGTCTCAATTCTATCTTATATAATTTCAATAATTTATTTATATAGATCTCATGTAAATTGAGATTAAATAAAACATAGTTGAAATAAAAAAAATAAAAAAAAAGATTTGATACAAAAATGGAACATAAATTTCTGTCTTATTTAATAAGTTCTATATAAATAAATGGTTGAAATTAAATAAAATAGGATTAAAACAGGATAAATGGGACAGAAAATTTGAGGAAAAAATGGGATGTAATTCTCTGTCTCACTTTTTCTATCTCAACTCTATCTATTAAATGACTGTTTAAAATAAAAGGTAATATTTATAAATTATAGAAATTAAAATTTGTATTTATGATATAAAATTATGATTTTTATTAATCAATATAAAATTCATTAAAATTGCAAATTTAAAAACAAAACTAAAATCCTGATTTGTTAAACCCTCTTTCAGGAAATCGAACTCGCCCTATCATATTATGATTCCTCTAGTCGTTAGAGCTCCCGTCTACTTCACTTTCCTTCTCGTTATCCTCCTTCATACGAAGAGTCTTTTTCATCTTAAATTTGATTATTGAAATTAAAATTTTACTTATGAAGTTATTTGGCTCATAATTATACCTTTTATCTATTTTCTATATATAAAAAATTAAAAATATAACAATCACTTTCATTCCTTTCTTTCATTACTCTAGATTATGAGAAGAATGAAGGATTGTCCAAAATCAAAGAATGAAACTCTTAGGTTCTCAATGATAGGTTGATACTAAACATCAATTTTTATTCCATACTCATATTCCTTTTTTCGTATCTCCAAACAAGCACACCCTAATTTACGACTCATATTGGTGACATTCTGTTAGGGGCATTTTCTTTTGTTAATTTTTTTATAAAAAGAATTGAAAATAGATTTATTTTATTTAGGGAAAGTATTTTTATTTATTTCATTAAAATGTACAAATTAATATTAATGGCCAAGATTAAAGCCCAATAATTACCAGAAAAATAAAATAAATTGAAAAAAATTATTCCAGATAATTCAGATTAATGAGGCATCCCATAATGTCTCCTAACCACAAAGGTACCTGATTCCTTCCAGGAGGAATGTCATTGTCGTTAATCATGCTGTTATAACAGAAACAAGTGAAGAAAAATGAAGTACGTACTATATTCCATATTTAGCCAAAGAAAATGAAGATACTATATTTGTAATATGTGCCTGTGCTGTTATAACCTCTTTTGTGTGACAGTTTAGGGATCTGAATCCAACGTTTCCAAACATATATACCATTTGCATTATTAGGGAATCGTCTTTATGTTGCATGCAGGAAATCTGCAATTGGTGAAAAGACTTGGTTTTCATTTTGTGGGATACAGTTCTATGTTCTGTTGATTGTCAGGTCTCTAACGGAGGAAGGAGATACAAAGTTTTGTTTTCTGGGTCTTGCAATGTAAGCAAATCTTCAGGTTATTTCGATTTGATAGGATAAGAAAAGATGGTTGGACATGGTCATCAGGCGTTAATTATTGAGTGGTAGTGCAGGAAAAATGGCAGAGATTCAGCTGGGAACCCATAACAGTTTACAATCTCATGGAGCCAAGGAATTGGCAAGAGATCACCTGCATGATTGGGTCATACTTGTACTTCTTGGGGCCATAGTCGGCATTTTGAACGCAATAGAGCCTTTCCATCGCTTCATCGGGCAGGGAATGATGACAGATTATATGTTCCCCTTCAAACAAGACTCCATACCCTTTTGGGCTGTTCCGGTAAGTTTCTAAGTTTCTTGCCGACTTTTTGCTCATTTTTAACTCATGTGTGGGCGGTCATTGGTCACAGTTCATCGCCGTGTTGCTGCCAATGGTTATTTTTGCTTTCAACTACTATCGGAGAAAGGATGTTTATGATCTACACCATGCCATACTAGGTGTGTGTCGCACTCGCACGCAGTTTCTGCTTCTTTCTCTATTGCTCTCAGACAGCCTCATGCTTATGCTTAAATAGTATCCTCAGGCCTTCTATTTTCTGTTCTCATCACTGGAGTCATAACCGATACCATTAAAGATGCTGTGGGTCGACCACGACCCAATTTCTTCTGGAGATGCTTCCCTGATGGAAAACCAGTACAGCCTCCATCTTTTTCTCTCTCTTTTTTTTTTCCGTCTTTCCAACATCGTCTTCTTAAGCTTGAAGCTTATATTTTTTCCTTCAGCTTTTTGATGCTGTTAGTGGGGATGTTATCTGCCATGGAGATCCAAAGATCATAAAGGAAGGATATAAAAGTTTTCCTAGTGGGCATACTTCATGTAAGTAGAGAAGGAATTTCAATCAGAGTTTTTGTCTCAGATCATTATTAACTCACTGCTATATCTTTAATTGCACAGGGTCCTTTGCAGGTCTCACTTACCTAGCATGGTATTTGGCAGGGAAAATTAGAGCGTTTGATCGGAGGGGACATGTTGCTAAACTCTGTATAGTACTTCTTCCAGTACTTGTGGCTGCTCTCATTGGAATATCCCGCGTCGATGACTACTGGCATCACTGGACAGATGTATTTACAGGGGCTTTCTTAGGTTTGACATTTTCTATGTTAGCATTATCTGTTTTGCAACTGGTCTGCTGTTTTAATCTTCCAATTACATGCAGGAACAGTTGTAGCTGCATTTTGTTACTTGCAGTTTTACCCTTTCCCCCATCACGAGGAAGGTATGTTCATTTATAAGACTTTGATCGGAACTGCTGCATTATCCGAGTCCCCGTGGCATATTTCAGTCATGATTTGCTGACAAAAATTTTGTGTCACTTGTTCCAGGTTGGGCACCTCATGCATTTATGAACACGTTGAATGAGAGAATTGCTGCTCAATCCTTAGAATCTACACGAAAGCCACAACCAGGTGACATAGAAATTCCATTATATTGAGTCTGCAGAAGAATCCCGAGAATCGAACTCAACAATATCCGTGAAAATATAACCAGATGAGGTGATGCACGTCAATATGGATCTATGACGTTTAGGATGTCTAGTTTCGCATTGAAAAATGGAAATGTCTGACTTGGTAGATTTTCAATGAAACAGTCAAAAGTTTTTGTACCATTTTGTTCATGTTTTGGATGAAATTTCGTATAGTTGAACTATTACAGCCTTTGTACAAACATGGAAAGGGGAAATAATCAAAGACAAATAGGCTCCATCTCTGCATTCTTAACGAGCTCTGGTGTACAAACTACAAAATAATGGATTAGTTGGTTTATGAGAGGCTTCAAATATTGAATTTTTAATATGAGTAGAGTGTAGAGTCACTTATAAGAATTGAGCTTGGATCAACCATTGTCCAAATAATTAGAACTAGTTGTTTGGATAGTTGACCTTTATCACTTATAAATCCTTTAATATTTTCATGTCTGGGCAATATGAGATACTCTAATATTCTCCCTCAAGTGCAACTGGGACTGGACATCCAGTTGTTACTTGAAATATACGCAGTGGTAACCGGATCGGGCCGCTGGGACTGGACATCCAGTTGTTACTTGAAATATACGCAGTGGTAACCGGATCGGGCCGCTGGGACTGGACATCCAGATAGACAATCAGGAAATTAATAATCCGGAATAAACCTGCTTTGATACCAAATTGAATTTTTAATATGGGTAAAGTGTAGAGCCCACTTACAAGAATTGTGCTTGGATTAACCATTGTCCAAATAACTAGAACTAGTTGTTTGGATAGTTGATTTTTACCACTTATAAACCCTTTAATATTTTCATGTCTAGATAATATGGAACACTCTAACATCAACCCTTTCGAATTTAGAAAGGGTTTAGAAATTTTCATCGGAAATGTGAAGCGTGTACATAGGCCGTTCAAACATAAAATTTCCAATATAAGCCGTTACATACACAGAGTCTGGAATTTTTTAGCTGACTTAGCTAGGTAAGCTGTAACTCTCGGAATAATACGCTTCTGGCTTCTGGAAAACAAAGAAGGGAAGGTATTTATAGTAACTGAACTAATTTATTTATTATAAGTATACATAATCAATTATAGCAAGTTGTTAAAACTGGAGTAATCCAAAGTATCAATCCGTTATAAACTATAATATTATGTCTATTATTCCTAATTAAGCAATAAAAATAAATAAATAATATTTGATGAAAAAGAATAAATTTCTAAACTAAAAAAAGCAACAATTAAACTAGTGAAGAGAAATCAATAAAACAGTTAGGATTTCAGGTTTTACTAGTGAGGGCTAATTATTATGCAAGATTGATTATTTCTAATAACAATTAACTTAAATTATCTATACTTTCTCTCAAGACAAATAAGTATATTTAATTAGATAAGTATTACCTCCTGATGAGCAAATCATTTTAATTAAGCTCGTTAAGCCTAATTAATCTTTTTATTATCACAATAGTATAGTGTTCATTCTTATAGAGAACAAATCTTACTTCACCTTCTATTTTTCATACAATCCTTAAGATCAAATTGTTAGCTCAATATTTATTATTAATAATTTTGATGATAACTGTATAATTTTTCAAGATTCAAATTAGATTTATTTCCTTATATAGCTAACGATATAATTCTTAAAAGAAAATAAAATCATGAAATAATTGCTTTCTTTCTTGCAGGAACCTTCTTTATAAACTTAGTTTTTTATAAATGATTCCGTGACATCCGAAAGGATCATACTAATTCGAATAATCAGCTCCAGAAGCTTTAACATAATGTTCTTCTTAACGTCTAAATATCAAAGATTTCAACAGAGTTAATATGGAAGATTAAGCAACAACTAGTTGAAGAAAATTGTCTACTTAAGGAAGAATCATTACAGTTGAGAGACACACAAAGATATACAGAAAAATCAAGTAAGCCAAAATTTAAATATGTTAGGTTTCAATTATGCATCACATATCAAAAAATATGCAGCAGAAAATAAAACAAAACGCAAAAAATACATGTGTCATTAGATGTAGTAAAAAAGTGAACTTATGATGTATACCTTACTAACTCCTTCATTCTTCGTTGTTTTCATCTCTTCAAGTTGTTGTAAACCACAACGACCAAAGAAGGATGTCTCTAATGATATCCACACGAAAAGCAAAGCTTGAAACCTCGTAGGAAGAATGGTTAGAACACACACAAAGAGCTAGCTTTGATGTATGTTCTTGAGAGAATAGTTTGGAGAATAAGTGTGTGTAAGATGAACTCTTCACATTGAGTGAGTTTCTACCAACTTTTGGCCTCCTCTAATCCCCATCATTAATGGTGTAATAATGGGAATTAAGAGGCCATGAATGCTACTTAATTTGGCTTAAAATGTTTGCTGAAAATCGGAAAACTTTCCAGCCAACCATGCAACACTTGCTTTCTTTTATTCCTTTGCATCGTTTCTTATCACGATCATATTGCGTTATAATCCTGAAACATTCTCTCATATCTTGGATCACCATCTAAACCTATTTTACTAATTCTTTTTATCTTTAATGCGTGTGACCTATTAGGTTCTCGATTATGTTAGTCACTTAAATTAACGCTTAATTTAAACAAGTCATGAGCGATATCTAACAACACATAATGACTCATAATTAACCGAAAAGTTAGTGGTTTGATTACGAACGCTTCCATAGACAATGTTCTCGTGTAATTCGTCCTTTCACTATGTAACACATTTCGTTTCTATATTAAGGGTTAGAACCTTAGATTTCTATAAATGAGAAATAGAAATAAGAGATTAGAAAAATGCTTTTGCATATTCATGCATAATATAACATTCATACACATGAATTTGATTTTTTTGCACACATTACAATGAATTGTTAATGCACTCTTTTGACATTTTTCTTGGTATAAATGATTGTTTTAATGTGATTATAATGTGAACTGTAGATTATGTGTCTTAAAAATTGAATTGGTGTGTATAAATCGTGATTTATAATTTTTGGAAAATTATGAGAATTTTATAAAATTAAAGGTATTTTTGAACTAGGAAAAATGCCAAGTGGCGAAATAATTAATAATTGGTAGTAAAAATAAGAGTCAAATGACAATGAAAAATTTTGATAGTTGACATTAAGATTTAATGACAAGTGTCATGGAAAATCAAGAGCCAATTGAATTAGAAATGGGGAAACAAATGGACTGGTAGTATAAAAGACCAAGAAGAGACCATTAAAAAGTAACATGTGTTAAGTGACAAGTGTTACTTGTCACATCACTTATCTTAATCCATGACACCTGTATGAAAGACTATCTTTCATTTTAGTCTTTCATTTTCCCTGCTATTTGTTTTCTTCTTCTATTCTTCTCTTACTCATGGTATTCTCCCAACCCAATCATCAACGTTAAGCTTTGCTAACATCCTTCAGCTAGCCACTTCAAATAATTACGTGTCTTCACTTTGGTGATGAAAGCCTAATCTTTTCCTCCTCAAATTAAGATGATCGTGTGATGTCGGAGGCTAAGATTTCATGATGATTTTTGAAGAAGCTTTGAACTAATCAAGTAAGTGTATTATTATTGATCTTCATGGTTTTATTAATGAAGCATATATGATTATAGTTAGCAGTTAAAAGATCATTAAATATATTTATGCTAAAACCTGAATGAGAAAACTTGGGTAGATTCATGTCTGGCTTTTATATAAATGATGATCAATATTTCATAAGTCATCGTTGAGATGATTTTAGTTAGAATGATCATTAAAGATGGTGTAAAAAAAGTGCATAAAGTTTTTGATAGGTAAATTGAGGGGTTTTATGTTCTATTTTCTTGATGCATTAACATGGATATTTCCAGATCTTGAAAGGGTGAGGAGAATAAGCTAATACGTAAAACCTAGGTAATTTTCGTCTGTCATGATCATGCACAAGCACAATCATGACAGAAAGGGAACATCAAAGGAGTGCACAAGGAGGTATTAGGTAGTGCACTATCGTGACAGAGAGAAAACATGAGGTGGTGCACGATTGTGATAGTGAGGAAGCCTCAGGGGAGTTGCACAATCGTGACAGAGAGAAAAAATCAGGCCATGCATGATCGTGACAGAGAGGAATCAACAGGAAGTGCACGATCGTGACAGTGAAAGTGTAATGCTTTTTGATTGTTTTAAACACCCTTCACTCTTTTGATCATAATTTCTTCTCCGGACCTCCGATTGACTTGAAATTTAAACCACAAGCTCCTCACACATTGTCCTTTCTCTCTAACAGAATTTATTATCATCTGAATTCACTAGGAAGGATTGGTAAATGGTCGATTGATGAGTTTAGGATGAAAATGATGAAATGTGCTGGAATTTGTTAAATGGAGTATTTTCACTGAACATGCATCTGTATTTTGGCCATATCTTGATCTGTAGATATCTAAATGAAGTTATTTTAAGTTTATATTAAACTAAAGAAATATTGATATAGATTTCATGAAGGAATCGAATTTTAATTTTGTCTCTAAAAGTTTCAAAATTTGACTTGATATTAAACACTTAGTGTTGTTGCAGCTTGAGTACATTATGAAGTATTTTGTGTAAAACATGCAAAATATTGAACCAAATTATGTGAACTTAGTGTCTTTAGAAATTTAAGACATATGGAAACATTATTTTAGAAGAAGATGTTACCTAAATACCTCAATTTACTTGTCAAAATGGCCTTGCAAATGCTCACTTTCATATTTGTTAACACCCATACATATACATTTATAGACATCACACGTTCCTACTAGGGTATAGCTCATATACATTATAGACATCACATGTTCCTGCTAGGGTATAGCTCAGAGTCTCACATACATACACCTTTTATTAAAGACACTTACAGTTCCTCTATTTTCTAGTTTAGAGGGATACAGTGGTACCCAAGTTTGACAAACAAGCTACGATGACAAATATTTTCTCCTCCATATTTTATTTTGTGGTTTAGAGGAATACTGTGGTACCCTAGTTTGACAAATAAGCTTCGATGACAAGCATTTTCTCCTCCATATTCTCCACCTCTTGACTCCATCCTAGTTATTGGATCCCGCAACCAACTTTGACACCAAAAATTATAAGAACTTTTGCAAAAGGATGACAATGGAGGAGGAAATAGAGAAATAGATAAATAAACATAAGTAAAGAATGTTATTATTTAAGATTTTATTGATAAGGGAATAGAATACAGGATGAATAAAAACCACATTTGAGAGGTGACCAACTCTTCCACATGCACAACCAGACAAATTATCCACAACCAACCTAACTCACAGATGTTTCTCATTATACCCAACACTCCTCAAGAGAGAATCTGCCAGCTGAGTAATTGGATACTTAATTAGAGGATCTTCATGTTTTGCTCAAGGACTTTAGGAAAAGTGGCATTGTCCATTTCAATGACAAAATGATATGGAACGAGAGGGAAAGAAAACTTTTCCACCCGCCGCCTCGTATGTTGCTAGCATTTTAACAGAAAAACAGAACCTTTAGCCTGCAGACATGACAATTGTGCCATCTGTTGGTTATTTCTTCTCTCCTTTCATATTGTATACGAATAGGAGGCTTAACATAAAGTTTGTGCATGAAAAATAGAAAAAGGTACAATACTAGTAGTAAAGCGTTATGTTTCTCGTCCTTTCTTTCTTCATGATAACCAACCACGAGTACAAAACCACAAATCAATGTGGCACTTGAAAGTAAATGTGCAAATTAAGATATGAGCAAAAAGTATTAATATGAAGTGAATATTAATTACAAAACTTTTAAAGGAATTATGCATCGAATCCTCGCCTCAAGTAGAATGTTTGCTTCCAAATTCCAATCTTCTAGTGATAACTAAGTGAACAATCATAATAATAAAACTAAAAGCAGAAGAAGAAGCTTGAAAAAGGGTGCATGTGGATCCATTACATAGCATTACAACAGAGATCCCAAAGCATTATCGGTCTTCAACGTTTTCTTCTACCTCTGCAAGTAAATTAACATAAAGATGAAAGTGATTCCTTAAAATGGTTTCAAAAGAAACAAATTCGCTTACTCTTAAGAAGTTTTGGAAGAATGTAAATCTCATTACATGTACAAGGACTAACAGCAAACATCATTTGAGCACCAAATCCATTTCATGTCAAATGACTCCATTCTGGGTCTGGACGGGTTATGAACGAGGATTTGCAGGTGGATCATCCTTCCAACCCTTTGAGAGAAGATCATAGTTGATTGATGCAAGCTGTGAGAGGTTCTAGATTCACAAGGACAGACAAAAATTATTATCATCCGCCAGAAGATAACGACTTGTAGATTCCATAATAGTAACAGTAGTAAGATGTGCAAAGTTAGCAACTATTAATGCATCTTGCACGAATCATATTGAAGGAATCCAAAAGTCTATTGTCTTCCACTTCCTAGCGAAAGAAATGTATCCAGGAGAAAGACACTTGCATAATACTTTTCACAAAGGAAATATAAAACTTTCCAATTTAATAAAATAGCAATAACTTCACATCTGGAATAATCAATATTTTTACTACTACAACAAACTTTTGGCCATTGAGAAACAGCTAACTCAATCCAAAGTGCAACACATCAACATAAGCATTTTTGAATCATGAACTTCATTTTTTCGTGTAAATGCCAGTCACTTTATTCATTACGCTCAAGAGTACCTTTGGAACCAAATAATTCAATGACCAAATAAATTTGAAGTAGTTAATATGAAAATAGAATCGTGGGAGGAAAATTCTACACACAACCCCAACTGCAGCATTTGACTTGGAGATAAATGGACTTCAATTGCTAAGGTAGAGTAGTACCTTGAATGAGAAATTACTAAAGGAATAATTGACAGATGAACCAGAATCAAACTCAGCAAGTCCCCCAAATTCATCTCCCTGTATATATATCATTTGTTAGGAAGTTAAGGTTTAAGTAAGCTGAAATGTATTGTATCACATTCAATGAACATTCTGTAATGAAGTACCACTTCATCATGGCGGTTGCTTAGGCAACTACTGCTCCCACTTAAGCTGTCAGCATCACTTGAGTCCTCAAATTCACTAGCTGGATAAGCATGGTCATCTGAAGTGTTCCATGAGTAGCGACTAGTAAAGTAACTTGTATCAAATGCACTCTCTGAACTGGGAATGAACGCAGCCTAGTAAACACATGTTGAAAAAGTAGGTCAAACCTACAACAGATGCATTAATGGATCGCATGACAGCATAAATTATAATGGAACTGGAATTCATACCTTTTGCCGGGCAAGTGTGTCCCAGTTGATATCTTTGAAGAACGAATGGTCCTTGACCTGGATCACATAAACTCATGTTTTCGTTATTGTATTATAACCAAAATAACCCAAAAGATGCCTAAAATTGAACAAAGTGAATTTTAGATACTAGAAAGAAACCTCTGATGCTCCCCTGCTGCCAAGTCTTTGATGAGGATCTTCCGTTAATAATCTGAATGTTGAGTATATTAGCAACTCTTGATTAATTATCATCCATTTTGTGACAAAAATACCTCAGATGATTAAATGCAATCCAAGAGGGGAGTAGGGCAAAGAAAAAGCGAAGATAATTTATATAACACATTCACAGTAATTCTATTAACATAATGAGACATATGATTAACAACTTCCTTACCTATCAATCAGGTCCTTTGTTTCAACACTCATTTCTTGAGGCACTCGGGGCCAAGGTATCTTACGGTTGAGGATATTTTCAAATATTATCTAAAATAAAAATGAAAAATAAGAAAACAGCAAAGTAGTATTAATTTACACTAAAAAGACATACTTTTAGAGAATGATATTATTTGACAATCACTAATTTTCATCAAAGGAAAAAAGTAAGTCACAATGTCCAAAGGACAAGGGAATTGGGTCTTTTAACACCTATAAATTTCTAACAAGAGATTCTAGTGAGAGCAAATCTTTTGGTTGCTAGTATTAGAGCTTTATAGTTTAATATTCATTGCTTTAATACATTGTTTCACATTAAGAAAAGAGTTCTTATTGATTTAACTTAATTTTGTTGATTATGATGTCGGCTATATCTTTAAAAATGAGTTGAATTCTACAAGCTTTTAGTGGTAACCAACAAAGTGAGGAGTATGAATTCAAAGTTCTTGTTTTTGCCATTCAAATATATAATTTTATCATAGATCAACTTCTAACTACATTAATCAAAAATTAACTATGAACCATATTTAACAATTAAATATTCAATGATAACATTAAAAATATATAAACAATAGTCCTTGACCACATGCATTCATGGTGACAATAGCACTAGATGTGTGATCCAAAAGGTTGAAATTACATACTTTTGATTCTTAGTTATTCCTCACAAATTAATTCATGATCTTGCAAACAAACAAGAAACCTTGATTCTCACGAGTACAATATTTGTTTATTTATTAAATGTATCTATCATTATGTCAAAAGTTTTCATTGTCGTAATATTAAATAACATTTTATGTTTTAAAAAGGATTAGGATACATGTTAAATTGGCTGGGGACTTAGCTACCAAAAAAAAACATTGAAGCCTCAATATTCATACGATACTATAGCGTTTTATTAAATGAACACAATTGTTAGTGTGCCAACATGGCCACTTGATATTGGAGCAATTGTTTGAAACATTAGAGGTTGTTAGTGTTTGTCATGCCTCAACCGACTATATATGTCTGGGTGCCTAACAAATTAAAGTTGAACGATAACCAACTTCTAAAATTTCTGTCTTTAGTTCTCTTTCTTCTCAGTTCTCAAATTCTCTGCCACTGAAGTTAGGAAAATCATCACTATATTCCATATCAGAGCGGCAGTCTTGGTGTAGAAAATTGTTGAGTGAAAGATTTTATTTATTTAAAGGATTCATCATGGCAGAGAATATGAGGGGCCAAGAATTCAAGAGATCAGAGGATCCTTTTTGCTATCAAATGAAGGAAATGCAGCAGACTTAGTCTAAGTTGCAGGAATCACATATTAGATAAGAGGAAGAAGATGAGTGAGTTAAAAGAAATGTTATAACAGCTCATGCTAAGTTGAAACTCGCCTATAAAAACTCAATCTCCAAAAAGGAATCAAACAGAGGGAAGGAATCATCCCACGTTGCAACATAGTTGTCAAGAAAAAATTCACCATTACACGGCCCCTACTTGTTTTAGTAAGGTGAATTTTCACACATTTGACAGTAATGATGTCCATAATTGGATTTTTGACAAGCTTTCTCCTAGGTTCTTTGGGCTGTACAAGGTCCTAAAGAAGATCAGTACTGTAGCCTATGAGTTAGAGCTACCATCAGATGCAAAAGTCCGTACCATCTTCCATGTTTCATTGTTGTGACCTGCACATGGGATTTCGCCTCCAACTTCACCAGCTCCTATCCCAATTTCAGATGACTGGGAACTCTTAGTACAGCCTGATTGTGTACTAGAACACCAATGGATTGCTGGTCCACTTGAAGAGTCAACTTGGGAAGATTATGATCTTATTGCTGAACAATTTCCTCATTTTCACCTTGAGGACAAGGCGTCTTTCCAAGAAGGGAGAAATGATAAGCCCATAATTACATATCAGAGGAAGATGAGCTCACGTGTGTCAAGCATCTGATTTTATCTTATCTACCAGCACCTGATTTTATCTTCTTATCTGCAGAATTTATTTTCAATTTATCAAGTCATTTGTTTCATGTGTTCCTATTAAGTAGGGGTTTAGTGAGTAGTGATTTGTTACTGATTATTTTTAATAAATCCAGATATGTTACTCCTGGATCTCAGAGTCTGTTAACTAGTTTTTAGGGAGTCATGGGTTAATTCTATCCTATAAATAGCTATGGGCAGTATGTAATACTTATCGAAAATCAATTCAAGTGTTTCATTCTTGGAGATTCTCCCTTGGCTATTAATTCTTCTACGAGTGAGATCCTTACTCTTAAAAATTATTAGATTTTTCCTATTATTGATCTTTTACTTCCAGCCCTCTATGAATGTGTTGCCAACTTCAAATGGGAATTCAATAATTTCAGTGGTGGTAGACAGATTTAGTAAGTATGCACATTTCATGGCCCTTAAAACATCCCTAAAAAGTAGAAGTTATAGCTCAAATCTTTTTATCCAGAAACTATCACAAGCAACAGGGATCCTATTTCAAGAGTTCTTTTTGGCAAGAATTTTACAAGTTGCAGGGTGGGGTACCTGAAACGTCTTCAACTTACCACCCACAGATGGATGGACAAGTAAAAGTCTTCAACAAGACACTTGAAACATATTTAAGGTGTATGATAGGTAATTACACCACAGAATAGTCTTGATGGCCCCCTTCAGCTAAGTGGTGGTATAACACCGCACACCATTTAACCCTCAATATGCCACCATTGGGAGTTCTATACAGATATCCTCCCCCTTTGCACATACCTACTTTGCAGACAATTCTAAGCTACTGGCAGTTGATCAAGCATTGAAAAACATGGAGGCAACCCTACAAGTGATCAATTTCCATCTCGAACTGTCTCAAAAGAGAATGCAACAACAAGCAAATAGGAACAAGCTGGCTAGGGAGTATCAAATTGTTGATCAAGTGTGTGTCAAGCTACAACTGAATAGACAAGAGACTAGCAAAAAGAAGGAACCAAAGGCTATCTCCATTGTTCTATGTCCCTTTAAACATAATTAACAGAACTGGGAAACTGGCCCACAAATTGAAGTTTTTGATAGACACTCTCATTCGTAATGTTTTCCAATCTCTCAATTAAAGAAACCTATTGCACTAGCCACTCCCATTACTGCTATCCTACCTATTGAACTCTTTGCTGAAAACAAAATTCCTATGGCCATTTGGAGCAACGACTGACAAAGAGATAGCATTAGCTCACCACTCAAGCCTTGATTCAATGATCTGGAGAGTCACCTTTTAATGCCACAAGGTAGTTTCTATATGACATTCAGCAATATTTCCTCCTAACCTCGTGGAGAAGGATTCCCTGCTAGGACTTGGCTACCAAAAGAAAATATTGAAGCCTCGATACTCATATAATACAATAGCATTTTATTAAATAAACACAGTTGTCAATACACCAACATGGCCACCTGCTATTGGAGCAGTTGTTTTAACTGTTAGAAGTTGCTAGTGTTTGTTGTGACTCCAAAAAAAATGTTCTTGTTATGGGTGCCTAACAAATTCAAACTGAATGATAACTAATTTCTCAAAATTTTACACTTTTTTCTTTCCTAGTTCTTGAATTCTCAGTAATTGAAGTTAGGAAAATCATCACTAACAGATTGAATTTTCCAAAATTTTACCAACAGGATCACACAGGAATGCATTAATCTTCCTTCACCATAATTCTCATAAGATTTAGACTATATCAACCTGAACAAAATTATTTCTCTATTTATTTTATCCAATAATTTATTCATAGAGATTGCAAAGGTAACTTTTCCATTGAAGTTATAGATAAAATCAGTAGTGTATATTTCACATTAATATACACAATTATAAGATGTTTATCAAAGCTTTTATCAAATCCATCGCATGTAATGAAAATGCCAATTGTTGACAAAGTGATGACAATATTGACCAAATTTCTTCCTTGAACTGCCTTTTATTCATCATCTCTTCTCAAATGTCTAGGAGTAGTCAAATTGATCAATCATCATATTTAAGCCATGGCAAATACAACAAATCCAAGAAAGGGTATCACAGCCAAAGAACTTCAAATCAAACAATTAAAAGATTTTCCCACTAGCAACAAAGATACATGGAGCAGACAAAGTAATAGGAGACAACAAATGAGATTAAATGAACTCAAGAACAAAGCATTAAAACAAACATTATACACTTTTAATTTCATAAATACTATGTGTGTTGCACTACTGGGTCAATGTTCAAATTACGGACTACTTGAAGCCATCACATAAAAGAGCCATGATCATAAACAATACAGAAAGCACAAAAAGCAAACAGTCATCAATTCCCAAGTTGCAGAGTCCATAGAAGCCAAAATTTTTTGAACTTGAGTAGGGTCAGATAAAAGATACCTGAGGATGCTCTGCATTAAAGGGTGGAATACCAACAATCATTTCAAATAAAATGACACCCACAGACCACCAATCTGCAGTAGCACCTGAGAAATTTTGCAAAGATAGTTTAACCTTCATGGGCAACATAGTTATTCCAAAGAAGGAGAGAAGTAAACACCAATGGGAAAATAAAAAATCTTGTCAAACTAGGAAGAAGAAGAAGACACAAAGAAAGTATCAAGGATTGAAAGTTGAAACCAGCCACCAATCAAAGCAGTCCTGCCATGCTAAAAATGTAACAAGTGCATTGAAGGTTAATAATACATTAGAGCTTACTTTACTTTGTAAAATAGATTCTTGCATGAGTCCCAGAAGTTAGCAACTTCAGGGATGCACAAAAGTTCAACACAATGCTGGATAACAGGTATGATAAGAGTACAGCACTTTAAACAGGAAAATGGTACAAACCATGCCCTGTTCCCAAAAGTATCTCTGGTGCCAAATAATCAGGTGTACCCACAGCAGAACGTTTTTTCCGCCGTTCTTCCTTATGCTCCAAAGCAGATAATAATGGTTCATCATCCTCAAGCATGGATGTCCCACTAACTGCTGGTCCAGATAAATCAGTGCTGTTGATGAGACCAACCTTGGAGAGGCCAAAGTCTGTCAACTGTTCAAGTAAAATCAGAGACTCTTTTAGTTTATCCAATATGGAATGGAAACACCTGCCAATGGCTACATGACGAGCAAAAGGGAATCAAACCCAAACTTTGACAATAAAGCCTTAAGGGATACCAAGTCTTCTCCTTGAATAATTTTTTTTGCAAAGGGTACGTAATTTCAGAACCAGAATACTTGCAAACTTCTTCACGGCATCTACTATTTTGTAATTCTTCACAGCATCTTAAACCTTAGGCACAAGAATGGATGATGCAACCTCAAATCTCTCTGATCCGCTCTCTTACCTATGTAATAACTCATTCTTATATACAATCCCGCATTAACTATCAGTTCCACAATCTGTATTGCAGGCTGACTCAATTTAAAATCTCTAAAATCATAACATGTCTCTCATCAGCACAAACCTATAATTAAATCTTGTCTTGATCTTCTACCAAATACACGAACTTAAAGAAACTATAGAATTCAAATGCAAGAAGAAAAAGTGATCAAACATTTAAAGGTTCACAACAAAAGCTTTCGTAGGAAGCGCACATTCATAAGATCTTTATACAGTAACAATACCGGAATCAAAGCAATATAAATCCATAAAATAGTAACCAAGTAAAGTCTGAATGGAAAGAAAAGAGTAAATGATAATGATGGTGCTCAAAGGTCTTACACATGAGGAATAAAAATTAAAGCAAAACAAAGTGGTCAGACCAAGCATCAGGTACAACATATGAATTTACATCATACAAATCACAGTTCAAAGCCATTCCTTTTCATCAATGCATAATTATGTCCTAAACATTAGCCAGCAGAAATTGGCTCTTCACCAAGATCCAAAGACTGCTTCTACTTCAACCTGAGGCCAAGAGCGAATATACTTTCTTTGGGCAACGTAAAACAATTGGAAGATACCACAAAAAGTAAGAAATTACCTTAATATGGCCATCATGTGCAATCAACAAATTATCAGGCTTCAAATCACGGTGAACCACCCTCAATGAATGTAGATATTCCAACGCAAGAACCTTAAGAGTAGATATACAGAATTAGAAATAAAAATGACGCACTAAAATGTCCGTCAAGGGAATAAAGAACTTACAACTTCTGCAATGTATACACGAGCAACATCTTCATCTAAACAACCCAAATTTCTCAACAATGAATAAAGATCTCCTCCATTCAAATACTCCATGACAAGATATAAGTTCTCACGACAAGTAAACGAATAAAAGAAACGGACCTGCCAATGTTCACATTTAAGTTAGAATGGAAAAAGAAGTTATCACAGCATGCTACAAATTTTCAAAGCTAGACCTGCTCACCACAAATGGATTGCGAACTGATATTAAAATGTCCCTTTCTGCTAGTATACTTTCAACAGCATTCTTACGGATCATATCAGCCTTTTTCAGAACCTGTCAACAAGCAAGAAAGACAAAATTAAGACCTAATCCTTTTGCTTCTAGGTCAAACAAAGCAGTCACAAAATAATTATGAGCTGCAAAACCAATCAAGTTCATAGTGCTTGCAAATGCAGTACCCTATACTTCGGAATTACAGGAAGTTATCAGGAATGGTAGCTTCAAAGACCATATGATGTTATTAAAATCTCCTTAACTAAATGATGGCATCTTCAAGTTGAGCCTAAAGCCTATACATAGTTCCATAATTTATGACTGAATCTTAGGACCAAAACTCAGCTCAAGTTACAAATAACGCTGTCCTCTTTTCTCAGGACAATGATAGTTTTGCATGAGCTAACGGTCCTATACTGACAAGACAAAACTGTGAAGACCTAACTTGAAGGTTGAAAATTCAATGTCAATTTAATAATTGGCATCTCAGATTCCACAGAGCTGAAACTTGCATTATTTTCCATATTTGTGGACTTCTTTAATGTCGTGGGGACTATAGGTAATGTATGATATCCACACGTATGTTGCAGTGTGGCCTAGATAGGAGATCAGATCTAAGCTCTTTATTTAAAGTTACATTACATTTGTAACAGCAATGGCCCAGAAATTGAAAACTCTGGGAGCACATCTCATCTCATGCTTTTAACTTCTAAATCCAAAGTTTCCTCTAGCATGAGATTAATGTTCCAAAGAGGCATAGGGTTTTGGTTTAACAGTATAACAACCAATTAGATTCTAGTTATTGTAGAAACTCTCCCAATAGTCTCTCTAGAACAAAACAATTTCCACACCCTTTCAGTTAGATCCTCACCAATACAACTTCTAGTATTATATAGGCAATAAAAATTTGTCATGCATAAAGCATTGAAAAGGCTTCTCTGTCTATCCACATTTACCATGTTGATGTGACAATATATGTGGCATTTCAGGATCAGGAGTATAGAAATTTTTTCTAGGCAAAGATCCCTACAAAACTAAGTAATATATCTACTACATCTCAGAATATTGACCAAATTTCTTAGCTCAAATTCTTTCTCATTTTAACACTAGCCATCTTCAAAGAAGATTTTTGGAATCTCCAACCAGATTCTTAATAGAAAGCTCCTCAAATAATGTCTTACCAACAAGTTCCCCTTCAAATTTGTCCTCTCAATGGCACAATTTTACACCAACAGACCTAAAGCATCAAGCATTTGCAACATTCCAGCCCAACATCTTACCAATGGTGAATTCCCAATCATATTATGACCACTCCATCAGATAATTTCTAGTCCACTTAGTATCTTTTTAATCTTGAAAGACAGATAAAATTCAAATTTTAATTGGCAATACCAGAATTAGGAAGTGATTCTAGAGCATACCTTTTAAGTTGATCTCTGTCAATGTATAAATATAGTTTACCAATTAAGGTACAATTTTTCTGTTAGAATAGGTCTAAGTATAAAACTACAGGGAGAGTTGATCCAAGTAAAGTAATACGGGAGAAAAGGGAGCAGAAAGGCCTCAAATGATCAGGGAAACTGTTGAGAAATACGAACTTGTTATAACTAAAAGTTACATGTAATTAAGGTCTTCATAGAACCACATGGAGAACAAGGAATTCATAAACAAAACCCAAATAGTTTTCAGTACATTCAGATGAGTTAAATCAAAATAATTGAGTTGATTTGAGTTGGATATTAAAGAGTAAATATATTCCTGGAAATTCACAAGCCAATCAGCTTAATTGTTTTGTATCAGTATACAGCAAAATGATTAAATAGAGTATAAGTCAAAAGAAGTCCAAGCTTGGTATTGAATAATAACAAAGCAGAAAACTATACAAATCAACCACTATTCTAGAAGTATTTTTTCGACACATGATAACATAGCTCCATTACCAGAACTACAATAAATTACAACAAAACTCAAAAAAGATATCACCTTGATATGCATTCAAATGGCATATTGACCAGCCAATCCAAAACTCTTTAAGGGATCCAATAATAAGAAAAGGAAAACAAAGGAAAATGTTCAACAGCTCTTAAAAGAATGATAAGCAGAGCACCAAATCTTGATACCTTTATGGCAAAAAGGTCTCCAGTTATTCTCTTTTTAGCCAAGAAAACCCGTCCAAATGCACCACGGCTGATTGGTTTTATTATCTCAAAGTCATCTATGGAGGTTCGGTCCTTTGAGGAATGTATGGGGCTTGTTCTCAAACTCCGTACCACATCATCTTCCAATGGGGTATCTTCATCTATTACAGTGCTTCTAATATCAACCTTTTCATCATCTACTAACTCACAAAGCTGAAAGTACTTCTCCCTACAGAAGCAGAGATATGTGAGACACATAGCTAAAACAATTTTGAGTAGCTCAGCATAATTATACCAAACAGCATCGTGTAACTTTCAGTGCAACTGATATACAAACTTTATGTTATAAGCAATTTCTTTTAGTGGAGATATAATACATAAACTTCATGTTATAAGCAATGTCCCTTGAAAGTTTTTCCTGAAACTATGAAAAACAATATAAACACATTACTTACCGGATAAGCTTCTCAATGCGCGCTCCAAAAGTCTCCACTGTAAGTGCATCAAACTTCCTCCGTTCAACAACCACCCTCAAGTCTTCAAGACAAGATAGTAAATATGGGCCAGAACGATCATCATCTAAAGGTGCATTTGCCAAACATCTTGCAATATCAGCAAGTTCATTGATCTACATGGTGGACCAGGAATTTTAGTTTCTAGACAGTAATGATCTGTCCCAAGATACAAAGTCTGTTTCCCTCCAATGCAAGCATGTGGGAACAGAGTTAGCTACTTAAAACTGCATTAAAGTTCCATCTTCTTGGTTCATCGAAACATATTTATGAAAATAAATTGCATAGTAGAAGAGCATGACAAATATATTAGAAAAAAATTAAGGTTAAAAAGAGAGTGCACAACTATGTTGCTGTCTCGGTTACAAAAGTAGACCTTTTCCTAGACATAATATATAATAAAGTTGTGGAAGTGGAACATTCCAAAGCAGAGTGCTTAAAATGAATATACAATTCGAATCATTAAACTCTGAAAGGCCCTTACCATTTGACCTGAAAAACAGAAAAAAAAAAAAAACGAAATATATTAGACTGGCACCTGTGGGAGATCTTCATTCTCAGAGAAAGCACCCTTTCCTGCCAAGAGTGAGTCTATCTGACTGGTCCTCGGAGTCAATAATGGAGATCTTGGAGTCACGCTACCAGCAGAAGAGGTTGCCATTCCTTGATCAGATTTTGGACCAAAACGCGTTCTACATGACATGACAGGTAAACCTCTCAGGTCATCCATGAAAACAGAATTATCTGCTTCTGGGAAACAGTCAAGCATATCCTCAGAGCCTCTTCTTGACCAATCACTGAGTTTTGGTGAAAGCACCTCTGAATCTTCAGTCACACTGGAATTTGATACTTTTGCAACATCTGGGCTCCCTGCAGCATTTTGGATATCTTTTTGTGTACATGACTCTGTCATCTTCTCAAGGGTTTCAGATATTCTTGCCAGACGCTCGTTCAAACTAATACCTTTCTGATCACATCGGTCAGCAATTGCACAAATCCTTGAATGCTCTTCAACATGTGAAGTTGGAACTTCCTCCTCACATATCCGACATATTATAGAACTGTCCTCAGCAATGTTCTGTTGATCTCCCCAGAAACCCCAAGAAGCTCTGGTTTGGTGCCTTGTAGAATGCTCATGTGAATGTTTGGGAGCAGGAAGCTCTGCTGGTGCTGGCGTTCGATAAGTCAGATTGACATCAGAAATATCACTCCTGTTATTCAGAGTTTGCAAAGATTCAGCCTTAATGTCACTGTGCTCCTTTGAAGAAGCAATTTCATTCATGATTTTCCCTGGCGTTCCACTAGGAGATGGGAGTTTCTTCCAAGAAGAGATACGATCCCGGCGTAAAGGAGATTCAACATTCTTTGAAGTGCCATCTTCAAGTGAGACTGAATTTCCTGGTTCCATAACCTGGTCTCTGCTCCAATCAAAACCACGCTGCTCTTGACTATAAGATTTCCTTACAGCATCCGCTTTCAATGCCTTTGCAGTAGCAGAACTTTTTCCATCCCTCCCAATTGTCGAAAGAATCCGTTTATCTGCAGAATGAAGAACAGAATGAAGTAGCCTAGATTGACGAAGCTGAAACACATTCTCATCCTCGGGTAATCCACTTTCCTTGTGGAATTGCAACAGCCTGGTACACCGAGTAAGAATGAAAAGCATTCGAGTGTAGAGTTGTTTCAATATTCCAGGGGGATGTTCTTGGCGCTTATCATCCAATTCTTGGACTATTCCCTCACACTGAAGCCAAAACTCTCCAGGTGATGTCATGGCACAACTCCGAGCCAAAACCAGCAAATCTTCAATGGTTTCCTGCCACTCAGGATGAGTATCAGAATTCTTTTCAAGAACTCCAACCAGATCTGCTGCAAAAATAGCCAGATCAGAATTCACTTCCTCTTTTGCTTTGTCAAACTTTGCCCGTATAACAACCAAGACTTCCTGTACCAGAAAATGATGACGAAGACATGTAACTACCCAAAACACAACCAAAGATCAGAGGAATGTAATGTAATATGCAAGTTACCTCTAAGTTGTTCATTCTACGAGGCTTCCAAAAAGGGAAGGGTCGTACACCTTTTGAATTGAGTTCGTGGGAGAAACTTTTTATATCAACAGGAAACTTCTTTCTTGGTGCACTAGTAACACGTAGTATAGCTTGAAAACGGGGGGATTCAGACTCTTTAGGGTTTTCACAATCAAAAGTCTGGAAAGTAAAACATACAAAGAACATTACAGAAAAATTGACATAAGTCAGAAACCATGTCAGAGAAATGAATTTGCTTATACAGTTACTGAGCTGACTTCCACAGGTACCTCTGGAGTAAAAGCATCTGAATTTCTCATACCTCCAGAGCAATTCCAAGCTGATTCATGTTCACCTACAAACACAATTAGACACTAAATAAGTAATGTAGGAAGATAAACCAAAACTTTGGCCGTGCCAAATATTACAGTACTAAGTCTTAACAACGAAATCTATGAGACATCACATATTCCATAAAACACTACTTTTGTGGATGTTTTTCGTTAGAATAGAATTTGATCCATTCTTGGCTCTCACACAACTTAACCTTTTGGATTGAATTGTTTCTAGGCATGGTATCTGAAACAAGAGGGTATAGAAAATATCATAAGAAAAAGCCACTTTATTTCTCTGATTATATGTAAGTTATACACGAGTATAACCTATTCTAATACTACTAAACTACTAGATTTTTTGTATATACTAACTTATCCAATTTATAGTACATCTTATCTTATCTACTAGAAGATAAATTTATCTCCTAGAAGATAATCTCTTAAGGTAACTAAACTTATCTAAAATAATTATCCAACACTCCCACTCAAGTTGAGGAATAGATATTTATCATTCCCAACTTACTTAGAATTGTCTCAAATCTAGGTGCAGGTATGATCTTTGTGAAGATATCGGCTTCCTGTTCTTTAGTAGGGACATAGCATAGATCAATGCCCCCTTCTTCTATTTCACATTTGATAAAGCTCCTGTCAATTCTAACATGTTTTGTTCAATCATGTTGAAATGGATTCTCCTTTATACAGATAGCTGATTTACTATCACTAAAGACTTTGGTGGGAGAGGAAGTGGTGATCTGTAGGTCCTGCATCAACCTCTCTAACCACATAACTTCACAAATTCCTTGTGCAATTGCCCTAAACTCTGCTTCTACAATGCTTCTTGCTTCTCTGTGTGACAAGATTTCCCCATAGTTTAGTATAATAGCCAGATGTTGACCTACTGTCTTCAACATAACCAGCTCAATCTGCATCTGTGAAACCTTTTACGCTTCTTTTCTCATTTTTTCGAAACATTAATCCTCTACCCGGATTGCCTTTGAGATATCTCAGAATATGGTTGACTGCCTCTAAATGTCTTTGAATTGAAGAGTGCATAAATTGGCTAACAATACTCAGAATAAGCAATATCTGGCCTGGTTAGTGAAAAATAGATAAGTTTTTCTACTAACCTATTGTATCTTCCTTTGTCAGCAGGAGGATCTTCATTTTTCTTGAATTTCCAGTTTCTCTCCAGTGGAGATCCCATAGATTTGCAACTCATCTTTCCTGTTTCCTCCAGTAAATCAAGAATGTATTTTCGATGAGATATGAAAATACCTTCCTTTCTTCTTGCAATCTCCATTCCAAGAAAGTGTCTTAATGCTTCGAGGTCTTTTACCCTAAATTCTAGCCTCAATATTCGTTTAAGATCATTGATCTCACTAGTGTCATCGCCTGTGATTATAATATCGCCCACATACACAATCAAGATGAATTTCTTTCCATTTTTTCCACACTTCACAAACATTGTGTGATCAACTTATCCCTGTTTGTATCCAAACCTTCGAAGTGTCACTGAACCTCTTAAACCATACTTGTGAAGACTATTTGAGGCTGTATAAGGATTTTGTTAGTTTGCAAACTCTTCTCCTTCCTTCTTCGGTTTCAAAACCCGGTGGTATCCTCGTGTATATTTCCTCATCTAGTGTACCATTTAGGAAGGCATTTTTTACGTTGAGTTGATGGAGTTCCCAATCAAAATTTGCAACCAATGATAGAAGGACTCTAATTGTGTTCAACTTCGCAACTGGAGCAAATGTTTCCTCATAATCTATTCCATAGGCTTGTGTAAAGCCTTGAGCCACTAATCTAGCCTTATACCTTTCACCTCTTCATCTGCCCTATACTTCACAGTGAACACCCACTTGCTACCAACCACCTTTTTTCCTTCAGGTAGATCCACTATCTCCCATGTTTTATTATCAAGTAAAGCATTCATTTCTTTAAGTACAGCTTCCTTCTACTTAGGTTCATGGAATGCATCAGGTACATTTCTTGGAATTCTTACACTATCAAGCTTAGTAGTGAAAGCTTTAAACTTTGAAGATAACTTTGACTAAGTCAAATTATCTGAAATAGGATAGTTAGTACATGATCTTACCCCCTTTTGTAGTGCAATTGGCACATCTAAGTCACTTACCATAGTCTCTCTAGGAGTCGATTCCTAGTCCAATGATTGGCCTTGTTGAGGAGCTTTAGGCCTTCATAAATGCACTAAGGTTGGTTTTTCAAGAATTGGTTCTCCCACTGAATTGGACTGGACAGTTTCAGGTTCAATGGTAGCTGTTTAAGGGTTGTGGGAAGGTTTGTGAGATAGGAAGTTATATGCTTGGTCCAAATAAATCTCTTATTGGGATGTCTCCCTCTGAAGAGAGGTATTGGTGAAGTATGGTTGTTTTTTGAAAAAAGTGCCATCATACAAAACAAAGAATAGCTCGTGGGTCAAGTTTGCTTCTATTGGATTGACTGTTGTGTATGAAAACAGTACACCCAGAGACTTTAGAATGAAGAAAATTAAGGAGCTTAATGTGAGGAAATTGTTCTAGAAGAACTACTAATAGGGATCAGAATTGAAGAGTTTTTGAAGGAAGACGATTTATCAAGTGTGAGGCAGCTAGAATGGCTTCTCCCCAATAGGAATTTGGAACAAAGTTGGTAAACATCATAGATAGAGCTACCTCTAAAAGATGACGATTCTTTCTATCCGCTATCCCATTTTGTTGTGGGGTATAAGCACAAGAGCTCTGGTGAATGATCTCATTTTCAATGAGATATTGAATAAAATCAGTTGTAAAATATTCTCTCCCATTGTCTGTACATACTACTTGAATAGAGGTCTAGAATACATTTTGGATGAGTTTGTGGAACTGTTTAAAGATATTATAGGCTTCAGATTTGTCTTTCATTAGATATACCCAACATACCCTTGTATGATCATCAATGAAACTGATAAACCAACGAGTACCAATTAGACTTGTAACTCTAGCGGGACCCCAAATATCATTATGAATTAATTGGAAAGGTTTTGAGGGTATGTATAAGTGTATGGGATAAGTCAAGGACACATTGCTCACAATATAAAGAAATCTTATCTTTATTGATGAAAAGGTTTGGATATAAGATTTTCAAATATGGGAAAATGGGATGACCAAGGCGTTGATGCCATAACATAACATCAGAATTTGACATAATTGAAAGGGAAATCCTATATGGAGATTTGGATTCAGTAGGAGTCCTCTTTTCAGAGAAGTAGTAAAGTCCATCTTTCTCCTCAGCACTGCCAATCATCTTCCCTGAGCATTGGTCCTAAAATTCAAAATGAGATGGAAAGAACATCACAATACAGTCCATGTCCTTGGTTAATTGACTGACAGATAGTAGATTATAAGTTAACTTAGGCAAATAGAGAACAGTATTTAATGTCAGTTTTGGAAGACAAACTCTCCCTTGACCAATAGCTGGTGACCTTTTTCCATCCGCGACCCAAACATTAACTTTCTGGTTACATGGATCATAGTTTTCAAAGACATTCAAAGACCCAATCATGTGGTCTAATGCATCTGTGTCCACAATCTAGACATCGTGACTTAGAGACTTTGATAATAATGATTGACACAGGTTACCTTTATGCACTAATGTTGCAGTAGAGGTTTGTTGGTCATGTGAGTCTTTCTCAGTTGTGATTTTTGTCTGATTCAAGCATTGCAAAAGTAGTTCAATCGAATTCTGCTACATGTGCTGCTCCACATTTTTGCTGAACTCTTTGGCTTTTAGGTTTCCAATCTGGTGGTTTCCCACATAATTTCCAGCAGGTCTCACGGGTGTGGTAGGGCTTATCATAGTGCTCACACCACTGCTTGTTCTTGGTTTCTTGCTCTCGAGTTTGGTAAGTAGACTCCTTTCGAGAGTTTGCCACTAAAACTGAGACTTGAGAGGTTTGTTCAAAAGTGTGTGAAATAAGCATGACCTTTTTCCTACTCTCTTCCCTACAAACCTCAGCAAATGTTTCTCCGATTGATGGTCATGGTTTTAAATCGAGTAACCTTCCTCGCGCTTCATCGAGTCCAACATTAAGTCCCTGCAAGAAATCAAAAACTCTCTCCTTCTCCAATAATTTTTCATACTTCTCGGCATCAGCACGACATTCCCAATTTATTGCATAAAATAGATCCATCTCCTGCCATAATTCAGTAAGTTATAATACTCGATAACAGACATATTATCTTGGTGAGTATTTCTGATTTTTGATCTGATGTCAAAGCATTGAGAAGTGTTTTCCAAATCAGAATATATTTCTTGCACAACCTCCCAGATTTCTCTTGCAATTTTGAAGAATAGGTAGGTTCTTCCTATTTTTGGCTCCATTGAATTTATAAGCCACCATGGCAATAGAATTCTCAACTTCCCAAACACCGTAAGTAATTGTTGTTTTGTGTGGTTGAGGAATTGCCCCTATTAGATATGTAACCTTGCCTCTTCCTTTGATTACGAGCATGACTCATTGGGACCATTCTTGAAAATTCGTTCCATTTAATCTATGTTGTGTGATTTGCAATGAAAGATTATCAATAGGAAGAGATGGAGTTTGGGCTGAAGTTATTACATAACTAGGTGTTTGGGATGAGGTCTAGAACTCATCAAAGGAATCGAAGGTTGGTTGAACTCCAGCCATGATGTGGCCGGAAAAAAAAAAGGCTACCAGAATCGGTAGCTCTGATACCATGAAACAAGAGGGTATATAAAATATAAGAAGACAAAGCCACTTTATTTCTCTAATCATATGTAATTTATACACGAGTATAACCTATTCTAATACTACTAAACTAC
>JANJEY010000007.1:23687181-23699380 GCA_024703695.1 Erythroxylum cataractarum | reverse complement strand
TCCTTCTAAAGATGAAGGGGAAAGACATAATTTTGGAAGTCATAGTATGGTCTTTAGGAATTATGTAATCGATCTTAGACTTATTGACTTGAATTATAAATGGTATTTTTTATACGTGGTTAAATAACCAAATTGGTAAATGGTTTTTAAAGAAAAAGTTATATCAGTCAGCTGTGAATTAGGAATGGAAATTGAGTATTCCTAAGGTAAGATCTTGCTTCATAATCTATTTATATTTTGATCTCTCACCTATAGAAGTACATCACTTGATAGATGATTATTAGAGGAGAACATGTTTTGGATTTATTAACCATCTAGTTAACTTAAAGGGATTTGAGGAGGTGGTAAAGAAGGGTCTAGAGATGGGCTTCCAAAGGTTTGAAGCTTTCAAATATATGAGGAACTAAAATTTATCGAAGAGGAGCTTAACAAGCTAAAGCTCAAAAACACGCATGATTGTTTGGGCATTCAAAGTTCAAAAAGAAGCCCTCATTGAAAGACTAGAGGAAGTAGCAAGTGATCCTGGAAATGCAATGAAAAAAGAGAAAAAAAATAAGCTTTATCATCCTATATGCTATCTTTCAGTAACCATTACTCTCTACTTAAGAAAAAGTCCAGGATACAATGGATAGATGAATGATAACAAAATACAAAATGCCAAGTACTTCTTTAATTCCATCATTTCAAGAAGAACTATAATATGATTAGCTCTATCTCAAGGTAGAATGGATAAATGGTCTAGAAGTAAGGATCTGTTGCTAACAGTTTACGGCTACTTCCAAAAATCAATAGGTGAGGTCACAAAAATTTGTTCCTCTATGTAGGCCCTTAAGGAGATCATCAAACACTCAATATCTGAGGACCTAACTGAAAAGTTTTCATCTTCTTTAACTCTGTTGATGTTAAAAAGGCCTTCTTCTTTTTGAACCCATATAAAGGACAAGGTATTGGTGGCTTAAAAGACTACTTTTTTTTAAAGATCTTGGCATCTAATAAAGGATCAAGTAATAAAGTGTGTGCTATAATTCTTTCAAAAAGCAACAATGTTGAAGGAATTAAACACAACCTTTATCATCATAGAGCCAAAACTCCCCAATCCAAACAAGTTAAGTAAATGTAGACCTATCTCTTACTATAACCTGATCTTCACGATTATTTCCAAGTGTTAGCAGATGGACTTAAAGTGGTATTTTCCTCAACCATCAACCCTTGCAAGGGAGATTTTATCAAATGAAGGAACATTGGTGATAACTTATTCCTTGCTCAATATTTTTAAAAAATTTCTATAAAAAATGGAATAAGAAGCTATGCTATTAAAATTGACTTTAAAAGTCTTTTGAATCGATTAGTTGAATTTTTATCTAATGGACTTTAGAATCATTTGGGTTCCCATATTAATTTAGAAGATGGATACAATAATGTGCAGAGACAGCTTCTTTTAGCATTCTTTGTAATAAAGAACCAATTAAATTCATTAAAGGGGAAAAAGAGCTTAAGCAATAGGATTCCATCTCCTCCTTACCTATTCAATTTATGTATAAAGGTCCTTAACAAATTGACTAATTATAACATTAGTAGGGAGGGTAGCTTATTATTCATAACAAATGTAAGGGACTGAATATTGCAAGATTGAATTTTGTAGACAATCTCCTCCTATTACATAGTGCTAACTTAAGATTAATTTAGTTGTTAATAGCATCACTCTAAAATTCAATACTCTATTAGGATTGGCTATCAACAAGCATAAGAGCCACCTAATTCTATCAGTTAGTACACTTGATGAAGAAAAAAGTTTTAGCTCTTAAATAGGTTTAAGTATAATATAACCACCTTTTAAATATCTTGGTATTCCAATAGCTACTTAGAGGTTAACTTATAGGGACTATAGATTTGCTTTTGAAGAAAAACATTGGGAAAATGGAGGGTTATCTTTTATTTGGAGATTTCAACTAATCATCTTATAACAAAAAAATATGTTATTGTATTGGCTCACATGTTTCATGATCCCTAAGGCTCTTATCAAGGATATTGATAGGATAATCGAGAATTTTTATTGGTTTGGCTTTATAAAAATCACAAGGGAGAAAAATTCAGACAATAAGATGTGTGCTTTCTAAAAGAAGAAAGAGGATTAAAGGTTAATTCAATTAGAACCTGTAACAAATTCCTACTTGCAAAAAATAATTTGGAAACTTTTCATAGACAAAGAAGCAATATGGATCAAGTGGATCCAAATTCACTTTTTAAAATTTTCAAATTTTGAAAAAGATACTAAAAGATAGCTCCTCATGGATTTTACTACAAATCCTTAACTTAAGAGTGTCCATAGGAGTAACTATGAAGATGAGAATTGGGAATCGAAAAAATAATTCATTTGGTATGACAATTAGAATGTGTTAAGTCCTTTAAATCTAATTCATATGCTCTAGTCACCAAGACATGTCATTTACAACAATTCTCAAGTAATGGAAGTCATACAAGTTAATGAATATTATTGTAATGCTAAAGGAATGTCCTTAGTAATGGAGAATGTTCCAAATTGTAAACCTAAATATGATGATAAGGATAAAGCCATTGGATCTTGCATCATTCAATAGGCTTCATAAATAAGTCCTCTCAAGAAATACTCATAACTCATCAACCAAAAGCCCCCTAATTCAGATTGGCTTGAAATAATGTTTCACTTTTAAAGGCTTTATTCATTATCTGGTTAGCTATAAAGAATAAATAAAGAGCCAAAGATAAGTTGAGAGGATCCTTACCTAACATCAACCTAATATATGACTTATGTAACTAAGGAAGTGAGAGAACTTAATGCTAATTCTTTAAATGTCAGGTCTTAGCTAGACTATGGAATAAGATCTTAATTTTTTGTAACACTATTTTCCACCTCCATGACTAGAACTAGATTGTAATATGGCTCATTACTCCTTATAAGATGAATAAAATGGACAGTAAGGTCTTTAAGCTTGTGTTTGGCTATGTAATCTATGCTATATGGGTGGATAGAAATGAAAGAATTCTTAACCAAAAAACAATGGACAATCTGGCTTAGATAGATATCAAAATTATATGGATAAAAGAGATAGTACTCACAAAAACTAGGATCTAAACTTGAGCTGTGAGTTCATTAGATGCTAAAATTTCTTAAGAAAAAAGTGTTGGGCTTCGATTATGCATCATATTCGTCAAATATAAGAAAATACATAGTGGTAAATAAAACAAAACCTAGAAAATATAGAATCAAACATGTGTCATTAGATGTAGTAAAAAAAATCAACTTAAGATGTGTACCTTACAAACTCCTTCGTTCTTCATTGTCTTCACCTCTTTGGGTTGTTGTAAACCAAAACAACTAAAGGAGGACATCTCTAATGATATCAAATGAAGAACAAAGCCTGAAACCTCTTAGGAAGAATGGTTAGAACGTATACAAAGTGCTAGATTTGATGTATGTTCTTGAGAGAATAGTTTAGAGAATAGTGTGTGTAAGATTAAACTCTTCACTTTTCTCACTATTTTCCTTACAATATTATGCATGAAAATGAGTGAGTTTCAGCAAACTTTTGGTCTCCTATAACCCCCATCATGAATGGAAGTATAATGGGAATTAAGTGTCCATGAATGCCACTTAATTTGGCTTGAAACTTTTGCTGGAATTCTAGAATTTTCCAAGTTGGCAGCCATGCAACACTTGCTTTCTTTCATTCCTTTACAACATTTCTTATCACGATCATATTGTGATACAATCCTGAAACATTCTCTCATATTTTGGATCACTACCTAAACCCATTCTACTCATTCTCCGCATCTCCAATGCGTGCGATTCATTAGGTTCCTAGTTATGTTGGCCATTTGAATTAACACTTTATTCAAACAAATCATGAGTGATATCTAGTAACACTTTATGACCCCAATTGACCGAAAAGTCAGTGGTTTGACTACGAGTCCTTCTATAGATAATGTTCCCATATAATTCATGCTTTCACCATCTATACCTCACTTGGTTCAGAGCATTGTTAAAATATCAACTCCCACTAGATTGACTATAGCCCGAGTGATGTTAGTTCTTATCCCCAAGGCTCATTACTCAATTGGATATGTCACTGAAGACTATCTTGATGACATTGCCACTTTAGCCAGATATTTCTGAGTAATGATCCTGAAAAGAGACTATGAGTATCATCTCCTTCTATCAAGAGTGGTGAATCTTTTATTAACTACTCAATTACCTTCGAATACCTCAAATTGTACTCAATCACTACCCCTATGAGTAACCTTTGAGAGAAACAAGGAATGGAGTTAAAGTATAGGGTCAGTATTCAAGATATTCTTAAGCACCTCAAGTCTAAGGATATTTGCACCATTTCTATAATGAGGCCATCATTGACACTAGAATAGATTATCTATACAATTGTCTCATAACAGGTCTGTAATGTCGGACTCTCTAAGCCCCTTTGTATTGCTCTATACTTGGAGATGCTATTGCATATTGATATATACATGGATGTATATGAGCTCAAAGATGTATTTAAATCCTTTTGGAGATATATGTCAGTGATTTATAATGTTATATGCCCTTACATGAGCTTAGAATTCATCGGTATGTGAAATCTTGGAGATTTCTGACATATAAGTTTATAAGTTTGTAAAACTGAGTCCATTGGATGGATATGACTATGGTGACTGAGTTAAATGTGTTCTAATGCCTTAGAGGTAATTAGACATGATTTATAGACATATTAGACACTTAGAAAGCTAAATTGGAAAGATTAATGTACATTAGGGCTTATTTGCCAATTGTTAAAAGTCAAAGGACATTCGTAATTTTTCAATTCTTGAAGGATCAATATGTAATTTTATAAAGTTAAGGGACTTGATTATTATTTTCAAAAGTCTGGGGACCAAAATAAAAATAAAGTTTTGGAGATTCCTAAATTTTGGGCTTAATTGCAAATTTAAGAAAAGTTTGGAGGCCAAAATGGTAATTTCACATAACTTGAGGGCAAAAAGGTAATTTCACCATATTTTGATCAAAGAAGAGTCAATATTCTAGACCATTCTTTAGGCATAAGGCATGACTGTGCACCCCAATAATAAAGACTTAAAACATCTTGTTTTAATTAAAAGAAAGGAGAAGAAAGGAGAAGAGAGGAGGAGAAATTCTCAATGGATTTGAAGATATCACCAAAGGAAGGTTTTGATAAATTTTGTCTCATCTCTCTCTACATTAGGATTTTGAGTTTGGTGTTATGATATGTTGTTCTCCATACTTGAATATGCATGAAACATGGTTTAGATGAATGAAATGTGTCATGGAGAAGTTTCTTTAAGCCAAAATTGAAATGTTCCCTTTTCGATGAAAGTTTATGAATTTTTGAATATCTTTTGAAATTGATGGTCTAAATGAATTCTATAGTGTTAATTGTACATGTATAATTTGAATTGATGATGAAAAATGAAGAAGATGTATATTAGATAAGGCTTGGTCGAAATGATGGGAGAAGAAGTGGATTAACGTAATGAGTTATGTAATTATGATAAATGTAGCTTAAATGAAGGGAATTGGAATGAATGGAGTGGTGAAATGTCTCATTGTTTGGAAGTGTTTACTATATAACAAGATAGGAGCATGAATTACTATGATAAAGTCTTGAAAATGTGACTTGAAAGTCATACACATTAGGTGTTTGATAAAATGCCTAAGTGCACTTGGCTTAGGATTTAAGGATTCGTAATGATATGCATTGAAAGTGACTTTCATGTTTACTTAGAGTAAACTTGAATTGTTGCTTAGATTTATGAATAATGGGCTAATATGCTTGGATAAAAATGTGTTTAATTATATTTTGAAATGAGTAAGTATTAGATTAAAGGCATTAAATGCCTTAGAAAATGCAAAAAAAAAGCTAATGTGAATAGTAAGGAAGTAACCATGTGAGAAGCTTAATGATCGAATCTTATAGCTTAAAGAGAGTGATATTGTGTTTTATACATTTATGTGATGGTTTATAAATATGAAATTCATGTTTAAGTAGTAAATACATTGTATTTGTTTATGTATAAAAGCTCGAGAGTTGTGAATCAAGGAGTTCGTACTAAGGATTTTTGAAGGCAAGAGAGTGTACACCTTCTTTTGAGGTTAGATGGGGAAACCATATCTCTCAAATGGGATTAGAACATCCTAAGACATGCATGATGACTTGTACGTGAATGTTGAACCTAGGTAATGCATAGTAGTACTGAATCTCAAATGGATGCTAGTATACTTGTGTATTTAATAACTCTTTCTACTTAAGGTAAAACAGATGTTTTTATTACGTATTTTGAGAAATGATATTATTTTCAACAAACCTACACTTGAAGTGAAAAGAACAATGTTTTATTTTTTGAAACTACAATTTTAATAACTTTGCACTTGGAGTGTAAAAGATGACTTTTATTGTATAAAATAATGTTTTGGAATTTACATATGCATAATCGAGTCATTTATGTTGCATGTATTTGTTCTCTTTTGGCATAGAGCCATGACAAGGCTTCATTTTATTTGTTGGACCGATAAATAAAGGCATGGTGCCTTGATTTTTTACTTAATATTTGTATATGATTTTTGTGGTTGGTGAGGTAATGATTGGCCAATCGTGTGCTAGGCACAACAGATTAAGTGGCCCCCTTGTACCCTTGGTGCTGGTACATAAAAGTCTAGTCCCCATTATGACACTTTTCTACGGGACTTACAGGTGGTTCCACACCTAGGGTCTGGACACCGACGAGGTCATCACCTAGGGTCATGACGCTCTTGTCAACTATTGTCCAGACTCACCACAGATGAAAGTCGAGCCAACATTGGGATCAGTGGGTGTGCACACTAGTTGGGCTGACTAGTGGCGACACACATGATTGTTTTGGCTTATTCTGATATTTATCTTCTAATGAGATTTGATTTATATATGTGATTTTTTTTGCTTTTGTGTACTAGAACTGGAACCTATGTTCACCTTATGGGTGATTAATAGGCTAGGCCTATATGGTTCCTAACTAGTATACGTTAGGCCTATGTATTTCTATGTGATGTATGTTCACTTTATAGATTATCTACACTGTCTTGGTGTGTATCGAGTTCTATTTGCGATATATGTTTTTCTTGCTTATTGAGTACATAGGGTACTCACCCCCTCCACTTTCCAACCATGCAGGTTAATTTAGTGAGCTTGAAGCCCTGAGTGGATTGTGCGATCTTTTGACATTTTTGGGGTATTACAGCACGTTGGTAGTTTCTGTTTTGTACTTTATTTGCATAGTAACTCATGAATTGTTTTACTATTTTTATTAGATTGGTTATGTTGATATGCTTTATGACTATATAAATTTAACGCCTGACTGTTTTGTTGTTATAAAAGACCTTATGTATGCACTTTTGATAATGTTGTTGAGATTGCTTTGAATGGACTTTAAAGTCCTGAAGTTGTGGTTAAATTTTTGATGTGAATATAGAAGTGTGTTTAAAATTGTTTGCAGGTATTTGATTGAGTTTTGGGATTTTAAAAATATAGCCGTTGTGCAATCCAATTTTTTTTAAAAAAGGAGAGATATTTAGTTATCCTTGCATAGTCGGATTAAGGATACCGTGAGTGTCCTTAGCCTGAATATGCGGCGGTTGTCATAAGCTCAATATGGTACCATGTCGTGACAATTAAATTGGTATCAGAGCCTGGTTTTTATATTTTCAAAAGTGTTATTTTAATTTTTAAAAAGTTAATGAGCCTTAGGAGTCAAGTATGAGTGTTGAAAGTCTTTGGTCAAGAAGTTGAGTCTTGGATTATTAAGTTGACATCCTTAATGGTCGAATGATTTCAATCTCAATTGGAGTACTTGTCGACATTCTTTGGGATGTTTAGGATATCAGATAAGCTAAGATCTTATTTTATTAAACGACATCTTTTTATTTAATTTTATAGTGATATCATGGTTCGACGACGAAGGGGAAGTCGTTGTAAGATTAAACCTTTGCGACCCAAGCCTGAGGAACATAGTGCTAAAGCAATTGTAGAACCAGTGGTTACTAGCTCTTTCGTTCATAGGCAGCCTCATACTGTAACACCACCAGCGGTAGTACAACCAAATTTACCACCGATGTTGAGGAAGGCTTTGTAGCAGGTGATGACATGGTGGGCACAGTACACTGTGTAGTAGCAGCTTAGGTCTGGAGCACCATAAATGCCACCACAAGTACCGCCACACAACAACCAATAGTGGTACCTAGTCCTACACCAGGGCAACATCTGATGCTTGAAATCTTGGGGTATATTAAAGAGGTAAGGAATCTCGGGCGTGGTACCTTTGATGGGCATGGTGATATTACCGAGGCCAAAACTTAGATGAGGCAGACCATAGAGACATTTCATGATACAGGGCTGTTTGATGAAATGAAGCTGAAGGTAGTTATCCGATTGCTGGAGGGTGATGTTAGAGTCTGGTGGGAAAATGTCCAGGGATGTTATCGTAATTAGATGACCTGGAGGGATTTTATGATTGAATTCAACGAACAATACTATACTAGATTTGATCGAGATTAGAAGAAGGATGCCTTTTTTACACTGACATAGGGAAATAGATCAGTGCATGAGTTTGAGACAGAGTTGAGAAAGCTTGCCATCTATATCCTTGAATACATAGCAGATGAAGAGAATCTATGTGTTCAATTTGGGATTGGACTGCATTTGGTGATCGGAAGAGGATGACGGTTACCCTCACTACCACATTCAAGGAGATGGTATAATTGGCCAAGAGAGTAGAGAAGTTGGTGAAAGAACGTGCGAGATAGTGGGAGGTAAAGAATCGAAAAAGGAATGGAGGAGGTTCCTTTAACCAACAGCCTAAGAGGAGTCATAGTAGTTCAACATCAGGTAGTATGAGAGGTACTGCATCATCAGCTATCAGTTTACAGTCACCACGACTAGGAGGTCAGAGCACTACCCTTACTACTAGCTCTGTTTCTTGAGCTCGATCATATTGGTCCAAATAGTGTAGAAACTATAGAAAGGTACATTTATACAAGTGTACAAAGTCGAGAAAGTGTTTTCAGTATGGAGAGACAGGGCACATTGGGAGAAATTGTCCACAGTTGGCTTGGACTTCTACTTGAGGAGGAGGTAGCTCAGTACAACTAGTGAGAAATAAAGGGGAGATTGCCAGGGAAGGTGCTCAGTCTTTTAGATCCATACATAGAACTGGTGTGGGCAATAGTACACCTCCAGTAGGTCAGTAACGTCCTGCTCGTGAGCTTAAGCACGATTTTATGCAACGACGGAGGAGGACATTTGAGTCAATTCGGACATGATTACAGGTATTTTCTAGATGAACATTTATTGTGTACTACTGGTAAACTCTTAAATAGTATGAGTACTAACCTATAGTGTTATAAAGTGTTATGTGTGGTCTCGATAGAGATGCTAAAGTTTTGATTGACATTGGTGTGCAAAGGTCTTTTGTTAGCATGACCTTTGCCAAGGATATTAATCATCCTCTGGAGCAGTTAGATCCCCCTCTCATTGTAGTCACTCCTCTTAGAGAGTAAGTGGCTTGTGATGAAGTATATACATCCTGTGAGATAAAGATTAGTGATTCTATGTTAGAGGCAGATGTTATTCCCCTTGATCTCCGGGATTTCGAGGTGATATTGGGGATTGACTGGTTAGAGAGGTATCATGCTAGGTTTGATTGTTTTAAGAAAGAGGTGGAGTTTGTCCCTTTGGGTAGAGTCTCAATTAAATTTACTAGTGATCGATGGATATTCTTGAGTTGTTTGATATTAGTGATCAAGTCTAAAAGGTTGATTCGTTAGGATGCTAGGCATACCTCGCACATGTGATTGACACTTCAACACAAAGAGTCAAACTAGGAGATGTCCCTATTATGTGTGAGTTCCCCGATGTCTTTCCAGAGTAGTTATCAGGATTGCTACCTGATCAAGAGTTTGGTTTCACTATTGACTTGGTCCCGGGGACAACACCAATATCTATACCACTATATCACATGGCACCAACAGAGTTGAAAGAGTTGAAGATTTAACTACAAGAGTTATTGGATAAGGGCTTCATTAGACCAAGTTTTTCATCGTGGGGAGCGCTAATATTGTTTGTCAAAAAGAAGGATGGGACCCTTCGTTTATGTGTTGATTATTGGCAGTTAAACAGGGATACCATCAAGAATAAATATCCACTCCCCAGGGTTGATGACGTGTTTGATCAGTTAAGAAGAACTATAGTATTCTCAAAGATAGACCTGAGTTCTGGGTACCATCATTTGAAGATTGATAAGAATGATATGCACAAGACAGCTTTCTAGACGAGACATAGACACTATGAATTTTTGGTGATGCCATTCGGATTGACAAATGCTCCTGCAGTATTTATGGATTTCATGAACAGGGTGTTCCATCCTTATTGAAATCAGTTTATCATGGTCTTCATTGATGATCTTCTGATTTATTCTAAGGATGAAGAGGACCATGCTAGACATCTTCAGATTGTGTTGCAAATACTTCGTGAAAGACAGTTGTATGTGAAGTTCTCAAAGTGTGAATTTTGGCTAAAGGAGATAGGATTCCTTGGGCATGTTATATCAGGGGAAGGTATTTTTGTAGACTCGAAGAAAGTGGAAGCAATACTTGAGTGGGAACAACCCAAGAATGTAACAGAAATCCATAACTTTCTGGGGGTTATTATCGGAGATTTGTTGAGGGTTTCTCAGTATTTGAAGCCCCTTTATCGAGGCTTACCTAGAAGGGGATAAAATTTCAGTAGGATGATAAATACGAGGCAAGTTTCCTAGAGTTGAATAAGCGATTGACTTCTGCGACAGTGCTTGCCCTACCTACCCAAGGGGTTAGGTATGAGGTATGCAATGATACGAATCACTAGGGACTTGACTGTGTACTTATACAAGCCAGACAAGTGATCACATATGCTTCTAGACAACTGAAGAAACAATAGCTAAATTATCCTACACATGATTTGGAGCTCGCAGCGGTAATGTTTGCATTCAAGATTTAAAGACACTATCTTTATGGGCAGACTTATCATATAGACACCGAAAACAAGAGTTTGAATTACTTAAGGACACAGAAGGAGCTAAACCTCAGATAAAGAAGATGGCTGGAATAGATTAAAGATTATGACTTAATAATCGACTATCACCTGGGAAAAGCAAATGTGGTAGCTTATGCACTGAGTCGTAAGTCCTGTTTGACAATAACTGTTAGGTAAGATCCTTTTATGATGTATTTGATGAGTGTGCGGAGCCTTGAGGTTAGACTCTCAGTGGCAGAGGATGAAAAAACATTGCTAGCACAGTTTGAAATTGGGCCGACTTTATTTGATGAGATCAAAAGATCACAGGCCGACGATCCAGAGTTAAGAGTCCTTAGGGAGAAATTGCCATCCGAAAAGAGTGAGGGATTCAGACTGAGAGAAGGGTTGTTAGTTTTTAGAGGCAGAGTCTGGGTGCTAAATGACCAGGGTCTCAGGTGAACTATCTTGAAATAAGCTCACAGTTCAGCTTATGCTATGCATCCTGGTAGCATCAAGATGTATCGAACTCTTAAAGAGAGTTATTGGTGGCCAGGGACGAAGAGAGAAAAAGAAGAATTTGTGGCTAGATGCCTTCCTTGTCAACAAATTAAGGCAGAGCATTAGAAACCAGCAGGTATGTTACAGTCTTTTTATGGCCAGATGCCTTCTCTATTAACAAATTAAGGTAGAGCATCAGAAACCAACAAGTATGTTACAATCTTTGCCTATTCTGGAATGGAAGTGGGATCATGTGACAATGGATTTTATAGTTGAACTACCTCGTACATCGAAGGGTTATGATGCTATTTGGGTTATAATGGATGGATTCACAAAGTCTGCTCATTTTCTACCTATCAACACAAGCTACTCATTGGAGAGATTGGCAAAGTTGTATATTAATGAGATTGTGAAACTGCACAGGGTGCCAGTTTTTATAATATCAGATAGGGATATGGGATTCACCTCACGATTTTGGCCGAAATTCCATGAATCTTTAGGGATTAAACTAAAGTTTAGTACTACCTTCCACTCCCAGACCGATGGTCAGTCAAAGAGGACCATTCAGACACTAGAGGACATGCTGAGAGCATGTGTGATGAAATTCCAAGGGAGTTGGGACCGACACT
>JANJEY010000007.1:22913148-22931327 GCA_024703695.1 Erythroxylum cataractarum | reverse complement strand
TAGGAATGAATTTCCTCTTGAGCCTCTTGATCCTCTTGCCTCACTTGTTCTCCTAAAATAAGAACCAAAATCTCATTCAAAAACTTATACTGAAACAAAAGTTCCATTCTTAACTTCTATCCAAAATTCCCACATTCTTAGAAACCAAATCATCACTTCAACACTTCACATAACTTGTAGATCTATGACTCTAGTTCACAACGCCTCTAAAAACACCCCAAAAGGATTTTTGTAGCAAAAGATATGATCAAAATTCTAAAAATACTTCTGCTGGAAAACTGCCCTCGCTGCGACGAGGCGCGTTCGCTGGGGCCGCGGAGTGTGGCCTCGCACGTCGCGGCTTGCGGCCTTGCGCACATCACGGCGTGCAGACGGGAGTTCGTCTTCCTGAACCAGAATCCGCCATTTTCAACTCTAAAACCTTCTCTTCTCTCAACTACAACACATCCAACCCATAAATCAAGTCATAAACTTCCATTCTACACTTATTCTAACTCAAAATCATCAACATAAACACAAACCCAAGCAAATCTAGAAATCTTCACCATAAACCCTAAACCAACGATTTCTTCTCATTCCAACTCATTCTAGGTTTCAAACCATCTTAAACAAAGATAAAAGAGTTTCACCTACCTGAAGAATGCTTGAAATCTGTCGGAATCGCCTGAATCTCACTTCCCCTTTTCTCTTCTTCTTCTGCTCTCCTACGACCTCTCCTCTTCTTTCTATTCTCTTCTTCTTATTTTTCCTTTCTTTTTCTTACTTCTTTTCTTTTCTTCTTTTAATCTCTTAAACCTACATAAATGAGCATGGACTATTATGCCCTCCTTTATTTAACCTAAAACTTCTAAACTCCTATATCTTGCCCATTTTGCCCTTAAACATATTTATCCTTCCATAACCATTATTTCATACTAAACTCAATTAAATTCCAAATTTTTCATGAATATTCTCCATAAAATCAAACTATACCATAAATCATAAATCGAAATAAATTCATACTTAATAACTTCAAGAAAACAAAAAAATTTGGGGTCCAACAGTTCCAAAGTGTGAAAGCTCGATAATCAGAGCTAACAATTCAACTATGTTTATCTTAGCTTAGAACCGATCAAGTGAGAACATCAAATAGTAATCACGATTCACGACCTTGAAAATTTAGGCAAAGAAAAGGTTGATTGATGATAGAAGAATCGTGAACACTTTCAGATATATACCATGAATTGCTGACAACGAGTTCATTATTCCCACCTAAAACTAACTTTCCAAACGTGCAGGACATGTGAACTTTAGTTGTTGAAGCATCACGTACGCATGTCCAGCCTAGCTCTTCACATATTAATAATCTCGGAAGCACCAACAACATGACAATGAGATATTTCATTGTACTCTTTCAGGAGGGAGCAAGCTCTAAATCCCATGGCAACTTATTACACAATTATCTTGTTACTGTATGTAGTGATCCTAACCTCAGCAGTCAGGTCCACTTCAGACACGCGTAACTCCTTAAGCCAAGACCTTATTGTCGGCACTGAAGAGATGGTGAAAGCCAACTATTTCACCTTTGTGATGCTCATTAACATGATTTCCCCTCTCGATCTGAGAATTCAAGACAATGTCACCTTCTTGATGCCCAATGATCGGATGTTGTCCCGAATCAGGTTGGCTCAAGAAGCTGTGTCTGATTTTTTACTTCGACATTCAATACCGTCACCTTTGCTTTTCGAATACCTGGAGCATATTCCATCAGGTTCAGTGGTTCCAAGTTCTGAACCTGATTACATGCTCAGTATTTATAACATGGGAAGAAGGAATTTTACGCTCAACAACGTTAAGATTATTAGTCCAAATATATGCACTGCAGGGTCTTCCATTAGATGCCATGGAATAGATGGTATTTTAACGGAGGTGAAGGATAAGTCTCCTCCTTTATCTTGTACTAACTCCTCAGGTTCAGAATTTGATGCCTCTTCACCAGCATCAAGCCCTTCGCATCGTGTTCCAATGGCTGCACGACCGCCCGGACAAAATGTTCCAAAAAAGTCAGGGTCCTCCAATCGTTGCTGCCTCTCCAATCTTGTCCTACTGCAAACTCTGGTGACCTATGTAGTATTGTCAATAGTTGATTACTTTCTTTAGCAGTTGTTCACGTTTTTACATGCTTTTGGATTTCGTTAAGCAATACGAAATATATTCCTAGGATTCAATGTAGTGTACATATAATTCATAAACTATAACTGTGGCCATTGAACTGGTTTTAATTTCTATTGGTTCTATTCCAGAAAAATAAAATGAAAAGAGATCAGCCACGTCTTTATATCCTGGAGAAACTTTATTTTTTGTGTTTTATATATAGGCAACGACATAAGACCCAGCCTGAATTATGAAGTTCATAATCACAAGTCGAAAACACTCGACGGTTCGAGTTCAGTTTTGTTGAATTTGATTTTTCTAAATTTTATTATGGACCTAAAAATTCGTTCTTAGTTTTGGAAAAAAAATATTTTAGTGCGAAACAATTTCTAGCATTCCTCATGTAATTTTTAAAAAATCTAATTGGGTCTATTTCGGTGTCTTGGAAAGGATTGAACTGTGATTTGTAGTTGCAAATGAAATTGGGATTAAAGATGATTTACGGTCTAAATCTAAAAGTGGGAAGTGATATTCTGGTATATTTAGCTTAGTAGAACAGCCTCTTGGCAGTCAGCTAAGAAGAAAGAACATCTTCTGGTGACCAAGCTAAAAAGCCTAGTAGCTATCTACTAACCACAGCGTCTTGGTAATTCTGTTAAGCGGCCGACGCTATCCTGAATAGAGCAGACATTTTTTCGATGCGTTCTTTGTACGTAAGAACTGTGTTACAGCAAGCAGTAGCTCACCAAATTGGTGGAGAAAGCGAGCTATAGATTACAAGAATGCCATGTAAACAAGAAAACAAAAGAAGAGAGAGAGGGAAATTTTAGAGAATGATGAGCTAGTTATTGAATTCATGATAATCTTGATAAAGCAAACACAAGTAAGAGAGATGGATTGTGTATTTTTTTTTAAAAATTTACTAGTTAATATTAATTCGTATAAGCAATAAGAGCTTATTAAAATTTAAAAACAAAAGGAGTCAGTTGAACTTTAAAATAAAAGGAGTATGTCAAAAGTTAAATGAAAGGAGCTTGTCAAACTTTAAAACGAAAGGAGCCTCATGTAAATTGTAAACAACAGTTACTAAAATGCGAAAATTTAAAAATCAAGGAAAGAGAAAGACAACACAATCAATTTATATTGGTTCCGCTTATGACGAAGCCAACATCCAGTCCCCAAGTTTCTAATTTGAGTATTTTATTAATAAATCTCCAAGTAATAATTTGATAAGCCTTTCCAAGTTCACAAATACATATTTTTTAAGATTCTTCAACCTTCCAATTATTGAATTTTTAATATAGGTAGAGTGTAGAGTTCACTTACAAGAATTGGGCTTAGATCAACTATTGTCCAAATAACTAGAACTAGTTGTTTGGATAGTTAATCTTTACCACTTATAAACCCCTTACCATTTTCATGTTTAGTCAATATGGGATATTCTTACACTCCCCCTCAAGTACTACTGGGAATGGACATCCAGTTGTCACTTGAAATATACGCAGTGGTAATTGGACCGGGCCGTTGAGAATGGACATCCAGACGGACAATCGAAAAATTCATAATTCGGACCAAACCTACTCTAATACCATATTGAATTTTTAATATGGGTATAGTGTAGAGTTCACTTACAAGAATTGGGTTTGGATCAACTATTGTCCAAATAACTAGAACTAGTTATTTGGATAGTTAATCCTTACCACTTATAAGCCCTTTACCATTTTCATGTTTAGTCAATATGGGATATTCTTACTCCAACTAGTAGTATTTATCAAGCCTCTAGAAACTCTCAACTAACGAAAGTAGAGTTTGCTTAATATGAGCTTCACTTTTAAAAGCTCAAAAGAAATAAGGTATAACTTCTATAGAACAAGTATTGATGCTACCGATGTACTTATAAAGTCTATCTTATGATCAAATGTTATACCTGTCCCTTAAATAGAGATTCCTTTCAACTTCTTGTTGCTTTAAATTGATCATCGACTAATTGACGTAATCGACTTTGATTCTGTTACAACGTCTTTCTCATTATCTTTGACAAAATCTTCAAGTATCTAGTTGTTTGAATAATCCTTTGACTATGTCTTCGAAACCGGCTATTGAATTGGTTGAACAACAGGATCTTTTGTTTGTAAAAAAAATGATATGAGCTTATCCATTCTAAATATTGTGGAACTGTTTCTTACTATCAAAATGAATTTGTTAGACTTATTCATGTAAAAATAGAAAAAAGTTTTTCTTTTATTTCAATAGATAATCTTTTGAATATAGTCATCTTTCAGGAAAAAAAAATCCAGTAAATTTGAATTTTAAAATCTTAACTAAATATTAGATTGTTATCGTCAAAACCATTAATTTAAAAATCTTGAGCTAACAGTCTCTCCTTTTTTGATGATGATAAGCAATAACAAATATAATTTAAAAAATTCAAATAACTAAAAAAGATTTCGAAATAAAAATACTTGTAAATTTTATATGTCCTTATTCACAATCATGATTAGAAGGAGCATTTCTTAAGAAAGGAGCCTATTGAAAGGTAATTTAGATGCAATCATAGTATAAATCACAAACAAAATATATCAACATTTTGCAAAATATATCAAAGTTTCCTAACTCTCTTCCTTTGTCGTTGGCAAAAAGAAGTGAAAAATGAAATAATCAAGGATTATAACCATAAAGCACAAATATTTAGAATATCACAAATACGTATAAACCAAAAAGAGTCATGAACAAGTATAAACCAAAAATATAGTCATAACAATACCAAAACAATTATTAGCAGAATAGTATGTGTTTTAAAGAAAGTATTCTTTAAGTGAATCAATAACAACATGAAGGAGATTTTGCAAGTCCTTAATTTGATACTGCATTTGATCATGATGTAATCGAATCTCCCTCAGTTGTTGTTGGATATCTGGATTGTTGGCATCTTGAGGGTTAACAGGAGGCTGTTATGCTGGGGCAGGACTCAAGACATCTACTACTCTCTATAATATCTTTTCCACCCACACATTGTCTTTCAGTTTATATCGAAATTGGAATGGAATAGATGAATGACATTTACCAAGCTCATACCATTTCAAATTATCAAAAGACACGTCATAATATGCAAATATCTTAGTTAGCAGCATCCTGTAAGGCAATGCTCTTGTAGTATTTTATGACTCTCCTTATCCAACATAAAATGTATACTCATCGAGGGAAGGTTCATTCGATTACCTTTCAATAAATTATAGACAAACATAAGTGTCTAATAAACTGGATCTTTGGACTAAACTGCTCCTTGGTAAGATGGATATAGTAGAGAGGGATGCAAGACATCTCTAAAGAAGGTCCAATTGTCGACACCAAGGTCTACCATCTTGGGTGTTTTCAGTATTAATACATATCGATTGAACAATTTCATCCAAATCCAAATCAACAACATCCCACTTATAACATGAAAAGTCAGTTCGTCCAATTGGAGTTATTCCATCAGATTTCAGAAAATTTCTTTAGTCAACAAAATATCACATTCTCTAACCAAAGAAACAATTGTCTACTTGCCATCAATAATTTCTTTCCTCATATATGTATAAAATGATCGTACCATATCATTTCAAACAATTTCATACAAGTTTAAAAAATTATGCCAGCCAACAAACATAAAATAAAAAAAGACAGGAATACCTATGTCATCAAACAACGTGGGAGGCAGGATCTACCCAACAACCACCTTTCTTTTCTTATAGCACATCTTGAATATCGCTTCTGCTTCCATCAATTGAAACATTTTTGGTGTTGTTGAAGATTTTCCTTTCTTTTGTGAAAAAAATGTTATTTTCTTTGATCCTTTTCCCTTGGGAATTTCTTCAAAGAAACATTCTTCCCTAGTGATAGGGTCTTCTGTAGTTTCTTCAAGCTTAGGCTTTTTGTCTTTTCTTATTTCTTCCCTTTTCCTTGTTAACGATGCTTCTTCTTTTCCCAATTCTTCCTCAAGATTTATTTATTTTTCAATTACAAATGTTTTCTCAGCTTGCCTTCAAAGATTTCCTCTTGTTCATGATCGTTTAACCAAGCAACCCAGTTCTTCATCCGAATCATCATCATCGATGATCTAGTTTTCTTCAGATAATTTTTGACACGTGGATCCAGTTCGAGGAGTAGTCAATGGTGGTGGTTCAAAGATTTTAAGAGTAAGATTAGGTGGAGTAAGAGTAGGTGGAGTAAGAGAAGGTGGAGTGACAGTAGGTAGTGAAGGTGAAAGTGATGGAGATATTGACACTGGAGAAGGAGAATAGAATCATACCTTCCTCATTAACTTCCCCTTACTGGAATCTCTTCCCATAAGAGTATGTTATTCTTCACTAGAAGAATTTTCTTCTACTTCTCTTTCTTCTCCTTCTTCTTTTTTTTTTCTTTTGACAAACTAGGTCTTGAGTCGTCAGGACTTTCTTCATCAAATTTAGAAACTTATCGCTGCTTCATTAATTCATTGTGTCTAGTGGATGAATCAGAGGCTGATTCTCTAGGCAAAGACAAAATCTTTTGCTTTCTCTCGAATTTATGTAATGGAGTCTCCCAAATAGATGTTTCTAAAAATCGAGGCTTTTAATAGAATAAACAGAAATAGGTCCAATAGAGTTGTTTGACGATCCTAGTATTGCTGACAAAGAAGATTCATAGACAAGAGTTTTAGACTCTTGTTCATAGTGGAGGGTTTCTCCATAGCTAGTAGTTGGTGTCAAAGATTTCTTTTTCCTGTTGGACTTTGTTTGTGCCATTTTCAAAAATAAAGGATGCTGGAAATTACTAAAGGCATTCACAAAGGAGAGATTTTGAATGTAGTGAAATAAAAAGAGTTGTAATGAATGTTGAAAATAAGATGAAGAAAGAAGTCGTCTTGAGATATACCAAACAATTTTTAAGAGAGTTTCGTGTGAAGATGAAAGATCGTACACATTCCTAGATGTATAATCTCTTCCGTGTCTTCTGTTAGTCGTATGAAAGTTTGAAAGTACTGCGCATGATTTGTTTATAAAAATGAAACGACATCATTTTAGTGATGGCTATCTCCGAATAAGGTTAGTTTTACCCTTTAAAACTGATAGGAGCTTTTTATACATTCGAAGGAGACTTCTAAATAAACATATTTGAAGGAGCCTTTTAATATCTACACAAGTATACATTAGAGTTCCTATTGGCTTGGCATTTTCAAAATGATATTTCTTGGTAAGTTCCTTTGTGTACTTGTCATGATTAATGAGATTTCTTTTTTTGTTTGCTTAATTTGCAATCTAAGGAAGAAACCTAACTCTCCAGTCACTCATTTCAAACTCCCCCTGTATTAAAACTAAAAATTCTTCACAAAAAGATGGATTAGTAGCACCAAATATTATGTCATCAACATATATTTGAACTATAAGTAAATCATTTTTTCCTCTTAATAAATAAAGTTTTATATACTTTTCCTCTTTCAAAGTTATTCTCAAGCAAGAAGTTACTTAACTTGTCATACCATGCTCGAGGAGCCTACTTTAAACCATACAAAGCTTTTGTCAAATTCATTACATAATCTAGATGGTCTGTGTTCACAAAACCTGGAGGTTACTTAACAAAGACTTCTTCATTAATATATCCATTTAGAAAAGCACTTTTGACATCCATTTGGTATAATTTGAAATTTTTATAACATGAAAAGGCAAGTAAAATTTTGATTGATTCTAGTCTAGCAATAGGAGCATAAGTCACATTAAAATAAATACCTTCTTGTTGATTATATCATGGAGCTATAGTTCGAGCTTTATTTCTTACAACTTTACCATTTTCATCAAATTTGGTTTGAAATAACCAACGAGTTATAATGACTGAATTGTTTTGCGGATAAGATACTAGATTCCAAACTTGGTTCTTGTCAAACTGGTTTAGTTCATCTTTTATGGCTATAGTTCAGTTTTCATCGGCAAGTTCCTCTTCTACAGTCCTTGGTTCTAGTTATGAAACAAAGACAACATAATTGTTTTTTAAGGAGGCTCAGTTCCTTAGACCTTCTGAAGGGTCTCCTAGAATATATTGAAGTGTATCAAGTCCTCTTTATTCTCTTGGTGTCCTTCTGTTATGAATACCTAAGTCCTTTGTTGCATAAGTTCCTACTAAGGTGTACTTAAAGTAGGAGCCTTCTTTGTCCTAATTTCAAAAGGGCCTTCTTGATCTTGTGAATTTAAAGGCATTATAAGTGTAGATAGAGTTTGTGTAGTATTTTTATCATCTGATTCAACAATGTTTGTTAAGGGTAATGCTTCGTCAAATATTGCATGTATTAATTCTTTTATTCTCTTAGTTATTTTGTTGTAGACTCTAAATACTTTTCTAACAATGTTGTATCCTAAAAACATAGCTTCATTAGACCTTGCTTCAAATTCTCCAACGTTGTCTTTACCATTGTTTAACATAAAGCAGTTGCACCCAAAGGCTCGAAAATATGCAACATTAGGCTTTCTTCCTTTCCATAACTCATAAGATGTCCTTTTTGAGTATATGCCTTCTACGACACCAATTCAAAATGTAACAGGTAGTGGACACAACTTCTGCCTAATATCTATAAGATAAACCACTTTACCACAACATGGTCTTGGCCATATCAGCAAGGGTCTTGTTCTTTCTTTCAATAACTCCATTCTGTTGAGGAGTCCTTAGATATGAGAAATTATAATTTATTCCATTATCATCACAGAAATCCTCAAATGTTCTGTTATCAAATTCTCCTCCATGATTACATCAAATTGAAGTAATGCAATGCCCTTTTTCAATTTGATTTTTTTGCAAAACTTCTCAAAAACTTCAAAACATCATCCTTATTTGATAGAAAATAAACCAATGTAAATATAGAATAATCATCTATTATAACAAAATCATGGTGTTTCCACCACAACTTTGAGTTCTAGTAGGACCAAATAAATCTATGTGTATAAGCTTAAGTGGTTGGTTGGTAGATACAACATTCTTAGGTAGAAAGCTGCTTCTAACTTGTTTTCCTTTTAAGCATGCTTCAGAAACCTGATTATTTTATAAGTTTAAGTTTGGTAGTCCTCTTACTAAATCATTTTTGGATAATTTTGATAAAATGCTCATGATAGCTCGTCCAAATCTTCTATGCTCTAGTAATGAGTCCTTTTCTAAAGAAACAAAACACTTAAATTTTTTAGAAGACATATCTTCCAATTGAATAAAGTATAAATTTTGATTTCTAGGACCAACAAACACAATGTTATCGTTATTATTATCAATTATTTCATAATGAGATGCATAGAATATGTCTTTATATCACTTATCACATAATTGACTTGCACTTACTAGGTTATGTTTCAAATCATCAATATATAGAACAATATCTATAGAAGTAGAGTCAGAGACACCAGTTTTATCAATTCCTGTAACCTTTGTCTTATTTTTATTAGCGAAGACAACAATACATCCATCTTTACTTTCAATATAGCTTAAATGTAATATTTCACCTATCGTGTATCTTAAACAGTCACTATCAACTATCCATCGATTTTCTCTTGAAACTATTATGAAGAGTATTTGTAGAATATATTTTCTTACTTTGGGTACCTAAACTTTTCTGGGTCCTTTCAGGTTAGTAATCTGACCTTTTGGTCTCCAAACATATATTTAAGATAATTTCTTCATTTTACAAATGTTACAAGAGTGACTAATATATCCATGTTTTCCATAGTAGAAGCACAAAACAGATGAATGAAGGTTATTATAATTTTAACCATGCATTAAGTTGAGGCTATTTTGACTATAGCTATTGTTGCTTTTAACAAAGAAGTTTCTGTATAGCTTGATATTGTTATTTTCATTATATCCTATTCTAACCTTATCACAAACACCTTTACCATTACCAAGCAATGCATCAAGATTATTCTTTCCATCAACAAAATTTGCTAAATCCTTTTATAAAAATATGATCTTTTCAGCAACTTTTTCTTTTTCAAGTTCTAGTACAACAACCTTCTCTTTTAATTATTTTACTTTTTCATAATTATTCTCAAGTACTACATTTTCTAACAGAGTCACATTTTCTTCTAAAAACTATTCTTTGCACTTCTTTTGCTTATAATCATTTTCAATCTTAGCAATAGACATGTTTTTAGACAATAAGTTCTTATTCACTAATTCTAATGATTTAATTTTATTCCTCAAAGATGCATTATTGTTTTTACCTTTTTCAACCTTTTTAAAACATTACATAGTTAACTTCTTATACTAAGCATATAGTTCATAATATTCATCTCTTAGATCATCAAATTCAATATCAGAGTTAGAATTATATACCTCATCTTCTCCTGAGTTAGCTATAAGGCAAACATTGTTTACTTCTTCATATCAAAGTTTTTAAAGCCCTTCTAGGTTTTCTATTTTCAGTTTTGTCCTTTTGAAGAAGAAGGGGACATTCTAGTCTGATGTGTCCAGGCCTCTTGTAGTGATAACATATAATTTGAGTATTATAAGTATTGTTATTGTTGCTACTGCCTTTTGACAAGAATATACTGTTTCAAGTTTTCTTATTTCCTTCTCTTTTCCTTATCAGCTTCTTTTTGTAAAAATGTGTATATTTCTAACCCTAAAATTGAATTCATCATCTCCATGTATCTGTAATTCAGTGTCATTTTCATCACCATTTGATGGAGTTGTATCGTTAGCAACTTTCATAGCCATTCCTCTTTTGTAGAAGGATCCTTTGTCTCATTGAAGCTCTATCTCATGGATTATCAAATTTCCTCTTAGCCAATCAAGTCAAAGAGTATCTATATTCTTTACATATGTTGAGTTTTTGAGAGTGATTTTGCAAATTATGAGGGAGAAACAACTATATGTCAAATTCAGTAAGTATAAATTTTGGTTGGATCAAGTAGTATTTATGGGATATATAGTGACTGGATAAGGCATATAAGTGAATCACAAGAAGATAGAGGCATTAATGAATTGGGAAGCTCCAAAAAATGTGTCTGAAATCCGAAGCTTTCTAGGATTGGCTATATATTACCGGAGGTTTGTCGAAAGGTTTTCTTTGATCTCAGCCCTTCTGACAAAACTTCTGAGGAAGAATGTAGTATTCAGATAGGATGAGAAATGTCAGAAGAGCTTTGGAGAACTAAAGCATTAGTTGACTTTGGCACCGGTGTTCACTATTCCATCAGAAACTGGAGGTTATATGGTATATAGTGATGCTTCACATCAAATATTGGGATGTATGTTGATGCAGTATCGCAAGGTGATAGCCTATGCATCGAGACAACTGAGGTCTCACGATATTAACTATCCGATACATGATTTAGAGCTTGTTGCAGTTGTCTTTGCTCTAAAAATATGGAGACACTATTTATATAGAGAGACATTCCAGATTTATACTGATCATAAGAGTTTAAGGTATCTATTGAGTCAGAAGGAGTTGAACATAAGACAAAGAAGATGGATTGAGTTACTAAAGGATTATGACTGCATGGTTGAGTATCATCCGGGGGAAGCTAATGTGGTGGCTAATGCTTTAAGTAGAAAGTCTTATACTAGTGTAGCTTAAATTCAGTTATCAAGGTTGCCAAGCTTAATTCAGTTGAGAGCTTTGAATGTGAAGTTGAATATGAAGAAAGATGAGGCATTGATCACTACATTGAAGTTGAGGCCGATGATACATGATAGAATCAGAAAAGTCTAGAGGAAAGATCCTGATATGGTGAAGATTATAGAGAAGGTGAAGATGAATTCGAATTCCGGGTTTGAGTTGAAGGATGAGATATTGTGGTTGAAACAGAGGCTATGTGGGCCTAATGTGGATGATTTGAGGAAGGAAATTCTTGAGAAAACTCATATGGACGCTTATGCAATGCATTCTAGTACCACCAAGATGTATAATACGCTTAAGTAGCATTTCTGGTGGCCCAGAATGAAGAAGTAAGTAGCAGAGTTTGTCGCTAAATGTATATAACATGCTAGCAGGTTAAGGCTGAGCATCAGGCTCCAGTTGGGAAGTTAAATGCGTTGCCTATTTTAGAGTAAAAATGGGAACGGATTACCACGAATTTCATTATAGGATTGTCAAGGACTCTAAGGCAGAATGATGTTATATGGGTTGTAGTGGATTGATTGATCAAGTTGGTCTAATTCTTATCAGTGAGAGAGAATAACTCACTGGATCAATTAGCCCGTAGATATGTGAATGAGGTGATAAAACTGCATGGGGTTCCAGTGTCTATTGTATCAGACAGGAATCCCAATTTTACTTTGAGATTCTGGAAGAGCTTGCAGTCTGCTATAGGTACTAAATTGAACTTCAATACTGCATTTCATCCTTAAACAGATAGACATAGTGAGAAGACAATCAAGACTTATTGGAGGTATCCTGGATATATAAAAGAGTTACTAGGATATTTAAAAGGCCAAAGAGTGCATATATGCATGATTGAACATACAGTGTAGACAAAATAACAAAAATACATGGATTCCTATTGTAGACAAAATCCCTTAAAACCATTAACATTTTAGAACAATTTAATCCCCCGATATTCCATGTGAAGATGGTCATTTATTCAGAGGCTTATCCTTCAAGCTTTCGCTTTTACTACTCCTACTAGCCTTTTTTCTTGTAACATTCTGAAATTGCCCTTCAGAATCATTACCTAACCCGTTATCAGTAATGTGAACAAAAGACTGAGATGGTATTTTTGTTCACTTTTGTCTAAGGTATCCTCCAAAATGCTAGTCTCCTTAATAGTCCCTACATCACGCTCTTCAATCTTTCTAGTCTGGGGAAGGTCATCCGGACGGAATTATTGCGATGGACCCACATTTTTTTATGGCACATCATCAATTCCTTAAGATGTACCAAAATTTCCAGCAGCACTAACAAGGCCAGATTCAGCCCCCATCCTTTCCTTTTCCTCATCAAGGTCCATTAATTCAAGATAGTCTACTCTTTTGAAGGTTTTTCCCGTAGGCTTCCAGACCTTACCCTATATATTTAAAGAGGGCTTCCAATGATAGTTAACAGATACACAATCTTCATAGAGTTTTCCATTAGGCTCTGGCCTTATTAAAGGTATTTGATCTGGTAGCTCCTTTGAGATGTCTACATTGGCACAAAGACGAACATATCCAATTTCCTTACTTCCAGCAGTATAAAGTTAAAAAAAAAAAAACTAGCAACTAGGCTTAACCCTTTTGTTGTTCAGTATTCCAAGGAAACATCATATCATATAAATTGACCTATAATGGAGTTGCTTGAAAGCGAATTGAATTTATTTGTTATCCAGGTTCTAGTGTTCAAGAAAAAGAGGAAATTAAGTTCATCACATGCTAGGGCCTTCTTCCATTACCTTGAGAGCTTGAGGTTTGGATGCAGAGGTGAAGAGAATGGAGTTATTATCAGCTAAGAGCACAGGACCGTAGCGATGGAAGAAGCTGTGAGGTTACTTGTCACAGGAGAATGGTATTAGCTAGGCCTTGGCACCTTGTAACTGTGAGTAAATAACAGCCAGCACCATCTCTCCTGTGACAAGAAACACCAAACCCCTATAGTTTTATTTCCTGCTTCGATCTGCTTCTCACTGCCTAGCGTCCCTAGTAGTTGTATTGTACTAGTAGTGGTAGCAGTACACTTGCAAATCATAAGTCCTTGTATATATTTATAGACTCGCAAGTCGATGGGTTATGGCTCTGTTCCTAGGAGTTGAATTTTCCAAGACAGGCAAGAAGTCACCTTCATTATGTGTGTTCTAAAGCTTTGGAATTTGAGAAAGAAATAATGGTTGAGAAAATTCCATTTCATGCTACTCAAGATAATTTGATTGCAGTCCATTTCTGCTGTCGTCACGGGCAAGTTAATAAATTGTTCATGATGAGTTGGCAAATGCGAGACATGACCAGAATCAATGTTATATATTCCACCTCTCTGCAACCTCAATTTCCGCACATCATTTCTTTCCAAGGTATGAAATGTGACACATGGTCCTAAAGTCCTAGCTATTTTAATTGTCTTCTTCTTCCAATGAATATGTTGATTGGCTACCATTCCCTTTCCTCGTATATATCGTCAGGTTTCTTTCGGTACAGTCTTATTTTGAACTTTCAAATTTAGGTGCAATCTGTAAGACGATATATATATATACATACACAATAATGATAAGTTTACATAAAGACTAAAGGAGTGCTTGACCGATGAGTTTGAGAAAGATTTAATGAATTAAGGAATAAAAAGTAAGTGGTTGGTTATTGATTATTATTATAGGAGCAATAATTTAATATCCCACTTTTAGGAAATCCTCTGTACCTTCCATTTAGTAGGTAAGTGAAACTCATTTTTTAATAGTGATTTTAAAAAAATATTTTTAATATTAATTAATTAAATACAATTAATTAATTAAAATATAATCAATTAAAATAACAAAAAATAATAAATAAATTATATTATACTTAATTAAAATATAATTAATTAATTGCAATATAATTAATCAAAATATAATTCAGTCATTAAATATTGTAATTAATTTATTATGTTATTTTAATTAATTAATTAATTAATTACAATATAATTAATAAAAATCTAATTCATTCATTTATTAAAATATTATAATTAATTAATTACATTATAATTAATTAACCAACTACCTCCTAAGTGTCTTGTCTTAATTATTGAAGGACCTCTGAAGATGTGAATCTGTGAATACCTTGCTCAAACGGCAATTCATATTTATTAATATTGAAATTTTAGTTATAGTTGATGAACACTTAAATAGGGCCTTTTCTTTGCGAATCTCCAACGTGCCATTATTTCGTTAATTTTTTTGATTGCCTACGAGGTATTTTAGAAGGGTTCTAATTAAGAGAAAGAACCTTTAAACTATCTACATCTAGATTAATCCTCGCTTGAGTCAAATAGGTCCCTTGGTGGAGATAAGGTTATGGCTTCAAGTTTTAAACATCTGTATACATGAAGACGGTTCGAACCTGTGATCTCATTTAAGCCAGGAGAATTTTTTACCAACTTACCTGTGCCGTAGGGCTATTATTTCATAATTTATACAAGACTTCCACAACATTGACAAAGAATGTCATTAATGTTTGCAAGTAGACCCCTGGAAATTAGGAACCGCTTTTGTTCCTCTATTGAGTTGTTGCTGTGAAATATCCTCTTTTCATATTCAAACTGAATTGAATTAGTGATAAATCCCAAAAACGGCAATACAAGGCCTCAGCCATGAGCGAAATAATGAGGAGCACATAAGCTATATAAATACAAGCTAGTGAGCCAGCAAAAAGTTATAGGAATATGGGGTTCTAGACACATATTTCCAATGGTACATTTGTCTTCTTGCCCCTACTCTTACGTTAAAAATTCAATACCTCTCTTTTTTTTCCAAGTCGCATCATATTGATTAAAGGAAAAATGTGGATAGCGATTTTTCTTCTTGGAAATGCATGTGGGAACTTGACTCAGCAAATTCTTCGTGTCTGCTGGGAAGCTGCGTAGAAATGTACCGGAACTTTTGGCCAGTTACATTCAGCAGCCCTTTCTAGTACTTGATCAATTAACTGGTTTTCTTGCATGGCTTCTTTTTCTTTTTCTTGTTTGGAAAGTAGGAAAATAATGCATTCCTTTTTCGAAAGGGAGTACAGATCAGAGAATGACCATAATACAACACATTAATTAGAGCAGTTGAGCAAAAGCTAATGGAAGAAAACTAATTAATGCAGTACTTGGACGCTAGGAATTAAGACAAAGTAGCCAAATATATATCATAGCCTGGAATTTTTATAACGTTGATTAGTCAAAGCAAAAAGTTGTTCCATAAACCAAACACCAAGAACATGGATGCTCACTGCCAAGTGCTGATTTCTTGGCTTGGATTGTACATGGAATAATGTTTCAAGTTAAGTGCCAATCTATCAGTCTTGTCGGTGCTGGATTAATCATTTCATTTTATATATCAAGTTTAAGACAGGTTAAAAAAAATGAAAAGAAGACATAACTCTCAATTTCTCTTAGCTAGGAGAACTATAAGTTAACTTAAATATCTTCCTACTTACGTTAAAGTCAACTCTAAGATTGTTTTTATAGGAATACGTCAATTGATGTTATATGTTTGCAAGTAAATCATGTCAAATTGATCGGGAAAATTATATAAGTTTATAAATACATCAATTAACACCAATGTTTTATGTGACATGAAGATATAACTCAAGCTCAAAGGTTAATTATATTATTTAGCAACTAGGCTGATCATGTTCTATTGAGTAGAGTAATGACCCGTTAAACATGTGCATAGTCATAAGTTTAACATTTTCAGACATGAGGATACTTCATTGGATCTACAACCATAATAAAATAGATAAAGTCAATAATGTAATAGTAAGAGATAAATTAAGGATGACTTATATTAATGAAAAATTAAGAGAGATAAGACTTAAGTAGTTCAGAAATGTTATAAGGGACATCATGACTCTCCGGTGAGAAGATTATACTTAGGGACTGTAAGAGGAAAAAGATAAGGCCTTAGAAAAATTGACTTATTCTTATAATGACTTATTTATCTGATTTATTTCTTAGTCTTCTTTCTTGTTTGTATATTTTTACTTATTTTATCTTTTATTTTTATTCTTTACCTTATTCTATATTTATTGTCATATTTATTTTGTTATTTATTTTTATTATGTTTTTTCTATTTCTATTTCTATTTCATTTTCATTTTCATTTTTTTTATTTTTACTTTCATTATTTTTAATATTTATATTTTACTATTCTTTATTTCTATTTCTATTTCTATTTGATCTTTTATTTTTTTTCTTTATCTTATTCTATCTTTGTTGTATTATTTATTTGCACTAATTTTTCATATTTTTATTTGTAAGTATTTATTTTTATGTATTTATATTCTATTATTATTATTATTATCTTTTATGTATTTTTCTTTTTACATTTATTATTTTAATATGTATCTTTTTAATATTAATTACTTATTTTATTTTATTTTTAAATTTTATTTTATAGTTTTTATATATTTATATTTATTCTTTTCCTTTTTCTTTTTTATTTTAGTAATTTTTTTCTATCGATCTATCAAAAATAGTCTCTCTACTAATTAGGAATACAGTTGTATATTTTTTTACCTCTCCAAACCACGTGTCTTAGAGAACTACTAGAATATCGTTATTGTTGTTGTTGTTATTGCTATTATTAGAATTTCTAAACTTGGTTACTCCATTGTTACTATTTCATGTTTATAATTATGACGCGGAAATTTAAAAGGATGCAATTTTGCAAAATTCGGTTCTACTACAGTTGCTTTGAGCTATTAATTCTATTGGTTGCTTCATACAAAATAACTGTGTCATCAACTATTAATTTTCCAACAAAATAGAAACAGAAAAATTAATGAAGAAAATAAAAACCAACTACCAAAATTTTAATAACTCAGCTCGACATACCTTACCTATATCTATGGCGCCCTCTCCTAGCTTAATCAACTTTCACTTGTGATATAATAGTTTTACTCAAGGATTTACAGAGTCGACTCACTAAATCATTTCATTGCAACTTTGCAAAACATTCAATGAATTTCATTCATATCAGAATGTAATATGTATGAAACTCACATTCGTTTTTACAGTGTTGTGACTGTGTGCCTTTTTAGTCTCCCATATCCGTTGCGGACACCAGGCTCAGTATATAGTGGGAACCATATGCTCTACCATAGAGCTTTAAGCCCTCTCAGTAACAGTCTCGGTCAGTCAATAACATTACTAGTCACAATTGCCTTTATATGTACATGCATTGGAGTGAAATGCATGCCATAAATTAGTTATCAAATTTAATCACTTTGATTTCATGTATCATGACAGTAAACAGTCACAGTAATAGTCATAATAATGGTCACAGTAATAGTGATCTTCGAACTAGGTTCGACATTCAACTTTTTAGTTGAGAATTAGAGGTAGTCATAATTCCCATAGTTCAAAGTTTAAGATGAGTTAGAGTAATACATGAAAGTGCTATTTGTGACCAA
>JANJEY010000007.1:22887145-22898384 GCA_024703695.1 Erythroxylum cataractarum | reverse complement strand
CATATTTCACCTCATGCATACAGTACCACGCTCTCATGTCCGATGTTGGGCTCCGGCAGCGGGGTCCAACAGTTTTGGTGTAGGGATGGAAGGTGTGTCTGGTGATCAGAGTGCGGCGATGGAAGGGCGGCGGGTAGCCGCAAACTCATTCACTGCAATGCAAGTGTCGCAACAGCGACTACATTGAGATTCGCCGCTGCCGCCTGACTGATCTGAGTGTTTCTGGACGTGGTGCCTTGATGCCCAGCCCCACGGTGGGCACCAATTGGTTTTGTCAGATTTTGGTGGGGCTGGATGTTGCTGTTTGAATCCATGAGATTGGTTGATTCTAGGTCAAAGATACCTGCAAAACAAAAAAGACACGCAGGAGGTTAATTTCCGACAGGCCCCTCCGACGCTCAAATCAGTCTTTTTTTAGAGCTTTGGTAGCTAGTGAGTAGAGAAAAATAGGGTTCTTGAAAATCGTACATTTTTCATGATGAGGTAATAAATTTATATGGTTAATATATGTAGGAATTAGGCTCCGATCGGCTCATGCACTGTTCTGCGTCTGGACTTGGGCCTAGCACAACCGACCCGACCACCATAAAATGGTAATGTAAAACATGATCGGTCATTCATGTTTTTTTTTTAAATTAGAAAAGGGCTAATTTCTCAGTGGTTTTGATGGTGGGATATGGCCTCCAATTCCATTATATATATATATATATATGAATACTCTCCGGATCATGAATTCATATGGGATCGCATTGCCTGTCTAATTGTATTTATGTGATATAGCTGGAAATGTGCATATAAAGAAATAACATGAAGAAAACGAGAAAGAGACCACAAGATCTTTCTTGTTCAAGAGAACTCGTGATATGATATGAAACACCCAGAAAAGGAAGGCCTTAATTTTATTTCACATTTATCAGGAGTAGGAGCACTCTCCTTTCAGAAACGAGTCTACTTCTTTTCTTTGTTGCAGTCTTGACAACAAAGAATCAGAAAGTTAAAACACAAACTTAAAGACAAGTAGATTTCATTTTTATTATTTTATAGGTTCACAGAACAAGTCAAAACGAACAGGTGGCCTATTCATCGTTCTTCTCGTCGGTGAGCCAACGCGACAGTCTACCGATCTTCTTTGTCTTATATTTTAAGTTTTAACCAAGTTTCGTCGTAAGTAGTAGGTCCTATGTTGCGTGAGGACTCGGTCCCGCTCGTAACTCTTTTCTTTCCCTTTCATTTTTGAGTTCTCCAACTTCCAAGAAAAGGACTCTGCCGGAAGCTCCGCAACTTGTGAAATGAAGTTCTTTTTTTTTTTTGTGACAAGGGAAACTACTAACTTAACTCAACGCTCTGGAATGCATCTCTGCGGAGAAGCTCCTGTAATGGAGGCTCCTGAAGTTCTAATTAGTAATGAATATTGGATGGGACTTGGGAGTCAATCTTCAATTTATTACTTCAATTACACTCTTTTTCTTTCTATGCGGGCATTATTTCCTTTATTACCGCAAATTAATTTTAAAATTATATAACTTTATTATTACGAAATGTGACGCGTTTTAGTAGCGCGTGACGTTATAAACTGCCTCTGCACGCACCTACCATGTAACCTCCTCTGTGCTTATCTTCTTCTTTCTTCTTATAAACCTCCAAACTGAAGCCCCCCAAAAACTGTAAATCTCTCTCTATCTTGCAATCATGTTCCGTATCAGCAACAATCTGGTTGGAATCCTCAACTTCGTGACATTTCTGCTTTCAATCCCGATCCTTTGGGCGGGAATCTGGCTGCGCCACCGCGGCACCACCGACTGCGAAAAGTTTCTCGATACTCCGGTGATCGTTCTCGGAGTGTTCCTCATGCTCGTCTCTCTCGCAGGACTGGTCGGTGCGTGTTGCCGCGTCTCGTGGCTTCTGTGGCTGTATTTGTTGGTGATGTTCCTCTTGATTGTTGTTCTCTTCTGCTTCACGATCTTTGCGTTTGTTGTGACGAATAAAGGAGCCGGAGAAGTCTTGTCGGACAGAGGATATAAGGAGTACAGATTAGGAGATTACTCTAATTGGTTGCAGCAGAGAGTTAATAGTCCAAAGAATTGGAATAAGATCAAAAGTTGTTTGGTAGATGCTAAGATTTGCTCTGATTTTAATGAAAAGTTTCTTCAGGATAAAGTTACTCAGTTTTATCAGGAGCACTTGTCTGCAATTCAGGTTCTTTTCCTGTGTCAATTGATCTCCTTTCTCTTCATTTGCTTTTGCGTAAAGACCGTGCATTTGACTCCAATCGCTAGTAAAGATTGTTCCTTTACTGATGTTATTAATTTTCGTTGTGCATTTGACCCCAATCTCTAGTCCAGATTGTTCTTTTACTGAAATTATTCATACCCACTAACTAAAATTTGGATATTTTGGACTGGGTTGTAATGAAAAACTGTGTATTGATTTGCAGTCTGGTTGCTGTAAGCCATCAAATGATTGTGGATATACATATGTGAGCCCAACCAACTGGACAAAGACAGGCACAACCTCCACCAATCCTGACTGTGCAGCTTGGGATAATGAAGCAAATGTTTTATGTTTTAATTGCAATGCTTGCAAGGCTGGACTGTTGGATACCATCAAGAGAGATTGGAAGAAGGTGGCAGTTGTCAACATTGTGTTCCTTGTTTTCCTCATTATCGTCTACTCTGTTGGTTGCTGTGCTTTCAGGAACAACAGGGGGGATAGTTCTTATTGGAAACATCCCTAGAGAGATGTTAAGCTAGTCGGTATATGTATGGATGATATTATTAGCTTTTGTTTAGGGTTTGGGCAGCTACTGGCCTACCTCTCTCTGCTTTCATGCTGCACATGTATTTGTGTTGCTTCTTGTAAGCATATCTATGCTTGCCTTTCGCTATAATTTACATTGACGTTTTTTTAGTATACGTATCGATGATATTATTAGCTTTTGTTTAGGGTTGCTAGACATGTATTTGTGTTGCTTTTTGTATAGCATATCTATGCTTGACTTTCGCTACAATTTACATTGAAGTTTTTGGTTGGCATGTTATCTTCACTTTGCTTTATTGCCTTGGCAATGGAATGGCTTGAAAAACTGTAACCCCCTCTAGGTCAGTTGCCGTGGCTTGGCTTTTGAGTAGACTAGATGGTGATATTTTCACATGTTATGAATGGATCACCGGATAAGGCCTTGGTGGGTCCTATCAATTTATTCCTGATGCTGTGTTTTTGAGTAGACTAGATGGTGATATTTTCACATGTTATGAATGGATCGCCGGATAAGGCCTTGGTGGGTCCTAACAATTTATTCCTTATACTGTGTTTTCGTTGTGACTTCGTAATCAGAATCGATTTGTTGGGTAAATAATTGAGAGAGTGGAGGAAGAATAAATAAATGAACTTCGGATTAGTTTGAACCTGACCGGTGAATAGAGTCGTTAAAATTAACTGAATTTAGCCCCATCTTTATCTTTTGGTTCTGCCTGATTCTGGTGAAGCAGGACGTTGTTATTTGGATCCATGAGATTAGTTGTCTTTAGCAAGAGAATACCTGCAAAATAACACAAGGTATGCCGGGGGTTGATTTTCAGCAGGCCCCTCTGACGCTCAAGTTAGTTTTTTGTTAGAGCTTTTGGTAGCTAATGAGTAGTGAAAAGTAGGGTTATAGGAATCGTACATTTTCATGATGAAGTAATGAATTTATATGATTGTTATCTTGGGGAATTAGGTCAATCCCCAAGGTATGGGCCGATCAGTTCATGTGTCGTTCTGTGTCTGGGTTTGGTCCTAGCACGATCGACCCAACCATAAGCCCCCTACTCATCGAGTCTGACCAAGGAGAAGGGTCGAAGGAGTACATGAGGATCGTGCAGCTTGTCTGCCAGACAACTCGTGATAGGCCCGATCGGTTGGATATCAATGCATAGTGCCTGAGAGCTCGAGCTAGGATTGATCGGTTAAATGTCCCGATCGGTCGGTATTGATGCTTAGTGTATGATAGTACGTGCCGAGATCGATCGGTTGAGTGTCGACACCAAACGCGTGAGAGTACTTGATTTAATCATTATCAACGACACGTGCCATCTGATAAGTTTTCAAAATTTCAAACGAGGCGCCTCTTTAATTGCTGTGCAGCTGTCATGGGTGTCTTTTCAACTGTTGCGCCATTATGGGTCATCTGGTAACCCTAATTTGGACGGCTCGGATTTGGTCACGCGTCCAAGTTCTATCCGTATGCCCGCTCAGTTATCTTGTTATAAATGCTCGGAATTGACGCATCTCTTCGCTTTCTGCGTGTTCGATTCTTATCTTTGCTTTCTCTCTTCATCTCCCTGTGTACAGCCGTTAGAATTCCCTTTTTCACCGTCGTCCAATCTTTAACTCCAGTCACTAAATTAGGTACGTCCTTCTTCCTTTCCTCGTCTGTAAGTGTGATTTTTAGTAAAATGTCGTCAACTAGCTCTAGCAACAAATCTAGCTCCCCCTCTCCTTCTTCGTCGCCTCCTCGCCATCCTTCGCCACCGATATCCCCGAGTCCTAGTGGGGAACTAAGTATGGTTCTGAGGGAGCTCCATCAGGAATTGGTTGCTGAAGGAGCTTTACAGGTTGTTGGGTCGTTGGAGATAGCGGCGGAAACGGTGGAGGCGTCGGAAGCCGACAGAAATGAGGCGTCGGAGTTAAGAGGGAATGAGGAAGTCGGAGCGGGTGCCAGGAAGGATGAGAAAATCATCGAGAAACCACCGAGCTATCATTTCGAAGATGACCGAAAGGGAGCTTAATCGATCGGTTATTAAGCATAATATCCCCTCGTCTTGGGAGCCTAGGCTGGCTGGCCAGAACGAAAGGATTTATAGCAGTGGGTGTGGCTACTTTGTTGTTATAGAGAGCTTTTTCTCGGTCGATGATATGAGGCTTTCGTATGCCCCGATTGATAGGCCCGGGTCCCGGATCGCTATTCCCGAGGTGGCCTCTTGGGTTGTGCCAGCGACGAGTGAGCTCCCGAACATTTGGACCCGATCCCAACATCCATACAATTTCAATGCAAACACATATACCTATACATACACACATTCTAAACATGCATTAATCATCCCAATTACATAAGCCGTCATGTCATTATCATTCGGAGAAATTCAACAAGTATTCTTAACCATACATAATACAGAATAAAGTCTAAATCCAAAATACATTTAAATGCTCCATGATGATATGCTCGGAGGGCCAACCAAAATACTAACTTAATACAAAGCTCCTAACTATCTTAGAGTTTCCGATGCCTTGCAAGATCAACGATCGTCTCGTTCTGCACCTGAGGAGTGGGAGATAATGGGGTGAGCTGCGAAGCTCAGTGGCATATACATTTATAGCCATATGCAATGAGCCACACATTCAAGCATATGTATAGACACATGCATAGCAAGTCAACACTTAACAATTGATTCACATTCATATAGCCTTCAAAAGGATATGTCATGCAATTCCTGCTTCAGAACATAACAATTATTATGCATCATTTCTGACAAATCAATCATGCAATGCACAACAAATGGCTCGAGAGTTCCGTAAAATGATCCGGATAAACTGAAGTTTATACCGTAAACTGTCCTAGTTCGATTTCTCAAGGATCTTGTGGCCTCAAGCAGGCAGCCGGGAGAAGGCTATATGTCGATGTGCACATGACTATCCATCTGTGACTCTCTTACCCAAACAAAGCACATAACCATTCGTTTCATGCCCAAAGCATTTTATCAAAGCTTGCATACTTTTCATTCTTTTCATTCTTGCAAAATGCCATAAGGCCTAACAAGGTCGTATATAATCATGATCACAATGCATTTTCAATATTTTTTATAATTTAACACAAGCAGTGTCATACACATGCAAGAAAGTAAGGCAAGGTGCCGTATACACAACAACCATAAATATATTACCCACCTAATATCGCTCGAGAATCCAACTCACTGTGGTCCTTCCTCTTGCCATTGGATTAGGTCGGCTTGGTTTTCTATAACAAACCAAGTTCCTATTCAACTAACATTCAAAAGAAATACTCAAAAAGCTTGAAAGTAAAAGCACTAGCAATAAAAGTCTACATTCGACTTTCATCTAAATTCCCGAACCCTTAGAGGCTAATTCCTAACATCCCTTATTCTTGACACTTGTAACCCTTTATTTCTAGATCACAACGAATCCAAAATCACCTGATTTGGACATCTACACCAAAAGATATGCCCGAAAATCTCTCTTGGAAAAACTGGGGGCTCGCCGCAGCGAAGCCCTGCTTGTCGCGGCGAACAGGTTGTGCTCGCCGCTGCGTGCACGCAAGTGTGCGCCGCGGCACGCACCACTTTCTTGCCCGTCGCGGCGTGCTCGTTAACGCACGTCGCGGCGTGCTCCCTCTCGCACGTCGCGACTAACTCGCACGTCGCGGCTTGTTCATACGCACGTCGGGACGTGCGGGCCTAGAGAACGACTCTGAACCTGATTTTCCAGCATTTTTCCAACCTCAATCCATTCCTTTTGCAAATGCAACTCATCTAAACTTTGATTCAAGTCCTAAACTTCAGTTCTAACTCATTCAAACCTTAAAAACAGTCATAAGATCCTCAACCCAAAGATTTCACCTAGGTTTTTCCAAAAACCCTACACAATCGGTTCTAACCTCATGCAAAATGATTCTAAGGTTTAATCCAACTAAAACAAGAAGGAATGAACTTAGACTTACCAAGAATAAACCCTATTTCTCTTCTCTTCTTCCTCACCCACGATAACTCTTCCTTCTTCTTCTCTTCTTCTATTTCCTTCTTTTCTCTTCTAAGTTTTCTCTTAATTTTACATGGGAAGAGCAATGACCAATTTTACATGGGAAAACCAAGTTAATCGGATGTCGGACGAAAAAGATAAGAGCAAAAGAATAGGAAAACGTCATATTTCCTATAAGATAGAATTAATAATTAATTAATTAAAAAATAAAAAAATAATAATTTACATGAAAAGGACCCTCCTCACGAGGGCGAAGTATCGCCCTCGCGAGAGGGCTTTCGATTTTTTTTTCAAAGAATATATATATATATATATATATAATTATATATATATATCTGAATTTTTCAAAAATCGTAGTTCTTGATTCCGAATTTCAAATTTGACAAATTTGGTCTCTATAGAAAGCTTGAAGGAAGCTCTACAACTTTCATGTAGAACTTGTAAACTAATTCAACCTCTAATGTGTTCAATTTTTCTCATCAAAGATTTTGTCCAAAATAATCATGTCCTAAGGCATAACTCAACTTTGAAAAATTTTATCTTTCAACTCCGAAGTCCAAAATTGTCATATTTTATATCAATACGAAGATCAGAAAGTTACCTACAACTTTTATGAAGGACAGAAAAATCAATTTGACCTCTAAGGAAGTCAATTTTTTAGTCAAATATTCTGTCCTCTAATAATCATGCTAAAACCATAACAGAAACTTGTAAAAATCATAACTTATTATTCCTTGATCTAAAAATTGCATACTTTATATCAAACAAAAGATCAAATCAAAATATTCAACTTTTATGAAGAACTTAAAGGCTAAATCAACCTCTAACTAGGTCAGAATTTTCCTCAAAATACTGCATGCACAATGCTACACTTAACAACATTTTTAAAGTCAAAGTAGAATACCCTTAACTTTAACTAACCATAACTTTTACTCCTGATATCAATAACTTTGACTAACCATAACTTTTACTCTTGATATCAAAAAATTGCAAACTTTATGGCGACCGAAAGCTTTCAACATAAACTACAAGTTTCCTGAAGATCATTTTCTCAAATTCTGCCTAAATCAAAAAATCAACTCTTTATGACCAAAAGTCAAACTTTCTATATCCAAAAGTCAACTTTCTTAAATCTTCAAATTTTTGCACACTTTTTCTATTTATTTCTTGATTTTCAACTTCCATTTCAATCCACTAAGTCACTTTAACTTTCATAATCATACAAATCTATTCAAATCCCAAAATTATCAAAACTCATTAATTCTTTTATCATAAATTTCCTTAAAGCATAAATATATCTATTACACAATACATATATAAAAATATGTATTTATGCTCATTTTATAATTCTAAATTTTACTCAAAGATCGGGGTCCAACATTCACCGAAGTATAATAGATTTACCCAAGGCTTTACTGAGCTAGCATCACTCAACCATTAACACTATCTCTTAACTTCACTTCCCGTGACAGAATTTCACACCTAATAACACAACCGACTAGTGTTAATCTCAATAGAGAATTTTCTCGACATTGTTTGATAATAAGGATACGAAATAAACATCTCAAGTGATCAATCAACTAAGAACAAAACAATAATACACTTGGGATAAAAGAGAAGAATAACTTTATGAAAGGTTTAGCTCTACTGAAATAAATCTAGAAGTCGTCGCAATAATAATGGGTTGATTCATATAAGCACCAACACGAAGCCACAAATGCACCGATAACACATTCACCAACTAAAGTACATGCAACCCATAAATAAATCAATTAATAATCGTTGCTCTCATCATCATCATTGTGCGCAAGAACGACTGTTGCTTCTGAAAGATCCTTGAATGCTGCCAGTGAGCTTAGAAAGTGATGACGAAAAAGTCTCAAGCCAAATCATATTTGCAATGTTTCTATGAAGCATCCATCATGTCCATGCTTAAAATCTAAAGAGAACGAAGAGCACCAAGACTTTGTAAAAAGTTCACATCCAAAGAAGACTCGTCCAGGTATAACTCTTATTTAGTTTTTTTCCACATAAAAGCAATTGACACATACACCTCCTTTTATAAAACCCATGGTATATATCCAATTAAAACCCACTACAACTTTAATTGCAAGAAACCCACGCAAGATCCACTTCTACTATATGTGAAGACACACCTACAGAGATTCACGTCTCCTATAAATGAAGACAAACTCACTGCACAATTACTCCACTCACTGCACCATTAACTTGTCTCACCAATCACACAATTTTTTATCTAGTTATTAACTAAGACATGTTAGATTGCCGCAGCGTATTTTTTCCCAATCAACAATTAACTCACACCACGCTATTGTACAAATCTCACATAAGATTGACTTCGACTATAGATAGGAGACTTGCACTATCCACTCAAGCAATAAGAATCCCACTTCAAATGCACAACAATCTTATCCCTTTATTTTCTTCTATCCACAATATCCACAAAATCCAGCTGTACACCATTTAAATACCAACATGATAATAGATTTCAATATTATGTAGGATTCTATCACAACTAAAATTAATATCTTATATGTCCAATTAATAAATAAAACCAAAACTATTTACTTAGATATATAACATATATCCTAACACTAACAATGATGACAATTAATTAATTTAAAAACAAAATATATTGTTTTAAAAATAATTAACATAAAAGAATAATTAAAAAATAGAAAATACCAAACATGTTTTTTTTTAGTTTCTCATTACAAACTTCAACCAAACAAGTTTTTATTTTAAGCTTTTATATTAGAAATCTCAACCAAATAGGTTTTTTTAATTAAAAAATAGAAACTAAAGGCATAAAATAAAAATTAAAGACCACAACATAAAAATATAAGTGAAATTTATTGAAAAATAAATGTTACGGTCTAATTGTTCCACATCAGTAATAAGAGAGGATGATGTGAAGTTTATAGGCTTATGAGTTCTCCCACCTTTTATACCAACATTTGGGATTGATTCTCTCATAAGACATGTAACAATTGGTATCAGAGCTAACATAACTCCTTCAAGTCCTTGTGTCATGCCCACAAGTCATGAAGCCAGTATTGCAGTGTTCACTTGGGGCTAGAAAAGGTCTATCGCACAACTAGCTCGTGGTGCGTGGGCGGTGACACAACTTTAGCAGTATTCTCCTAGGGCTAAAAAAGGTCTAGCGCATAGCCAACCTGTTGGTATTTGGGCTGCGAAACGTAGTGGAATGTTATGGTCTAATTGTCCCACATTAGTAATAAGAGAGGCTGATGTGGAGTTTATAGGCTTTTGAGCTCTCTCAGCATTTAAACTAACTTTTGGAGTTGACTCTCTTATAAGACCTGTAACAATTCTATGGCTCCTCTATCTCCAATCATGCATGAGCATATCCAATAAATCCCACCTTATCTAGGATTCTATTTGAAGTGGAATTCCATTAAATCTTATCTTATCCAAGATAGTGAGATTCTTATGACATATGATATATCAAATATATCCAACTATAAATGTTAGGATATTTATTATGTCTTATTATTTGATTTTGGCATTTTTGATTATTATATATTCAAGATAAAGATTAAAAATGTTTTTATTGCTTTAAGGGTGGCTTGTGTGTAATGTTAACAAGTATGAAAAAATTGAAGGCATTTAAAGGTGTTGTTGATGAATGCGTGACCCAATTCCTGCACCTGAATCGTGGCTACTTGTAATCGACAGATACAGTTACAAGAAATTGCGGCAGAACTTTACAAATAACTACGGTCAAACCTAAGTTTTTGTGAAACTACACTCCTACGGTTCTCTCAATAAATAATGTTCAAAATAATTAATTAGATATCTTACCAAATATCTTAATACTATTAATTATATAATTATTTTATTCAAATTATAGAAAAAAAATTGTTGCAAAAGACTAAAAAGAAATATAAGAAAAAAGACGTAAGTAATCAACGTAAATTCTTATAAAAACTTCAAAGCTAAGAAAAGCAAATAGAAGCTTGTCACGGGTCATCCATTTTTATTTTTTATTTTTTGTTTTATCATATGCATTTAGATTCCTAGAACAACCCCACCAGTCTAACGACTAGTTAAAACGTCTAGACTCCGTTGATATGTAAAACGTCTAGACTCCGCTGATATACAAGCATTCTGTTAGCCCGGCAAGAGCGTTTGCAAGTTTATGGTTTAAGTCTACACATGCCACCATCCTACAAAACTTATGGTTAGAAAACGAGCTGTGCATTTATATTCCTGGAACAGCCCCACCAGTCCAACGACTCGGTAAAACGTCTAGACTCCGCTGATATCTGTTAGCATGGCAAGAGCGTTTGCAGGTCTATTGTTGGACCCCGAATTATTTTTCTATTTATTAAGCATGATTTAATTTATTTTGAGGTCTTGTTAGATTAATTATTTTGGAGTAATTAGCATGTCAATGTTAGGAGGAATTATTGTTTGAATTGATGGAATTAAAGTATAAATGTAG
>JANJEY010000007.1:22870749-22887045 GCA_024703695.1 Erythroxylum cataractarum | reverse complement strand
TTTTATTATATATATATATTAAAAATAAAAATTATTTAATTTTTTAAAATTTTAGGGGACCCAGTAATGTATTTCTTTCAGTGTCTGATGGTACTCAGTCTTACCTCTACGTAGTAAAGACATTTAAGGTAGACCTGCATGTAAATGTAACATTAAGATAATATATATGAAAAAATTACCTAGAGAGGTCCAGTAGTACACAACTTTATTCCTAACTAGTAGAGAGATTGCGTTTAAATAACCTATCGATTAAAAGAAAAACTGAAATAAGGAAACACATAAAAATAAACAAATAATACTATTAAAATTAAACTAAATAAATACATAATACTAAAATAATAATCGGGACAAAACATATTTGATAAGTGGCAACAGTTATATGAGAAACTATCAAAGCTACACTCGTCACTCGTGATGAATGCGAAAGCGAAGGCGAAGGTGAGGAGCTCCTTTAGTGTAAAAAATTGTTCGTATAAACTTGAGTTGGAAATTCAAGTCGTAAGACACAACGACTTGTCCACGATTAGCAGCTATATGGATAAATACTGAACAATTAGATGAGAGTTCCTAAGAGGTAAATACGGTGCAAGGGATTCACAATATTTGGCTTTATAGAACTACAAGACTGTGTATGCTCTCTTTAGGGGATATCCTTTACTAGTATTCTGGTACGCAAGAGTTTCTTATTACGGCCCAAGTCCTCGATAAAAGCCAACCCTGCTATATCATTCTTAATCACTTCTCCCTAGTTATTTTTACGTCTTTTTTTCTATTGCAATTTCTAAAAATTATTCTCGCATCATCTTACTAGAGCATCAGGGTGTTTCTTTCTCATATATATGTCCGAACGACCTAAACCTGTCTCTCACAACTTTTCATTAATACTAGCCACCTGTAATTTTTCTCTCAACATACGATTTTGGACCTTATCTCTTTTAATGATGGCACACATCCATCGGAGCATCCTTATCTCCATCATCAAAGCTTATTATTATATATGCGTTTAGTAGCCTAACATTCTGCTTCATATAACATGGTTGGTTGAATTGCCAATTGACAGAATTTATGTTTAAGCTTAAGTCGGATCTTCTTGTCACACAAGACCCCTATTACACTTCACCATTTGAACCACCTTGATCTAATATGATAGACTATATCATCATCGACTTCTCCATTGTTTTGGATGATAGACCCTAGTATTTAAAACACCCTTTTCATGGTACAACTTTGGATCCAATTTTTACTTCCACATCCTTAATCACCTATGTCTTGAAAATTTGCATTCGAAGTACTCAATCTTAGTCCTGCTTATTTTAAAACCTTTCGACTCTAACATTTTTCTTCAACATTCTAGCTTGACATTGACCCCCTCCCTTGTCTGATTCACTAAGATAATATCCTTAACAAATAACATCCATCAAGGCACATCTTCTTAAATAATCTCAGTAAACTCATCTATCATTACTATAAATAGAAAATGGCTTAATATGGAGCCTTGGTGTAGTCCAATACCAATAGAAAAATTCTCAATGTCTCCTCTTATTGTCCATGCGCTAGTCATTACCCGTTATATATCACTAATCACACATACATATGACATAGGATCTCCCTTAGCCTCTAAACACCTCTACAAGATTTTCCAAAGAACCTTGTCTTATGTCTTCTTTAAATTGATAAAAACCATATGTAAATTTTGCTTTCTTTTCCTATAATATTCCATTAATCTTCAAAGGAGATGTAACGCTTCTGTCATGGACCTTTCTGTTATAAAGCCAAATTGGTTGGCCGATATGAAGCAACTTTTATGACTCTCTTCTCAATTACCTTCTCTCATAACTTTATGGTGTGACTAAGTAGTTTTATGCCTCTATAGTTGTGACAATCTTGGATGTCCCTTTTGGCCTTATATAAAGGAATTAACCTTCTAATTCTCCATTCATCCGACATTCTAGCAGACTCAAGGATCTTATTAAAAAGCTTACCTAACCAATCAAGGCCTCCAATGCATATTCTCTTCCATACCTCTATGGGTATCTCTTCCGGCCTTACTGCCCTTCTTCTCTTCATCTCCCTCAAAGATTTTTTAATTTCTTTCCTTGTAATTTGTTCATACCGAGACTAGTTATGAAAACTCTCAGACTTATTGAGGTTACCTAAACATGTTGTTCGCTATACCTTTATTATAAAGGTCATAAAAGTATCTCTTCTATCTACTCTTGATGCCATTTACCTCCATGAGCACCTACCCTGCTTCATCTCTTATACAACAAACTTGGTCACAATCACTCGTCTTTATGCCTTAACTTTATCCAACTTAAAATTTTCATTTTCTCCCTTGTTTCTATCCAATCTCCTGTACGAATTCTCATAAACTTTGCTTTTAGCCATTGAAATTGTCTTCATTGCCTCTTTCTTTGCTAGTTTAATTTATACATTTCTTTGTTAGCTTCTCTCTTTTCCTCTGTTGTACTTTTAATAGAGATTTGTATGCTCTCTTTTTCACCTTTACCTTTCCTTGGACATCTTCAAACTACCACCACTATTCCATCCTACCAAGTCGAGACCTTTTAGAAACTCCCAATATTTCTATGGTGTTATCTTATAGCAAGGTTGCTACTCCCTCCCACATTTGGTCAGCATCCCCTCTCATGTCTAAATGGCTTCATTTCGTATTCTATCCTTAAATTGTTCCATATATCCCCTTTCAGACCCCACCATCTAATTTGAATACACCTCTTAGTAATTTGCTTCTTCCTCCATCCCTTAACTTCCACATCTAAAACTAATATTCTATGCTAAGTTGCTAACATGCTTCTAGAAGCATTTTACAATCCTTACACCTAGCTCAATCACTCTGCCTTATAAGTAAATAATCAATTTGATTCTTAGTGGTGCTACTCTTAAAAGTCACCATGTTCTCCTCATTCTTTTTGAATAAAGAATTTGTTACTAACTCAAAAGTTACCGCCATGTCCAATATAGCAATCTCACTATCATTCCTAGCGTTGTACTTGAAACTCCTATAAGTCTATGGATATGCATATGAAACTACTCCTATATGACCATTAAAATCTCCGTTTATGATAACTTGCTCATTAGTATAGATTTGTGGGAGGAGATCTTCATTTAGCTCCTCCCAAAATTGTCGTTTTTATTGTTCATCCAAACCTACTTGAGGTATATACGCACACACCATATTGAGAACAACATTGCTAACCACAATCTTAGCAAACATAATCCTATCATTTATTCTTTTGATCTCCACCATCTCCATTATGCCATTTTGAACCCCCTAAGTACCACAATTTAAACTCATTAATCTCCTTCTCTTTAGTCCCTATTCACTTTATCTCCTGGATACATGCTATATATATCTTATACTTGACTAAGATCTCTAATAATTTTAGAGACTTCCTTGTAAGGGTCCCGATGCTTTAAGAGCCTATTCGTATTCTGTCATCACCTTTTTTATTCTTACATATGGAACGTACTGACAGGCTGGCCCGTGTTCTATTCTCAATATGCAAAGCCATCCCTCCTAGCTCAGTGCCCCCCACAAGTCCAAGGAGGCTATTCCCAAAGGTTCCTAGAGTCTCTCAAATTAAAAGGTCTAGAGAGAAAAATACCCTAAGTAAGGGAATATTAGAGTAAAAAAAGTTATTAATCCACTAGGCTCAACTAATAGACCAATATGGAAAGAAACTATCAAAACTAAAAATAAATAGAGGAAGTAGGCAATATGTGTGTAGGAATTCAAAAAAGAGACTGTTACTAAGCTAGAATACTAAAAGTAAAACCTAGATCTCCCAAATTACAGGTAGACAAAGAATAAGACTATCCTACTAGACAAACACAATCTTGGAAGCTTAGTTTTTACATGATTGCCACTAAATTCCAAAAACAACTAACAAAAGATAAGCAATAATGATACAAATAATTAGAATAATTGGAAAAATAAAGAATAAAAGTACTAACAGTTGATCAATAAGATGCCCAACTTGTCAACAAGATGTACACATCGAGGGAATCACATAGAAATCAAACCTTACAAATAGTCGTAATAAAGATGCATTCAAGCCTTACAAGTACTAATAAGAATGTATGTAGCAAGAAAGATGAAGCAATTAGACAGTGATAGAGATACCATTATTAGAGCCCTTTTAAACGCAGAACTTGATTTGGGTAGTGTGTTTTAGAGCCATGGATGAGCTCGTTTGTAGATCTTGGAAGACTCCACTTCACCACTTGCAAGAAAATATGTGAAGGAAAAAAAAGTGTAAAATACTAGGTCTTGTCAACTTCCTATGACACAAAAATAAATCCCCAACTATGACTTCGCATAGCCTAAAATAGTAGAGAATCGTCTGTTAGGAGAAAGAAGAAGCCAAAGCAATATATGTACGAAAGGAACACAGACACATCGAGGATTGCTAACAATAAAAAATTAGAGAGACAGAGAGAGAGGAGATCATTAACCTCATGGCTTAACCTATTAAGTGAAAGCTAATGAGTCAAGAAGAGAATTGGGAGGTAACCTTCACAGGCTTGATGAAGACCGTAATTTTCCTTTCCTAGAACAAAAGAGTGCAATTGTTAGAAAACAAACAAAACTCGATTGAAACCAACAACCCAAATCCAAAACTTACACATATCTCACAATGCAAAGAAATAAACATAAGAGGAAGTCCATACAATATATACCCATATATATAACCTTTAGCTTTCTGAATCACAAACCGAACTTACCCAAATAAAACCCAAGGTGATTGCACCAAAGTAAACCCAAGAGGAAAATCCCAAAAAAGGAACAATCTTTGATCACACACACGTAATACAAAGTTGGAACAAACACACAAAAAAACCTTAAAAGCAAAAGTACATAGAAACACAAACAAAGAGCTGCATATGTCAAAAAAGGTAGGCACCGTTTTTGGTGCCTACCCAAATTGACAAAGCAATGGTAGGCACCATTTTGCCTACCATCTTTGACAATTTTAAGGGGATGGCTGGCCATTTGCTGCCTATAAATAGGCAGGAGATGAAGAGGAGAAGCAGAGCAAAAGGAAGAGAAAAATAGAGAGAAGTGAGGTGAGAGAGAAAAGAGAGAGGAAAAAAGAGAGGCAAAAATATTCTGTATTTTTTTTTTGGGTCTAGTTTCTCCTTGTAATTCTCCAGTTTTTCCAATAGTAAAAGTCTTCTATCCTTGCCCGTGGTTTTTACCCTAATTAGGGGTTTTTCACATAAACTCTGTGAGTTTTTTACTATTCATCTCAGTCCTATTTAGCTGCGAACCTGCTATAATCCGGTCGATTTTTACAACAGTTTTTGTTTCTAGTTTTTCATTACAAACCTCAACCAGACAAGTTTTTATTTTAAGCTTTTATATTATAAATCTCAACCAAATAGGATTTTTTAATTAAAAAACATAAACTAAAAGCAGAAAATAAAAACTAAAAACTACAACATAAAAACAGAAGTGAAAATTATTGAAAAATAAATGTTACGGTCTAATTGTTCTACATCAGTAATAAGAGAGGCTGATGTGAAGTTTATAGGCTTATGAGTTCTCCCACCCTTTATGCCAACATTTGGGATTGATTCTCGCATAAGACCTGTAACAATTGGTATCAGAACTAACATAGCTCCTTTAAGTCCTTGTGTCATGCCCATGGGTGGTGACGTTGATATTGCAGTGTTCACTTGGGGCTAGAAAAGGTCTACCGCACAACTAACTCGTGGTGCGTGGGCGGTGACACTGGTATAGTAGTATTCGCCTGGGACTAGAAATGGTCTAGCGTACAGCCAACCCATCGATGTTTGGGCTGCAAAATATAGTGGAATGTTACGGTTTAATTGTCCCACATTAGTAATAAGAGAGGCTGATGTAGAGTTTATAGGCTTATGAGCTTTCCCAGCCTTTAAACTAACTTTTGGAGTTGACTCTCTTATAAGACTTGTAATAATTCTATAGCTCCTCTATCTCCAATCACGTATGGACATATCCAATAAATCCCACCTTATCTAGGATTCTAATTCAATTGTAATTCCATTAAATCCTATCTTATCTAAGATAGTGAGATTCTTATGACATATGATATATCAAATATATCCAACTATAAATTTTAGGATATTTATTATGTCTTATTATTTGATTTTGGCATTTATGATTATTGGACATTCAAGATAATGATTAAAAAATGTTTTTATTGCTTTTAGGGTGGCTTGTGTGTAATGTTAACAAGTGTGAATAAAATCCAAGACATTCAAAGGTGTTGTTGATGAATGCGTGACCCAATTCTTACACCTGAATCGTGGCTACTTGTAATCGTCAGATACAGTTACAAGTAACTGCGATCAAACCGAAGATTTTGCGAAACTACACCCCTACGGTTCTTTCAATAAATAATATTTAAAATAATTAATTAGATATCTGAGCAAAATATCTTAATACTATTAATTATATAATTATTTTATTCAAATTATAGAAAAAATTGTTGCAAAAGACTAAAAAGAAATATAAGGAAAAAGACGTAAGTAATCAACGTAAATTTTTATAAAAATTTCAAAGCTAAGAAAAGCAAATCGAAGCTTGTCACGGGTCATCTTTTTTGTTTTTTGTGCTTTATCATATGCATTTAGATTCCTGGAACAACCCCACCAGTCCAACGACTCGGTAAAACGTCTAGACTCCGCTGATATACAAGCAATCTGTTAGCCCGGCATGAGCGTTTTGCAGGTCTATGGTTTAAGTCTACACGTGTCGCCATCCTATAAAACGTCTGGTTAGAAAATGAGCTGTGCATTTAATTCCTGGAACAACCCCATCAGTCCAACGACTCGGTAAAACTTCTAGACTCCGCTGATATCTGTTAGCCCGGCAAGAGCGTTTGCAGGTCTATGGTTTAAGTCTACACATGTCGCCATCCTACAAACGTCTGGTTACAAAATGAGCTGCAATTTGGCTCATATTCCGATTTCCAGTCCAATGTCTACGCACAAGTTATTCCTATGAAAGCGGAGAGCTCTTTCGTGCGACGGTTCATTTTGTAATAAAAAGAAATGCCCATTCAACCAATACTTGCAAATATCCTTTCCAATCAATCAAAACGTTCCTCCTCAACAATCTTTTTAAGTATTTAAAATTATAAATCAACTCATGAAATTCTAAATTTTTACAAAAATATTAACTTTAATTGTTATAAAAATAATTGTTACTTAATTTGTATCGAATTATTTTAACAGAAATTGCTATTGAAAATTCAAATTAGAATAATCTAAAAAATCCTATTAATAAAAAAAAGTGTTTTTTAGACAATTTTTTTGGGTTAAAAATACAGTTATTTTATCTAATTACTCCTACACATTTGCATTTCGAGCAGGTTATCATACTTGACTGAGACTTTTGTTTATTAATAGAAATATAATACGATTGTATTAGTTAATTCTTGAACATTCGTCTGTCAAGTAAATTTACTTACTCTACTAAATAGTTGTATCATCTTGAAAGTAAAATTATTTCAATTAATTATATTAGTTATTTTGGTTTTAGATACTTCTTTTTTTATTTGAGTGGCCTCTTTCAGTGAAAATAGTTTTCTCACCTTAAAGTATTTGTTATGTAAAAAACTTTTGATTAACAACTATTTATAAATTTATATATTTTTAAATATAAATATATTTATATTTATCAAATAACTATATATATTTTTAAAAATATTAAAATTTATTAATATAATTAATATTAAGTAATTAAATAAAATAAACTGGTTATAATAAATTGAAGGTAGGAAAAATAAATTAAAAATCAAAACTAAATTCCTTTATTTTTATAAATTATAAGAATAGTAAGAAATCAAGTATACCTTTTATTGAATTAAAAATAAAAACAAAAAGCGACCATGAAAACGGGCAAACCTTAGCTAGCATCGTTTTTAGGTCAATGGCTCAAGTCAAATCTAGGTATCATACACTTGTATCTATGACACGTCACTGTATAACGCAGTAAACTTTAACTTATGATTCATCATTCATCCGATATTTTTATATAAATCAACTTTAATAATCAAATTAACGCAAATAGAATTCTACGGGTAATTATTAAAATTAAAATTAAAATTAAAATAATACATTTTAGAATTCTACGATATTTTTTACATTATAATTTATTATATCAAATGTAACTTTTACTTATTTGGTCGTAGTTATTTTTTAAATAGAAAAATATTTGTAAATTGAAGAGTGCTTGAGTCTTCATAAATTTATTATATATTAAATTTGTTATCCATCATTTAAAATAATTGTTGCTTGTCTTAAATTTATAATTTCTTCATAATAGTTATTGAAGTAGGTGCTTGTCTCATTGGCTAACAAGAGAAAGCATCAATTATTGACCTCTTGCAAAATATTCAAAATAATCTAAAATGTTGTTGTACTTAATCTTGACTTATTATTATTATTATTATTGATGAGTCTAAATATTGCTTCATCCTCTCCAGTCTCATGTATATTTTGGTAGATCTCAAATGTTCTCAATGGGCTTTCACATGACATCTAGGGATGGTGGCTATGTTGGGATTGGATAAGAAAGATTGAAATAGGACACCACTGAAAGAGGATGCGAATGAAAGAGGACATAACTTGTGGCTGTGGAATTGTGGCCAGGGCAAAATGGATCATACAAGAGAAGACATCAACCAGGGCAAATTAGGTTAATTTTGTTATTTATAATTGGACTTTTTGGGCTAAGCCTTGCCTTGAAGCCCGATTCTAAGTTTGAGTCTAAAGTTTAGACCAAAATTACTTAAATCTAACCTAAAATTTGGTCAATTTCATTACTTTCAACAAAAATGCAATAATAAATAAAACACAACAAAATTTAAAGTTCTAAACATAGATACTTACCACTGCCTGGTTTGTGGATGGATAGGGTAAGTTGAGTTCTTGGAGAATCTCAAAAGCGTTGAGGATTGGTGGGAGGGTAGATTAGAATCCTCTGTCGGGTTGATAGAAAAATTAACCAGTCCTCGGGATTTGTTGGAACAAATGGTGAGGGGTTTTGAGTTCTCAAGTGTAAAAGCCTCGTAATCGTCCCCGTTTATTGTAACTGTGAACTTTCTTTGTTCTCCTGGCAAAATCTTCTCAATTTCAAAAAAGTACAAGTTAACATATAAATCATTCCAGGTGTTAAAACTGGTGTAGCTATAACTCAACCAACTACGATTAATCCCTGGCACAGTTGCAGTTCTGAACACTTCTACTCAATGACAGAGTTAGGAATTTAAAATAGGAGGGTTTGAATATTTAATTTTTTAAAATTTTAGGGGCTCAATATACCACTAGCCTCCAAATAACTCCGCCCTTATATATATATATATATTAAAAATTAAAAAATTTAATTTTTTTAACATTTTGGGGGGGCCAGTGCCCCACTGGGCCCCATATGTCTTCGTTTATGATTGCAGGCGACAGCATCATCAAATTTCGGCGCCGTTGTCAGGGAATTTCTTAACGGTTTTTGTTAATGATGTTGTTGTTTTTGTTTGTGTTTTTGGTTTTGTTGCTCTTAGTTACCTTGTCTTCTGTTTGTTTCAATTTCACAGCTCTTTCTGATTTTTCGATCTTTTAGCAGCATAACTCACTATCAGTATGCTTTTAATTCTGATTTTTCATATTATCCTTATTACGATAATGAGTTTCCATCTGTTGCAACTTCCAGGTTTGACCATCAAGTTGCGGATTTCACACCCTTAGCCGCGCACTAACAAGTTAAGATATGTGAAATTTGCTCATTTTTTGGTTATTCTTTTTGTACATGTTCCTTTTTGCAGGATACAAAGTAAAGATTCACTTCTCCATCGAGTTATTATGAAGAGCAGTCATACTTCGAACCTCCACCTCTACTGTCGCCACCACAAACTAATAAGATGTCTTTGGAGGAGATTATAATGATTTTGGAGACGAGGACTCTTCAATTCCATCAGTTTAGACAACCATACGTGCCTCAACAAAATCCGAATATGACATCAAATGCCGAAGGTAAGTCTTCTTTGGAAATTATGTTACAAACTTTGACCGCTAACACTTTGATGTTCCAGTGAAATACTGAAGTAAGTATCCAAAATTTGGAAAATCAACAAAAGAATTTGGAAAACTAGCTAAGTCAAATTGCAGCTGTCGTTAATCGAATGGAGGCACAAAGTTTTGAAAATTTTCCAGCACAACCGGCAATCAATCCCAAAGATTTTCCAAGTCGATTTTTCAAGGCAAAGATGGAAGAACAAGTAGAGTTAGAAGAGGAAGAGATTACAGTTCGAGAAAACCTTATAAGGTAAGCGATGTAGTTCATGTTATCGCTAACCAAATTTCGTTTCCTTTTCCTAGTTGTTTATAGGTACAAGAAGAAGAAGAACAAGAAGAGCCGCAAGAAGTACAAATTTTAGGAGAGTCGTGGGCGAGCGAGCTGAAGATCGAAGGTGACAAGTAGGATGTTGAGTCTCCACAACCGTTAGCATTACTTTTACAGAGACCATCCTGATGTAAGAAGGACGATGCCCGAAAAGACGAGTGAACATTAGAGTATGATGGTGAAGCGATAAAGTTCCACTCTTCTGAAGTCATGGAGCATCGTGCTGAGAAGGAGCTGCATTCATAGGAAGTTATTCCAGGTTTATCACAGAGTTTGAGCGTGCTTCCTATTGGACTCAAGCATCCATTCGATAATGGATGATGTACATATGCTAAGGGTCAAGCTTACGACCTTTGATAAGCGCTTAATGGGAGGCACCCCATTCGTATCCTTTCCTTTATGTTTTTAGCAATTTTCTTTTATTTTTATTTTATAATTAATTCAGCTTAGTTAGGAATTTAATTTAATAATTTTTATTCTGCAATTTTAATTTTTATCTTGTCTTTTAAAAAAACAAAAATTAAAAAAACAAAACAAAACAAAAATAAAAAAGAAGAAAAATTTTCAATTACCGCCCCCATTCTTTTCAGTTGCCGCTACCTACACAAGTCAGTCCATTAATCCCACATAATCCATCGATTCTCCAAACCCTTCTTAACCCACGAAAACCCCTTTCCTCCACCACCATTCACACAACCCCTTCTTTTGTTCTTTTAAGTGTTGCGATAATCTTGATTTTTTTGCAGGTCACTCTTCACGTGTGGAAAAATGTCCAGGACGAAAAGTGACTTCCAAAGGCTCCTCACGTCAATCCAATTTGCAGTTGACTTTTCTCCACCGCAAATTTGTGACTCCTTGATTGGGCACTTCGTCAATAGAGAAGCTTTCTTTAACTCTTTACCTTTAATTTTTATGCTTCTTTAACATTGGGGACAATGTTGATTTATGTAACATCTCGTTACCAATGTGAAGGGCATATTGGTAATTCAGATAGTCTAGCATTGAATGCATGTATATTTGAAATGCTCATGCATTTATAGCCTCTATAGTATTGATAAATGTTTATTATTGCATAAGCATATGAATGTACATACATGTATGACATTTTTCCGACTTGATTGCGTAAATTGGATGAAATAGGTGATAATCGTACAGGTTATGATTTGATTAGGAAATTGGAGTGAAAATTTAATTTAAGGGTTTGAGAATTGAAATTGGAGTATAGGATTATGTATTTTCTAATTTTGAGGATTAATGGAAATTCTTCTGAAATTTTTAGAATTTTGGGTCCGGACCGAAAATTTGGCCAGATGACTGATAAATTAGATTCCGGTTTCACAATTGAATGACAATTGGAATGAGATAAATTAAGTTATGATTTTAGAATTTATTATTCTGAGTCATTGCAAAATTGGGAGAGAATTAGAATAAGAATTGAATTTTTAGACCCTAAGAATTGGACTTGTGGTAATTAAATTGCCAAACAAGCCCTTAGTCCTTAGGTTTATAACCTTTTTTCTTTGAAATTGATCCTCCACGATGTTGTCCCCTTCTCTTGAAAGAAAACTTGATTTTCTTCTCTTCGTGGATGTCTTTGGTTTCATTTCTTTCAATTTCTTCTTGATTAATTGCTTCCTCCTTCATTCTTCATCCATCCTTTAGCTTGAGGTCGAAGGAAAATGAAATTTGTGTTGGATTGAGAAAAAAACCATGGGTGTGCCTAGGTTGGGGAATTGGAGTTCTTGATGATTTTCAAGGGTTGAAAGCTTAAATCAAGTAAGTTCCTACTTGTTTATATTTTAAATAGTTTGATTTGAACATTGAATGAAGTTATAAATTGTTTATGAATTTGGAAATTTCGGATGATATAAGTTTTAAGAAAAATGTCGAGTTTGATTTGGGTATTTGGTGAATAATTGATTTTAGCTGGAATCGACGTTAGGAATAAGTTATGTTTAGTATAGAAAGTTGTTTTGGAGTGTTTAGAACGGATTTGGATGGATTAAAAATCAGAAGATCTGCAAAATTCAGGATTTCGGGCGCATTTCTGGGTTCGCACGTCACGACGTGTGATGAACACGCCGCGGCGAGCCATGCCCTTTATGCACTTCGCGATGAACATTTATTTTTACGCCGCGATGAGCTGTTTCCAGTTGCACGCTGCGAAGAACGTATACGCACGCAGCGGCGAGCACTTGTCTTTCGCACGTCGCAACGAGCAAGGGCGTACGTTGCGACGAGCGTTCGAGTTTGCGCCGCGACGAGAGGCGAGGCGTGCGTCGCGGCGAAGGTGAGAAATCTCGCCGCGGCAAAGGAGCTTGATTTCCGAAATTGAATTAAGTGTTTAATTGATGAATTTGCGGGTTAATTTTTAATGGATTGGTTAGGGATTGATTGATCTTGATTTAGATACTAAGAATTTCAATGTGGGGATTGAAATTTTGGAATTTAATTCGGGGGTTCTCGAAATCGGACGGTGAATAAATAGTGAATTTGATTCTGATTTAAAGATAATTCCTATGGCTTGGAATCTGACTCGAGAGAATTCAGTACTTAGTCAATTGAACTATGGTATTAGAAATTGCTATGAATTGGAGTGAAAAAGTGGAATTGAGATGATTCGGGAATAAGGTCAGAAATGTCATAAAATGTATAGTATGAAATTAAATCGATACATATGCATTATTGACTATTGAAATTGGTATAATTAGTAATATTTTTGTATTCTGATTGTTGTAGAGGCTTAAGTAGACCATCGATCGTCCGATATAGCTGAGACTTCCAGGCAGTAGCTCGGAAGTTAAGAGGTGAGTAACCTAGTTAGTTTTTCAACCTATATGTGTTTAATTTTATGTACTTATGCCATGTGGAGAAAGGGAGGAATTTGTGTGTTTGTTTTGATTGATTTCGGACCACAGGTGTTTGAAATATTTGGAATGTGTTATAGAAGTGTTAAATGTGCATAATTGAGAATTAATTGGTTAAATGCGAAATTGGACATAGAGTGTTAGGTTGTGACACAGTTATTGTAAATTGAGGCATATGCATTCATGCATAATTGCATGATCAGATAATGACAGTTGTGACCGGAGGAGCCAACGTATTACAAAGCTTTAAGCTCAACGCACAGGGCTTCGTGCCCAACGTATTTTAGAGCCGCTGGCTCAACGTATCAGGACATTCAAGCCCAATGTATTCAGAGCCACATGCTCAACGCAATGTTCCCGTCACTGGGACAGATTCAGGCGCACGATCATAACAACGTAATGAAAATGAAAAGTGTCACATGTGCATCGCATATACAAATGATCAAGTGTGAATTGTATGAAAGGCGAAACGACTTAAAAATGTGAAATTGAATGTATGTGGTTTTCTAAATGTGCTAATATATGATATAACGTGAACTATTTGTATATACATGAGTTAGGTGAACCATCGATGATGGTTTCTCGCTGAGTTCGCAAACTCACCCAACATTGCAATTATTTTTTTCAGGACAGCAATAGTTGATTCCCAGCTCCAGTTAGCAGATATTTTTGCCTTGTTGAGCGCGTTGGCTATCGAAGTATGGCTCACAGGTTGGTCAGCTGGGATCGATTTTGGGGATGATCTAGTTTAGGTTATGTATCAGTTCCTTTTTGGGAGCATTGTATTTTAGACTTCAGGAAACTGATAGACTTGTACAGTATGGTTTTAAGATATGAAATGACAATCTTTTGGTTTCAAAATTTAGTGATTTTGATATTGCAGTTTTATTTTATTGATGCCATGTGGATTTTAGAAATGATAGAATCGTAGCGCACCCGTAACATCAACCTGTGAGCGAAATTTGAGCCTAAATGACATCATCTTTATGTCATATTATTTCTTTGAATTGTGTTATGCTCCTCTATTTATGTTGTCTTCAGAACTTGCATGAAACCGGTTTGAATTTGTTTGATCACATGGGCTATAGAAGTGATTAAGGCCTTCTTTGATTTACACCATTAGCCTAAAAATTGACCCACCTATTCAATTGCCCTTTGTAAACACTTTTGAGCCTTATCCTTGTTTTTCAATTAATCACCTCGCATTAAAACCCAAAGACCCCATTAGCCTTTCCCCTTATCACAAGTTGAATGAAGCATTAGATAAATTGGGACTTTTGTGTTACATTGTGTTCTGAGATACTTTTATAGTTGCTTCTACTCATGTGTTTATTGTTTCTCTTGTTTTTAGCGTTATTAAAAAAAATGGAAAAATGGAAAGAAATAAAAATAAAAAAATAAAAAAAAAGAAGGAAAAAGAAAAAAATTCAGGGGAAGAAAAAGAGTATGAGTTGTCTTTTATGTCATATGTTTAGCTTAGAATCTGAAATTATGTGTCCCTTTTACTTGATGCTTTGTGAATGCTTGTGATGAAACCTTTGTCATCTTTTTACTCCACCTATGAACCTGGCCCCATTACAACCCTTGATAAAGTCCTCATGATCTATTAACCCATGTGATCTGAATGGATGAGAATTGGTGAAACTGCAAGCCTATGGTAGTGCAACATGATAGAGTGAGATTTGAGCGAAACACCTTACCCACAAACACTTGAGTGTAAGAGGGAAATCTGTGAGAAGAATTCACTTTGGTTTCATGTTTGCTTTTGAACAAAGATGCATTCTTTTGACTTTGTTTATTTGTATTGGTGAAAAGCAATTATGATATGTGTTGCAAATTGAATCTTACTAGCCTAAGTTGATAGATTGTGTGAAGGATGAATTGATTGAGTTAATGGTTTGATATGTTGCTCGAGGGCAAGCAAAGGTTCGGTGTGGGGGAATTTGTTAAGTCATTTAAATTGCATATATTTTGTACTTAATTTTGATTGATGTGTTGAAATTGGTATCCGAATTTAATGGAATTACTTTACAATTGTTTACAGATGGTTTTCAACACTCTAAGGATGAAAAAGGACCTAAAAGGTGCAAAAGAAAGAAAGAAATTCGAAATCCCCCAACCTGGTCAAAATTCAGAGATTAGGCGTGGGCACGCCTAAGGACAGAATCCTAAATCTGCAGATTTTCCAGAACTAGAATTCAATTAAAACACAATCGTTCAAGATCCTTATCTCCTCTTTTCAACAAAACTCCTACCGAAATTGGATGTACACTTGATTTAGATCAAGTCAAAACAAGAAAAAGAAGAGATTAACATGAAATAGGAGAGGGGAGTGGTTGTTGGATACACATTTATATATGTATTAGGGTAAAAGGAAAAAAGGAAGTCGGTCGTAGATTAGGATAGCATTAGGTTAGATCATCATATTTTCTTCTCTTTAGGGGACTGTCGTACCTTCTCTGCTTTTGATTTTCTTGTTCTTCAAAGTAGTGTTTTCATAGGTTGTTGATTTGAGATTGCCTCACTTTCCTCTTTGGCTGATTTTTCCAATTCCTAATTTCTGCACAATTTCAAGAAGTGTTTCGTAGGTTTAGGAAGGCTCTTGGCTAATTCAATTTTCTGGGTTTTTTTATCTTAAAGTTTCTGCACAATTCCCTTGTTATTTTTGATTTTGTCATTAAAGATTGGTTATGGAGATTGTTTTATTATTATTCCTTTTGATTTCAATTCAAGTATGAGTAGTTAATTTTCTTATCTTGGTTTAGGGATCCATGTTACATGTTATTATGGTGAGATTTTCTGGATATTTTTCATGTTGTTGATGAACATTGGATAATTTCAGATCTGGATTTTTAATTGAATTTGTTAGTTTCTAGGTACGTAACTAGAGATTAATTGATTCAACCGCTAGGTTAACAAAATCTGACGTTCAATTTTGGTAACCACCAGTAGCAATTAGGATTAACCCCTCTACGTTAGAGTCGGAAAATTCTAAGAAATTATCCACTTGATTGATTTCATGTC
>JANJEY010000007.1:22708005-22725621 GCA_024703695.1 Erythroxylum cataractarum | reverse complement strand
ACAAATTTAATAATAATTAATAATAATAATAAAATAATTAATTTGGTATAATAAAATTAATAATAAAAATAATATTATTAATAATATTAAAAATAGTAAGTAGAAAATTTATAACAATAATTAATAATTGGGGGAGGGGTATTTTTAGAAGTTACTTATTTGTTTTGTTTTTTCACAAGGACAAGAAATATTGTCCTCCGGTTTTGGAAGGAACAAAAAATTTATGTTTCTATAACCTAGAGTCAGAACAAAAATAAGTTGAGTCATCGATCAAATACTGCGAGACACATGATTTTTGTGTTTTGTTATCTGTCTCTACCAACAGGGACAGTAACCATACACAAGGCTATTACTATTTAATGTAGCAAAAACTTTATCCTTCTTCACTTCTCATCCTCGTGTAGCACGGAGTCTATCTTCTTACAAAGCCTAGTTTTCACTTTGTATTCATATCATTTCATGTTATTTAATGTGGCATTTTATCCAAGTCTTTTCTTCACGTCATGGTAGAGGCTTTATCAAAAGTAAAACCTAATCTTCACCTGATGTGTTATCTTCGTAATAAATTTAAGTTATAAGAACACTTAAACTACAGTTTTAAAGCCATTTCCACATTAAATGATGTGAAAATTAGCAATCTTAAATATTAAATTTGATATATATTTAAAAAAATAAAAACATGATAATAAAACCAAACATATTTTTGTTTTCATTTTTTTATTAGAAATATAAAAAAAACAGGTCTTTGTTTTCAGTTTTTATATTACAAATTTCAACCAAGTAGGTTTTCATTTTTTTAGAAAAAAAATATAAACAAAAAACAAAAAACAGAAACTAAAAACAACCATAGAAAAACAAAAATGAAACCAAACAGTCCTTAATGTTTGCAGATTTGTAAATTTGAACATTTGTTTCCCCATATGAGGCTTCTAATTTTAATATAATTACAAAATTCTTTTCCTTTTCCATCTTAGTTTTTTTTTTCCAAATGTCAAAAGTCATTCTACAGCCTGTACAACAATATTTTAATTATTAGTGAAGATACAACGCTAGATTATTAATTATTTCAGTCATTTTTTTTGTTGTTGCTAATTGCATACATTTTTTAATCATAATAAATATTCACATATTTTTATTTTTAATAACAATAATAATTTATTAATTTAAGAATGAAATTTTATATGTTAAGAAATAAAATAAATTAAAATTTGATATTAACATATAATAAGAGTAAAAATTACAGGTGATAAAAAAAAAGATGATGAAACCAAATAACAAAACAAGTTTTTATCTCAGTTTTTCGTCATAAATTTTAATTAAATAGGTTTTTATTTCTAATAAAATAAAAAATTAAAAACCACTGTATAAAAATTGAGGTAGAACTAAACGGCCACTTAATTAGAACTAAATGGCCAATTAATTAAGAAATTTAAACATGGGAATCGCTGCTACTTTCTAAGATAGCATCACTATAAAAAAGTTTAAATCGCATGTCAGCACCATAAAAGAGGATTGGGAATTCTGGATGTCCGAACGAGAGATAACACAAAACTTTTCATTCATTGTTTAAAGAATGGTCCAAGTCAAGGAGTTTTCTTTTTTGTACAGAATACAGCATGATGTCCTCTAATCAAGCACAAGAATGGAGGGGAAACAAGAGAACTATCCCTGTAGGCGCTCGTCTTTGTGTAGGGTACAAAAGAATAAAACAAGCATCAGACCTAGCGATGACGCAAATGAACAGAAGATAGCACTATTTAAGGTAACAAATTATCACTGAGAAACCAAAGTATTGGTCTCTCATCTTCTAAGTTGCATCCATCTTTACAGTAACGGCAGTGAAAGTCCTCGCTAGACAAAATGGATGCAAGAAAAGACGCATGGCTAGTTGGCTAGGATGATAAAAGTTTTTGGGGTGAAAACGATAAAAGTCACTGAACATGCATGATGAACTCATGGAAAAGAATGACGAATCAAGGAAACTGAAAAGAACCTCCAATTTGGTTGGAACCTGATGGTGGTTTGATTGCCACCCAGAGAAGGGATATGGTGATGGCAATAAGGCCAGACCACACAAACACGATGGTAGGAGTCCTACCCCTTCTTCCCATCAAGCCTTTGGCGAAGGGGTAGAGATGAGCCAAGACCCAGAAGCTGAAGAAAACCCCACCTATTAAACGGCTCCATTGTGGTATAACGCTGTAGATTGTTCTGCTAAATCCAACAGCTATCGCAATTAAGTTGACCATCATGATGGTGATTGGTGGTATCATCAAGGATGTCCATTTTACTATGTACAGATCAGCAAACTCATCATCCACATCATCACCACCTGATTTTGAAGTTAAGGTGAATGAAATTTCAATTCCAGCAACAACTTTCAATAACCCTTGAAGAACGGCGGCAAGGTGGGCACTGGTTCCTCCAATCAGCCAAAATTGCTCATTCCTCCACCACTCTTCTAGCTCAATGCCAGACCATTTGACCTCAAGCACAGCAAGTAGACATAGAGTCACAGTGATTGTCAGCAAGTAAGTGAGGAAAGTCACACTGAGAGTCTGAACAATGAACTGGCCCGAGAAGAGGGAAAGAGCAGGAAGGAAGCAGTAGACAATCAGGAAGACAGAGGTAAAAGGATAGATACCCACATTGAGATACGCTATCCTTTGCAGAATTTTCATCTTAGGGCTGGCTATCAAGGCATTGTTGCGGGAGAAGAAAATTTCAACAGATCCAGTAGCCCATCTAAGGACTTGATGAAGCCTATCAGTAAGATTGATTGGAGCAGTGCCACGAAATGCATCACGCTTGGTCACACAATATACTGATTTCCATCCCCTGTTATGCATTCTATACCCAGTGACAACATCTTCAGTAACAGACCCATAAATCCACCCTATGCGCTGTCCCCATTCAGTCTTGTCTTCATACCAGCAAGAGATTACACTGATTGCCTCTGCAACAGTTGATGCATCAAGTGGCTCACGGGGAATGGCAAGAGCACCAGGTGGACGTCCATTCTTAACAGCAGGGTGATCTGCAAGAGGACGACCTTGAAATTCTGCTATGGGAATTGAATCGATGAGGAATGCTGAGTTGCCAAACTTTTTGGGAAAGACGGAAAGATTCATTTCCTCATCATCAGAATCTCCCATTCTTAGTGCCCTGTTCTCTTCTGCAGTATTTGCAATTGAAGAATGTTTCTTGCGACGAGAAAAGCAGCAACTACAACATCCTGGGTGATGCTCTTTTGACCGTGGTGGGTCGAAGCCATATATTGCAATCCTTCTAAATAGGCATCCAGTTCCGACATAGACTGGCCCCATAAGACCATCAAGGGCACGCATGTTCACATCAAAGAAAACAGTGTTGTGGTTAGCATATCTATCAGAAGGGTCAATACCCTCAAATCTCTGTGGAAACTGGACATAACAGAGCCGGTCCCCTCCTCGATCCATCATGAAGCACATGCCTTCCCTGAGTGCCTGAGAGTTGTAAATGTAGTGATCACAGTCCAGATTGAGGATGAAAGGGCCATTAGACATTATGGCTGATGCTCGAACAAGCGCATTCATGGCCCCTGCCTTCTTGTTGTGATCATAGCCTGGACGTTTCTCACGAGAAACATAGACAAGTAATGGCAGTCGTATATCTACATCATTCAGGTCCATGAATTTTGACTCATCAGCAGTTCCTAGCAGTGGTTCATCACTAGGAGGTTTCAACATTACCTACATCAAGTGAAATAAAATCTTATACAGTGGCATTTTTGTTTGTGGATTTCCATGCATGATTGATGCTTTGGTATTACATTGTATAAGAAGAAAATTATAACGATTTCCTCCTGCAATAAATATGGTATACAGTTTGGATGACCATTCAGTTGTTTTGAAAACTTGAAAAATTTGCAATTAACCTTGTACCTGTATTATGCCAGCATGGTCACCCCTAGAATGTTCAGATGAAGGATTCATCCATGTCCCTGGCCAATGTGTACCATCAGCCATCCACGTAGCTTTCGGAATCTTTACAGCCTCCACGGTTTCATATTCCCTGTTTTCTCTCTGAAGCTTCATAGCCTTGATTTCCTCTCGAGCATTGTATGCATCAGAGCGGCGACGAATCGAGTCTGGCAAGCCATTAATTCGGACCTTGAATTCATCATATTCACGCTTCACTCTTCTACGATCCTTAACAAAATCTGGTCGAACTTTGTTCTTGTAAGGGTCCCTCTTCAAATTGAAGTAAGATTCAGGATTCCTTGGTTCAATAGCATGTTTACGGCAAAAAGGAACCCATATGTTAGCAAAACTTGCTGCTTCTGCCATAGCCTCAAATGTTAGAAGTGCACCTCCATCATCAGAAACATAACAAGCAAGTTTTTCAACAGGGTAATCACAAGCTAGAATTGACAGGATAGTATTTGCAGTCACAAGAGGCGGTTCTTTCTCCGGATCTGCAGTAGAGACAAAGACATCCACACCAGGGAGATCAGATTTTCCCGTGGGATTGCTGGGACTAGGTGTTTCAAATTTCTCCTTCAAGACATTAAGATCGGTAGCACGATTAACTGGGCACAGCTTCGGTAGTTGGTCAAGAAGCCATGAAAAAGCAAACCAGATCTCACAAACAATTGACATTGCCCAAAGCCAAATTGCATCGCGGTTGGGATTGCTGACCCTCCATTGCAAAAATAATGCGAGAGCAACAATCCGAATAAAAACCAGAAGCCTATTTGAAAATATGCACAGAAATCATAAGGAGAGTCATTAGTATTGATAGGCGGTCCAAGCAAAGAATAGCATTTCCTACAATCTATCTTCACGTTTTATTGAACACTAATTTTGTCATATATAAAATTACAACCAAAATTATAAACTTAGAATTCCAGTTAAAAATCTACAGGTCAGTAATTTCTCCAGCAAACCAGCTGGAAGGTTCTTTAGAGAGTTCTGTGCAGATAAAATCAATTGATCTCCCTTGTTAAAGTTTTTGACTTGGAAAAATATGTAGTATCTCTCCTGTATCTCAATAACACTGTGCAATGAAGCAAATAATGGTATTAAAAAACAACAGAACTGTTTTATCAATAGAGATTGCTGTGCATCAGTATGGAATGTCTGACTTAACAAAACTTCATAAACGAGTGATAGCCCATGACATTCATCTGTATGTTGTGAAGGAGAACAAATAAAATAAAAAAACAGTATACCGGTATGGGCTGATTACAGCAGCTGGTATCTTCAGTTTCCGAGTAAGAGGCCTCCATGGTTTGTTCATCAAATCCTTGGGTTCAACAGTATCATCATCATTCCCACCAAAGCCGCCATCATTTGGCCATATAGCATTTCCATACCCATATGTCCCACTTGTTTCAAACAGCCACCGATTATGATCAAAATCTCCAGTCTGGCTCCTCATCAGTACTGACTTGGTTGATTTCATCAGTGACAATCTCCTCTCCATTTTGGAAACAGTACCCGGAGGAGGAAGTGGAAGGGGCCTCCCATTGTCTACAGCAACTTCATCCAATTCTGTGTTCTTATATGGCTCTTTACAACCTGGGCAAACTCCACCTCCAGTTTTCACAGCATCGATATAGCAGTCCCGACAAATTTTAAAATCACATTCACAAGGAAGGATATCTATTCCACGCTCATCACTCATTACTTTTGCATCACAACCTGGAATGGCACAAGAGGATCCCCTAGCACCAGCCATCTGGGGATGGCTAGTTTCGGAGTCAATCACTTTGTCCATGAGATGAGCACGAGTAACACTATTAAAACCACCTGTGAAGAGTGAATTTGACACATATTGTTCCTCAACCTTCTGTGAGATGGATGGATCCATAGGTTGATTGTCCGGGGTTGGTGGTATATGCACTGTATAATTCATGAAATCATGACTACTTAGTTCACTATCAAGATCATCCCTAGAATAGCTGACGTAACGGCCTGAAGAAGTTCTCCGGCCAAATGTCACAGTAGGAGGCAATGGTGGCTTTTGAGAATCAGTGGCATCAGAACTTATTGATAAATTAGATCGGCTAAGTTTGAACGAATTTGATGCCATAGTTTAACAACAATAACGCTGATTTACTTCAGATCCTGAAAGCATCAAATAAATTGAACTAAATCATTTCAAATTGAAAGAAAATTATCAGATCCTGGATTATCAAAGTTAAAAACGAAAACTTTCAAGTTACAGAAAGTTCACAACCAAGGACTATTAGAACAAACGAATTATAGATTAATTGAATCTCTATACTTCTTTGCCTTTGCTTATTGGTTAGTAGCAAGTAAAAATATGTTATAATGGGGAGACAATCAGCAATCGCGAAAAACTATGCATCAAAAAGACAGCATACTAGGATTGGACTTAACTGGTTAAGCCCTTTTGACCATACCAAAAAACATAAACGCAAGAACCAAGCCACCCTTCCAAATTTTCTCAGCGATCAAACACCATTCATCACAATTTCCAAAGAAAGAAAAGAAAATGTTATAATTAGCTAAAACCAAATAAGTATTAACAATTCAGAAGGAAGAACACATAGTAATGACATGCAATGAACATTTGAAAAAAAAAAAAAAACATTGAAGCAGAAATCACAAATATCTCATCAAGAAAACTATTCTAGTGGCCTTTTTCCGTCAAAAGAAAAACTCGAGATTCAGAATCTCATTGCCCAAAAAGTATCAAAGCAAAGAAAAGGGCAAGAGAAGAAAGAGCAAAAGAGCAAAAACATCTATAGTAATATACCATGTCACCTTTGGTGAGCAGGAAAAGGTCCAAACCGTGTAACAAAAATCCAGATGCTATGGATCAGACCAGGAGAAGAAAAAGGACGGACTCACTCTCTAGAGTTTACAAGCGGGCAACTATAAGGAAGCGATGCAACAGATCGTATTTCCTGAATATCGCTTAGAAAAGAGTACAAGTGGAGAATGTAGAAACAATCTTCAAAAGGAACGCTTCGAAGTCATCGCCAAATGAAATATCCCATGAATTGAAAAAGCAACCCATGGGGAAGGTAGGATGGAGAGATAAACGAAAAGGTTTGGAAGACTGGGTCGTGAACAGCAATTACCAAGCACTAAGTCTTAACGCATATTCAAAACAACCCACTTTCTCCGCACTACGGCAGCTTATATCAAAGTTATTTTATACGAAACCCGTTATTCATGTCACGTAATGTGGGTTTTTATTAATATACCATTTTAGAGAGAGAGAGTCGGATATGGAAGGGAAGATTCTTGGTTTTGGGCAAGAAAGCAGAACGCGTTAAAAGGCAGAACCTAATGGACAGACAGGGCATCCATGGAACGCCGGCTCAGAGGCCTGACTGCTTCTTGTGTATGTATCTGTTGTATAATGGTCTTGTATTGGACTTGGTATGGGAAGTGTGACTTCTGACAAGGTGAAAGAAAAGACATAAGTGTGTTGTCTACTTCTAAGTATTCTGGAGGTTTTGTCTGGATGCAATTTGAAGGATTTTAGGACCAAATGGAGTAAAGTTAGGGCGGAAATGGGGCAAGGGTAGTCTTGACTTTTGAAAGAAAAATATGGGATTATCTTTTGAAGATTTGAAGAAACAGCTCAGCAGCCAAATAGCGTGCCGGTGTTGTAAATCCGCGTTTCTGGACTGCTAGTCCACTTGCCGCAAACCCGAGTTTTACTTATATTTTTAATATTTTTAATATTATATTTAAATTAAGCCAAAAAAAAAAAGAAGATTCAGTTGCTACTTATTTTTACATTAAGAAGAAAATGTGATTTTGATTTTTTTCTTTATTTTTGTAAGAACCTCATGTTATTATTAATTAAATGAATAATATCTTATTGTTCATTTTTATAACTAGTAAAATTTAATTATTCTATTTATTTAGTTTTTGTAATTATTTTGTTAAAATATAAATTATAAATTATTATGAAAAAATAAACATGTAAATTTTGATAATACTTGATAAATATATTCTAAGTTTAAAACATCCATAAAATGCAAAAAATTTTACAAATTAAATATTAATTTATATATCCATATTAATTTTTAAATTAAATATATTGTAATAAATAAACTTTTACATATTATTATCTAATTAATACTTACTTTTCAGTAAAAGAAGATGAATTTTTATTAGTACTTATTATCTAATATTATATAAAAGGTTAAGATACAATTATTTATTTATTTAGATTCTAAATTATATTTTCTCTAATTTTTTGGTGTTTTATTATTGGTAGTAAAGAGGTTGTCGAATGGATAATTGTAATTAGAGATTAATTAAATTAGAAAATTGATTAGATTGTCGAATTCCTCAAATTTAATTTTGATTTTCTAATTTCTTGTAATAATCGTAAAATCAGATGGAATTCCAAGAGAACTAAAAACTAGTTTCTTAATTTCAATTAAGAAAATAAAGTGGCTATTTATGATTAATTAACTAATTTAATAAAATTAACAAGGAATCAAAATAAATCAACTGAATATAAAAGTGATAAATTTAAAAGTACTTAATACTAATTCAGAGGAAATATCTCATCTAATTATAATATTGATTATTGATTTAAAAAGAATGATTTTAACAATTTAAATAGTTACTATGACATATTAGAATAGGCATACTCAAATTTTCTTAAATTGATTGATTCAAACCTAATATTCAATTCAAAACTTACCATCAATTGATTGGTTTTGATCGCATTCTATATCAATTAAATGATAGCAATTAAATTAGGGGGTGTTTGTTTTCAATTTTTTCTCATTTTTGGTTGTGGTTTTTACTAAAAATGAATCTTTCTATTAAAACATGTTTGGTTAGTTATTGTTGTGTTACAGTGTTTTAAAAAATAAAAAACTACAACCATTTTACGAAAACAAAAAAAATATGTTTCCCTAATATTTCACAACAGGTTTTCTTTTACTCTAAAATAGTTTTTTCTCTTTGCTGCGCCACATCTTCATCTTCAGGCTTGCTGTGATTTTTTTGGTGACTCCAGATTTGTGCTCTATTATTCTATTTTATGATTTTTCCACGTATTTGGTGTTTGTGCACGATTTCCTATCTGCTTGTATTTGTTCTTTTCCTTTTCTCTTTCGATATGTGGATATGGGTTTCTACTATTATGTAGGTGATTAGATGACCTTGTATTGCATGCTCTGTTTTGACAGTGTGGTTGTGAAACTGTGTTAATTTGTAACGGGAAAGATGCTCTATGCAGTTCTAACTTGCAGTAGCTAACAACAAATTTTCTGGATTACAAGCTTACTTCTGAGATGTAACGATGAGTTCTGACTAACATTTAGTTTAATTTCTACAACTTGTTTGTGGTTTATGTTTGATTTTGGTTGGTATGTTTTTCCCGTCTAGTCACTATATATTGGATAGGTTAGATATATAAAATCGATGTAACGCCCCCTTACTGTAGGGTATACACCGGGATACCCGAAGGTCATTCTGATACATATCCTACGATAAGGGCGAGTTATGATCGATCACTACATTCCCCATGATATGGCATGGTAACATAATTCACTTAAAGCATCATAAGAAGATCACCCTATTTTAAAACCTATTTTTTCCTCATTGCATTTCACAAAATCGAAATCTACATTGTCTATCAACATTATCCATATGTACATCATCAGAAACCTAATACAATAGTGCTACATGAATGAGGAAAGTGCATCAAAGTTATCTAAATCACCCGAAAGAACCCCAGCTGACCGACCTTTGAGCCAAGACCACTCTCACCGATCACAATCTACCCAGCTGGTAGAGCCTCTTTAGCAGCTAGAGTCGTCTCTCATTCCTGAAAAGACAACGTTGCAATTTTGGTAAGTTTTGCGAACTCAATGAGGTAACTATCATCGATGGTCCACTTAATTCATACATCGCATCATTGCACATAACATAATATCCATCTCGTTGCACATTCACAATATATCACATTGTTCATCCAAAACACACATCAATTATAATTGGCAATGCACGTGAGACTCACTTTCATTTATTATTGTCGTCATGATCGAGTGCCTTTTTACCAGCTCATCCCTTCATAAATGTCGAGCTTTGTTGTATAACGTCCTATATCCCTTAGTGGATACTGGGTACAGTCGCATCCGAGCCCTAGGCTCTATTCACATTCTGAGCTTTAAGCTCTTTGTCCTGGCGACTCCGGTCATAACTTCATTTATCTTACATGCATTCATATAATGAATGTTTCACATAACATGACCTCAGTCAATCATATGGATGCACATTCACTTTTAGATCACATTCATAGTCAGACCTTAGTCCGACATTCAACAGAACTGCTGAGCACATTTTTGTATTCATATGCATACTCACAACCTTCACATTTGAAGCACTTATTTCGTCATGTTCACATACAAGGAGCACGTAATTAACTCATTTATACATCAGAATCACCGGACCTTCATTGTCCGAAATCAACACAATCGAACCACATCAATATCATCATTCAAAACATCTTCTACAATAAACAATTAATTGAGTGGGACCATCTAGGTTACTCACCGGTTACTCCCGAAGCTAATGCCTAGAAGATCCGGCAACGTCTGAAAGTTGATGTTCCAATTACTTCTCTACAACAAATAACATATACGATATCACAATTTACACCATTAAGGGCGTTCAATAATGCACATGCATGAAATAATTTACATACAATGCACGTTCATGATAAATCTCGGGTATCATTCCATGGTTCTTCTCAACGCCATCCCTATACCAAAGTTCATTTAAGTATAACTAACACTTAGGTTTATGCCTCTTTAGAGTCATTGAAATCACAATTCATTTCTCACTAAATTACTTTCATCTTAGTTTTATCGTCTCATTTTCTATCGTCTACTTTTTTAATCGTCTCATTTCTATCGTCTGCTTTTCCATTGTATCATTTCTATTGTCAGCTTTTCCATTGTCTCATTTTTATCGTCTGCTTTTCCATCGTCTGCTTTTCCATCGTCTGCTTTTCCATCGTCTTATTTCTATCGTCTGCTTTTTCATCGTCTCATTTCTATCGTCTGCTTTTCTATCGTCTCATTTATATCATCTCATTTTCTATCATCTGCTTTTCCATCGTCTCATTTCTATCGTCTGCTTTTCCATCGTCTCATTTCTATCGTCTGCTTTTTCATCGTCTCATTTCTATCATCTCATTTTCTATCGTCTGCTTTTCCATTGTCTCATTTTTATCGTCTGCTTTTCCATCATCTCATTTCTATCGTCTGCTTTTCCATCGTCTCATTTCTATCGTCTGCTTTTCCGTTGTCTCATTTCTATCATCTCATTTTCTATCGTCTGCTTTTCCATCGTCTTATTTCTATCGTCTGCTTTTCCATTGTCTCATTTCTATCTTCTGCTTTTCCATCGTCTGCTTTTCTATTGTCTCATTTTCTATCGTATCATTTTCTATCGTCTGCTTTTCCATCCAGAACATCTCCACTTACAAGAATCATAACTTTTGACTCCGATATCCAAAATTTTCATACTACATACCATTGGAATGATAAAAGAAAGTTATACAACTTTGCCAGAATCTATCTAAATCAAGCCCATATTTTCTCCCAAAATCAAAACACAAATTTTTACAATCAGCTTTCAACACTTTACCTTTAACTCATCTCCTACTCGAATTATCTCTTTCATCCAACTCCAAAAATCACTTTTACAACACTCAATGCTTATAACCTTTCAAACACTAAATTAACACCGTAACCAGATTTTTCATCCTCCAACAACACAGTATTTATGAACAAACACATAAATGTCATTTTTCATGCAAATGATAGTAACCTAGCAATTTGTTGCATGAATCCCCAACTCTAAAAGAATTATTAACTACTTACCTGCTGAAACTCCAAAATCTTCAAGCCTTATTCTCCACAAAATTTTCATACTTCACTGAGTGCAATGATCAACTTCTGGTTTTTCTTAGGGTAGAGGACACAAATGGCGAAATGACTTTGGTGTAGGAAAGGGAAAACATAGAAATCTCTTTACGGGTGTAAACTCTATACATGGAAAAAAGGAATTTAGATAAGACTTAACCTGTCAACTCTCAAAGAGTAACCTACTTGTAGCACAAAAGCCTAAGTGACACTTGTCACTTTCTTAATGACTAAACTCTAACTTAGTTTCTTTTGAACTAAACTCATTAACTCCCATCCTTACAAATCAATTATCTCTAAAGCTTCTTTTGATTATATATTTTTTATAATCTAAAATTTTCAGAATTTATTTCCTAAATTCACCAAAATTCAAAATATCACAATTTCACTAACCAATAAAATTTTCAATGTAAAAACATTCATAATTTTAAAAAATTCACAAATCAATCCAATTATACCTAGAATTATTCATGAATGCATATACAATTATTTTCATGTGCAAATAAACAAGTGTATGGCATATCATGCATGAATATGGAAATGCATCTCTAATTCTCATTAGTCACTCATATTTACCATTCTACCCTTCCAACTAGTAATGGGATGTTACACCTAGGACAAAAGATACCTCACCAAAATCCTTCATGGCAAAATGCTTGGCCAAATGCTGCTTAACCTCATGTAACAATGTCAAGTCATTTGATGTGAGTAAAATTTCATCCGTATACAAAAGTAGAAAGGTAACTTTGCTCCCCTGACCTTGTAGTATAAGCAACTTTCAACTTTATTCTCCATAATGCCAAATGAGGTAATAACCTCATCAAATTTAAGGTACCACTATTTGGAGACTTATTTTAAACCTTATATAAATTTGCTCAGCTTACAAACTATGTCAGTCCTTAGAAGATATTGGAGAGAAGGTAAGATTAAATTCAATTCCTTCCCTCTAGCTGAAACCTTTGACAACCAATCGAGCTTTAAACCTCTCAAATTTACCATGAGAGTCCTTTTTTGGCCTTAAAAATTCATTTAAAAATGACAGGTTTGTAATTCTAAGGACAATCAACAAGCTCCCATACCTTATTATACTTTATGATTGCATCTCATCCTTTATAGTATCCGACCACAAATCTACATGGGGTCTAGAAAAAGCTTCTAAAAAAGTGACTAGATTTACAACATATTTGACAACGTATTATATCGCTAGTCAAAATAAACTAGATCTACTACTATAGTAGTGGTGAGTCTAGGTTGATCCTACACATAGTGTATGTAAAGTTTATGAAATGAAATTAATAAGTGTTTAGGTTTCTAGGGAATTTTGTTTCAGGAATAAAAATAAACTAATAGAAGCAATTTAAGGAAAACATGTAAAAAAATGATAAAAGTGAGGAATTTGATAGATACCCGATTCTTTAGTTCAATCTTGGCCTACACCTTAGTTAAACTTTTTTCAATAATTTGTTGTTCTCAAACCTCTCTTAGAAACTATTAATCATTGGTTAATAATTAACTTGAGTTTGCCTTAAGAATTGTTTAAACAAGATATGATCGTTAATTAAACCTAACTACCGAATAACTTAGGATACGATCTCTAGATTCAATTGGGTAGTAGCATTATGAATTAGGAAAACCAATTAATCAAGGAAACAAGCATATACGATTCATCAATGAACATATTAAAATCATCTTTTCATAATAACCAATGAGTTCATACACAAATAATAGAATAATAACAACAACACGTTTATCCATACACAAAATCAATTAACATAGAATAACACAATCAATTTCTAAAGAGAAATAAATAAAAAAACAAAAAAGTACACTTAACTCGGGTCATCGATGATAGTGCATCGTAACACTAGTCAAAATAAAATAATTAGATTATTATTATAGCAGTGGTGAGTCTAGGTCGGTCTCACAGAGAGTATGTGTAAACTTTATAGAATTAAATTAATCAGTTTTTAGGTTTAGGGGGTTTGGATTTTTCAAAAAAGAAAATAAAATGAAACTATACTAACAAAAACAAATTAAAGAAAACATACGAAAAATGATAAAAGTGGAGAATTCGGTAGGGACCCAATTCTTTAGAACAATCTCAGCCTACACTTTAATTAAGCATATTTTATTGATTTGTTTTTCTTAAACCTCTTAGAAACTATTACTCGTGGGCTAATAATTAACCTGAGTTTTCCCTTAGGTTTTGTTTAATCAAGATACGATCGTTAATTAAACCTAACGACTGAGTAACCTAGGATATGATCTCTAAATTTAATTAGGTAGTAGCATTACAAATTAGGAAAACTGAATAATCATGGAAACACCCACATACGATGCGTCATTTAACTTAGGTCATGTTATCCCTAGTGATTACAAATCATTAGTAGTTACACATTAATTTCAACATAAAAATTATGGATTATATCAAAATTCTAGCAATAGGTTTGTAATTAAACGATTCAATGAATGCATTAAAATCATCATGTCAGAATACCCAATGAGTTCAAACACAAATAACTAAACAATAACAAAAATTCGATTATTCATACACAAAACTCAAATCAATTTAAATAGGATAACACAATCAATTTCTAATAAGAGAAACAAACAACAAAAATAGTAAAACACACTTAAAGAAATAACAAAAATAGTAAAACACACTTAGCCCGAGTCGTTGGTGTAAATGTCACCTGCGAACTGGCGTCAAGAAGTTAGCTCTCTCCACATAAAATGCTACAACCTACTCAACTAACCTTAGTCGAAACCCCTAGCAGTTGCGCTTCAATGTCGTGCCTCCCTCTCTCACTGCTCTCTTCTCTTGTCTATTCTATTTCATGCTACTATAGCTTTGATGTGATAAATAAACGTTGTTGGCCTAAACTACCGTTCACATTTGTTTATAACCTCGCTAATGTCTTCTATGCATTTTAAACAAAATGAACCTATTGTCTTTAAAATGTTTATGTTTTTGCAAGACGTCTGTATGTCATAGATGCTATGTGTCGTCGTCTTCGGCTGTTTGTTCATGACTACTGCATTGCCCATCACACTGCCATTTCATGCTTCTTGTTTTAATCCACCTTATATGTTGCATTTTTCTTCTTCCCAGTAACTTCTTCTCTTCATGCTGTTGTGTTTCATGCTCCACTGCTATGCCTTAACTCCATAGACATTGCCTTATACATTGTCCATTAATTAACTTATTGCATGGCCATTAAATTAACTTAAATTGCATGTAAAATTTCATGCATAACTTTTCTGCTTCTTTTCCGTGAGCAACTTGGAATTTTCTTTTTTTTTGTGTTTTCTTCTATGTTTTTTCTTCTTGTCTTAATTTTCTTCTTCTTTCTCCATAAAGACAAGTGAAAATTAATATTTAAAAAATGACCTAAATATCATGCTTTTGACTCACTTTAACTCTATCACTTCTGAATTGTTCCTAAAATTACATATGAACTAAAGTGAGTATCTTAAGCAATTTTATGTAATTAATCACTAAGTATTATGAAATAATAAAATAATTAATTAAGCATATGTCAGTTGGCGACGATGTCACCTTCAAATAAACATTGAGACGTCTAATCCTCCATGGGTCTCTCCTTGTTGATAGTTTTACCCCTCATCTTCAATAAAATCAAGAGCTACCAAAAATAATTGCTTCAACCCCAAGAAATTGTCCCAGCTGAAGACTCCTCCTAGTCTCACAACTGTTATATTCTTTTCTTCTATCCAATACTATTCCTTTTTATTTAAAAACCTCGCCATTGTTTCTGCGTATCATCCATCCTAGCCAACGACTGCTTTTTTGTCCAAATAATCATCCTCCTACTATGCCTGTATTTTGCTCCTCTTGCCCAAAGTTTTCATTTCCCTCAATACTTCTAACGTGCGCTATGTTTTCCTCTAGAGTGAAACATAGATGTTGTTTGCGTGATACATAAACATTCACACAAACATTTCCTTATTTGTTTCTATCTGCTACGTCATTTTTGTTTAACGTGTGTGCGTGCATTGCTGCAACATTTCCTTTATGTTGTTGGTGTCGTTTTATCCCAATAGTTGGTGTCGTTTTTGCATGCTTGTATGTTTTGGTCCTTGTCCATTATTAAATTAATGTCTTGCATTATGCATGCAAATTATCTTAACTTGAAATTTATGTCTTGCATGGAGACAAGTGAGTATTAGCCTTCAAAAATGGCCCACATATCGTACTTTTGACTCACTTTAACTTCTTTGCTTCCAAATTGTTCCTAAAATCACAGATAAGTCAAGGTGAGTATCTTAAGCAATTTCATGTCATTAATGGCTAAGTGTTATGGAATAATTATACAATCAATTAAGCACATGTCAATTTCCCCCACAATTAGCTTTTGATTGTCCTCGGGTAAAACATCAAAGTTAAACTCAAAGACCTAAATCACTGACTCTATTTCCATATGTTCCTAGAATACACAATCATAAGCAAAGATGAATGACTTTAAAAAAAATCATAGCCATAACTTAACACTCCTAGCTTTTACTCATGATCAATCAACAACATTCATCATCTTCGAAAACCGATCAATCTAATGGTAGACTTGGAAAATTTGTTTAAACAAGATATGTTTATGGGTACAATCAAATACCATTCACAATCTAGACAACCCATAACTTTACATCTCATTTCATTTCTCCACCAGTAATTTTCACATGCAAAATCACGGATCAAAGGACTTTTCAAGGTTGTAATGTGGGTATAAGTAAAGTGAGATGTATTTAGGTTAAGTAGCTTGAAAGACATTAAAGCTCGTGAAACAAAAGTAACATTAAATGATATATCAAGTGCACAAGTTAACATTCATACAAAACTACTCAGCTATAACAAATGCAACAATTATATTTCCCAACTCAATTTAGCTCTCACACACAAACCACATAAAACATATACCAATATGAAGGGTTCACTCATACGATTGATGACAATGCATTGAAACCACAATGAGTGAACCTTTTAAACTAACATCTACCTCATATCCAATATACTTAAATAACTCATTCATTACAACTTTAGGAGGATGCATTAATCATAAATAACTTTGTAAACCATATGCAGTTCCTCATAGATACTTTTATCTAAACGTATACATTTTTCTTTTTTCTTTTTTCTTTTTCTTTTCCTTTCTCTTTTTATTATCCTTTTTTAATAAGCATTAAAAGAAACTTCATTAACATGGGAATTTCAATGAATATTAACCCACTAGGAGAATTTCTCTACGAGTTCTCTTGGATTTATATTAAGAGTTATGAATTTGTGAAAATAGTGGGAGCCATAATGCATGTTATTAAAGTCCTTATAGACATGCGTTTAAGTACATTCCAAATTTTCTTTATTTGATGATAGGTTTCTTGTTGGACCCCGAACCTTGAGTGACAGTTTGACTAAGTAATATGAATGATCAAGTGGATGAGTTGATTGAAATTAAGTTGAAAATCAAGAAATAAAGAGAAAAAGTGTGAAAATATGAAGGATTTAAAAAGTTTGACTTTTTGGAGAGAGAATGTTTGACTTTGAGAGTTGACTTTTGATGTAGGCAAAATTTGATAAAATGATCTACATGAAACTTGTAGATGATGTTAAGAGCTTTTTGTGGACATAAAGTTTGCAATTTTTCGATATCGGGAGTGAAAGTTATGATCAGTCAAAGTTTATGTTT